>OY734948.1:22134570-22658641 GCA_963457585.1 Spergularia bocconei
CTTCTACGTCAGTCGGATCCTTGTCGGAGCGTATCTCCAAAAGGATCCGATTGGTCTCTTCAATAAGAGCTCTGTTCTCAGCCTCAGCTGACGAGCTACTAAGGTTACCAAACCCAATTGTGCCCCTTAGAACCAAAATCGTAATTAACCCACAAAGTAAAGTGAGCTTTATGTTGTTAAACGTCTTCTGAAGCTCATGTCTTCTAGGAAACCGTCTCGGACTCACCGGCTTCCCATTGTCCGTGTCGCCACGACCCATTTACACTGTCAGCAACCAACACCCAACAACAATCCCAGACACCTTAATTATAATAGTACAAACCACGAGGATTTTAATGTACGCAACCTTACCCAACACGGAATTTTGGTTGTGTGGTAGCTTATATGGTAAGCTTTTTTTTCTTTGTCTAGTTTGAAGAATGTGTAGAACTTAGGAAAGATCTAAATAAGAAAAAGACAGTAGTAAGGTTATGGAGGAATTTTTAAGCTGTCAGATTATAAATCATGCATTCACACGTCGTAGGAGGGTTTTCGGGCGGCATTGACGCGCAAATTGGGACTTATATTAGTTTATTTTAGTCTCTTATTGGTTGATTTTTTGTAAGAAAATTCTGTAATTTTGGTCAGTATTTTAATATTTTGTGATTTGGAGTAAAGGAAAACCACAGGAAATCTAAGTAGTGGTCATGTAGTTGGGTTGTTGAACAAGAACACATTCATAGAACTATGGTTCGAACCACTCTGCACGTTGGATTTGAATGTTTTAAGGGAGATCCGATAATGCTATGTGAGGATATATGTACTTGGTCATTGGCATAAGAAAATCGTTTTCGGAACGGAGAGATTATTGACCTATATCCCGTCACATTTTGACCTCATGCTCATATAGTGACCACGGTTTATCTAACGGTAATTGTTTACTTCGTGAGGATCCAGAGATTTGACTCTTCATTTACTTACTCCTTTTTGGTAGCCTATGGTAGGTGATTTTACTAATTTCACAATAAACTTTCATAGAAATTGACGTCGAAACACAATAGTAAACCATTTTCCTAGTCACTAATTAGTCAAGGAATTGATGTAGACTAGTAGACTAGTAGTGCTCAAATCATGCATGCTGATAACTTGTATGTCTAAATTAAAGTCGACTAATCATTTGACAAAAACTATAATCTACAATCTACATACACAGACATTCATATTATATTACCATCACTCCAATAGATCAAAATAAACACAAAATTCATATTTACGTCATACAAAACTAACATGTAACAAAGCACAGCACTAGTACTTCACATTATAATCACTTGTTACAAAATGTAACTTTTACATGTCACATTACACAAATACACACTTTTATACATAACATTCAGACAATTTATCACCAAATTCGCACTCAAATCTCACAAACCACAATAGCACCGTACATAAGCATACATTAAATTCATAATATTTCGTACACCGATTTTACGTACCATCAACCAAATGACTGAAGTAGCGATAAGTCGACCAACAAGATGTGACAAATTAGCATGACCCATGCGCAAAGACGAGAACGTAATTAATCTTAATCAGACCCTTGAATCTGAATCTGCCTAACATAACTCCTTCCACTATTCCAGCCAGATTCCACAGCATCAACCTTGGGAACCACAACAGTGAGCACACCATTCTCCATAGACCAGCTCAGCATACCCAAGCTCGCATCCCTAGGCAGCCTCAAACTCCATAAAAACCTCCTCTCCTCTTCCCCACCACCACCACCGCCACCGCTGATCCTCACAAAGCCGCCCTCCTCCGCCGTGACATCCACCTCGTGTTTCGCCACACCGGGCATTTCCGCCACCACGAGGTGGGCCTCTTCCACCTCCTTGCACTCCAACCTCGCCCGCACGGTCCCCGAAGTCTCTACGGCGAGCTCTGAGTACGGGACCGTGCGGCCGGGAAAGGGAAAGGAAGGGAATTGTGTTGGGAAAGGGAATGAAGGGGAATAGAAGAAGTTGTCCCAGAAGTGTTGAGGGAATGGGGTTAGGGAAAGGGAATCGGAATTGTTGTTGTTTCTGGGAATCAAAGACATTGTGAATTTGTGATGTGGTGTTGAACAGTGTAGTTTAAGTGTTTGATGAAAACGTCTGTGAGAAGGTGGAGTGAGTTGCTAGTTGCTAGTATTTGATGATTTGGTGAGTGACTAGAAGGATCTAGAGGGTTGGGTTGGCTTCAAAAGTTGATGCATTTGAGTCCCACCTTTCATATGGCTTAGTAATTTTGGTCACAAACGTTTGCGATGAAAGGAAGTGATTTATGGCGTTGGTTGTGTTCGGGAACTTAGAATTGAATTAGTGATGAACTGATGACGATGTTATTTTCATACCGTTATTTAATAGCGTAACTTTTAATACGGAGAAAATAAAAGCAAAAAGAAATCTGTGTGGGCGTTGTTTTGGGTTTGAATCCTCATATCCATTAACTCTCAATGGTCCAGAAAAAGAAAAAAAAAACCGATGAAAAACAAAAGTGAATATTGTTGATACCCGAGAAGAATGTTCTAGCAGTGCACTATCTTACATGAGATAATAAAAATGGTGAAATTTTGGACAACTTAGGTGGATTGACAATAATCCTTCTTGAGATAAAAGTCACTTTTATACTTTTCTTTTTCTTGATAACATCACATGGTTTATTGGTTTGGATAATCAGATCAGTTTAGTGCAACTCATGTTTAATTGTTTATCATAGCCTAGGGGTTAGAGTTAGGTATAAAGGCCGTGAACCGTGATGGCTAATGTTTATATAATGTCTTTATGGTCTAATAAGTTAGCTTACTGAATGCTTGAGTCTAAGTTAGTTTTTCCTCCTTTGACCAAACTTAGCAACCTAAAAGACAGATTGATCTATCTCAAACTCGAAATAACCTTGTAGTATATCGATCTATGTCCAATGTTTTACCTAGATTCGTCTCCAACTAAAACTCCCGCAACTCAATGAACTTGTGTTCTTATTACAATCCATAAATGTATAAAAAGAATAAAAATAAAAAAAAACATATTCAAGGGCTATAATATAATACCACTGCTTTCGAGGGACCAAAATTAAAAAAAAAACGCAAGACAACATTATTATCATTGAAAAAAAAAAAAAAAACTTTAGAAAAAAGGATCCCACCTCCACCTCAACTTCCTCCTGTAATTCGTCGGAGATCTCCGGAAAAAACCCCTCTTTTCTATCGGAAAATCGATCGTCGATATCTATTTTCCGATCAATTTCTGGTAAGGTTCCTTCTAATATACGCATCTTATATTATTCTTGAATAATAATTCAGAATTCAATTTTATAATTACTACTGTATTATTTTTATGATTTAGTCATTAAATTTGCAGATTTTTGTAATTGTCGGTGAAATTTAAAGGTAGAATATCGAAAATCGGAAGGAGAATTGGGGAAAAATGAGTCAGGTATTTGATGGATATGAGCGCCAATATTGTGAAGTTTCCGCGAATTTGACGCGCAAATGTTCATCTGCTGCTGTTCTTAATGGAGGTCTATTTTCCCTCTTTCTTTCTATTTTTATTTTAATTTAATTATTATTATTATTCGATTAATTGTTGGTAGTTCGTTATTTTGTATGTTTTGTTCGAATTGTAGAACTTGTCGATGTGATTATGGTGGATAATGATGATATTTTCCGGATCGTAATTCATGTCGTTTGATGTTTTATTATGACGATAGCGAAATTCGACGAGAATTAGTCCGATTTTAGGTTACGCAATAATTAGGTGATGGAGGAATCGGCGTATAGGATGCAATGTTTTGTAATGAGCCGGGGGTGGGGCGGGGTTTAGTGATGTTTGAAGTAGTTTAGGAGACTTTGTGGAGTGGTATGTGAGCGTTCTTCGGACAATCTTTGGTAATTTGGTTGGAGTCTCGATGAGTGGTTCATCTAGAAGTGTTAGTGTGTTTTTGAGTGAGCTGACGCTTTGTGGTAGCATTGAGAGGTTGGGGGCAATCGGGAATAGGGGGAAAAGATGCACGGTCATCAATGTACTTGCATAGTTATGATAGGCCGTGTTCTTCAACTCAAAGCATCTGATATGATAGAATTGTACTCCAGTATATATACCAATACGACTGAATTCATTGTCAAGGAGCTGATCTAATTGTTTTGTTAGCTGAAAAGAATATGGCCGTGGTGTTTTTGAATATTACTGATGTTTTATTGGTATCCACAAAGTTTGGATTGGGCTGATACTAAAGGGTTACTGGTGTTCGGTAATTGGGCCGATACTTTCTGCTATTGTTTATGTTATGGGAGCAGAGTTCAGCTTATGGTGTTATGCTACTATCTCTTAGTACTGTCTCAAGTAGTGCCTTAGTGGTCTAGGGTTTTGGGTTACTTTTGAGTTCAAGTGGACTGCATACTCTTGGAAAATGGTATGTAATCTGTGAACAAGTCTAAGTATTAGTTGTTGAAAATTGTATTTTCAGCTAGATGATGGGGACTTTAAGTAGTATTATGTTTGAAATACAGTGAAACTTTGGAGCATAATGGCACTTAGTATTGATCATCTTTAAATATTACTATATGTGATTGTATTTAAAGTTTGGGATACTCAACGATTTACCTAAATAATTTTGGGACTGAAGCTTGGTGATGATTGTTGTCGTATAGTATAACTGACTACTTCATATCTCATACTTGATAGCGTACTTATGAGATGTCTCTGGAGGTCAACTTCTTGGACAACAACCTTTTTTCTTGTGTTTCAGAAATATGTGAGGTGAAGAGGAGCCTTGGCGCACTGGTAAAGGTGTTGCTGTGTGACCGATAGATCACGGGTTCAGGTCCTGGGAGCAGCCTCTTGTCAAAAAGTGACAAGGGAAGGCTTGCCCTCTATACAGTATACACCCTTGTGGTCGGACCCTTCCCCGGACCCTCGCTTTGCGGGGACGCCACTGTGTGATCGGGCTGCCTTTTGTTTCAGAAATGTGTGAGGTGTCTGAGAATTGTTATTTGAGAGTCTATATGGTTAGGTGATAACGAATGGTGAAAAGGCCAGGTTTCTCTCTAGTTTGGAGTGATATGATGGTGCTTTATGCTACCATGCTATACTCACTATGCCTCTGACATTAAGCTGAGGTTTTAGACTTTCTGAGTTATTGTAGCAGCTGGGGGAAGATTGTTTCCATTAGACCTTATTGTAGTAGAGTATTGACTTTTTGGAGGGCTCCTATATTCAGCTTGTCGTAAATGTGTATCAGAGGGCTTCTTTTAGATGCCAATTAAATACTTTGTTGTATTGGGTGAACTGTAGAATTGTAGATAATGGTCTAAGAACTATACTAGGGCTTCTCAATGAGGAAAAGCTACTTTGATACGGATAAAGAGATTTTAGGTTCTTTTTCTAGATTATTGTCTAACAATGTTCTTTGCTATTCTCCTAGAACTTCAGATTGCACTTTAGTGTCCCTCGGGATGTTAGAGGCTCTTTTTGGTTTGTTGGTCTTATGTTATTAACTTTTCATTTGTTAACCTGGCTAGAGATTGTAGTCTCACCTATCCTATCCTATCCGTTGCTATTTTGCAGAACAAAAGAAGCAGAAAGTATCTGAAATTAAGTCTGGGTTGGAAGATGCAGATGCTCTGGTACTATTCTATTACAATATCTTTTACATCAACAGCAGTCAATTTGCCAATGGCTTCAATTTTTTTGGCTAGGCAGCCTCTTCGTTCTGTACTGATATAATGCTACTTAACCTTTGGCAAAGTAGATTCGGAAAATGGACTTAGAAGCTAGAACGCTACAGCCCAACGTGAAAGCCGTGGTACTTGCTAAGCTCAGAGAATACAAAAATGATCTGAACAACTTGAAAAGTGACGTTAAAAGACTCTCCTCGACTGACAGTCAAGCTGCCCGAGATGCGTTGCTAGAATCCGGAATGGCTAATGCAATGATGGTTAGTGTGGTTTTTTCCTCTAATTTACGCGAGCTACATATAAACATAATTTCCGCAAGTCGAGTCTCCTATGATATACTCTGGCGCTCTCTTCTTGTATACTCCAGCTGTATTCACATGAATGCCCTAGTTGTCTTCTACTGCACTTTCACCTCATTACTCTGTCTTCATTATTTTCTCCTTGTAATGCCTTTGGCCCCTCTTTTGAAGCATTTTGCAATTTCAAGATATATGGTTAAGTCCTGCCATTTGCCCATTTCCATTTCTAGTGGAGCCAGTCGCTATTCTCTGGCTGAATATAATGGAATAAAGCAAATGGCTCACAAAACTGTCTATGCTATTTTCATTATGGCTCATCCGTAAGCAACCTCTCAATGTTTTCAACACAGGGGTAAGGCTTGCATACATCCGACCCCCTTACCTTGGTACAGGGGGCCTTTTGAGGCACTAGGGTAATGTTCTTGTTGTATTGTTGAAGTCTTGCGACTTCGAAACTATCATTCATTTCCTAATCCGACATTGCCCTAGGCGTTTTGTGTGTTCTATTCTTCAGTTTGCCTTTGCCAAAAAAAAAATGAAAAAAAAAGAAAGAGCAGTGAAAGTTTGTGCTTGGAAGTACAGAACTTTTGTTAATAGAAGTTTTGTTTTGTTGTTTTTGTCTATGCGGGGGACAGGCATCTTCTGATCAGAGAGGGCGATTGTTGATGTCAACAGAGAGGTTGAACCAATCCACAGACAGGGTCAAACAGAGCAGGAGAACAATGCAGGAGACTGAAGACATTGGCGTTTCCATCCTCGAAGACTTGCATCAGCAACGGCAGGCTCTTTTACATGCTCACAATACAGTAAGATCTCCCACTTATCCTTTTGCAAATCCTCTGGGAATAAAATATGAGCAGATCCACATGTTTTTTTCCTGTTTACTGATTTTTTCGTGGCATAAATAGCTAAAAGTAAATCCCTGTCCAAATTTCTGCCAAATTTTTCTCCAGCTTCATGGGGTTGATGAGAATATTGGGAGAAGCAAGAAGATTTTAACGGCAATGTCAAGGAGGATGAGCAGGAACAAATGGATTGTCGGTTTTGTTATTGCTGTGGTGGTCCTTGCTATTATTCTGATCCTCTACTTCAAGTTGCGTTAGTTTGTGAAGTCCTTGTGGTGGCAATTCGATGTGCCCAGTCGTCAATGTAATTAATCGTTTGTATCATCGTACTGGGCATGGTTCCATTTAATCTTTTGATTGGTATCGGGTGAGTTGTGTTCTCTTTCCAAGTTTTTCTTTGGTTTGGCATGTCGATGTTTTGGGTTGAGCTTTGAGAATATCTGAATTGTATCAAAATCACTATTTCTATCACATAATCTATAGTTTTCTCGTTCATCTACTTCGGGAATTTTCTCGAGTCCATTTGCTTTGGTGAGATTGGAAATCAGTCAGTAAACAGGACTGGGGAGTTACAACATCCCTCTGCAAACTAATGCTCTGTTATTCTAGAGAGCAACTCCAGGGCATTCTATGAATTGAAAACAAATTCGGCAGATATAATGTGCAAGGCCGCTCAATTATCACAACGACATGGTAAAATTCATAGAATTGATATCAGAAGTAATAACATGTCTATTCCGTATATGATTACTTGCTCCCTGATGCAACAAACACTGTATAGTAAAGTAAGAAGTTACTACTTTGTCCCAACATTCGCGATAACAGTTTTGTTCGTTAACAGAGTTCAGAAAAGCACAACCAATGTATAGACTATCTTTCAAGACTGAGAGATGAGCTCAAGCCGGTTTCTTCTTGGACGTGCTTTTATGCTGCTTCTTGCTTCTGTTCTTTCGCTTCTTTGAGGATCCGACAGGGTTACTCTTGCGAGTATCTGTTTTGGTCGGCTCTTCAAGTTTCAGGTTCCTTTCTTTCTTTCTGAGTTGAAAAACCTCTGTTATGGATGGATCCAACACATCTCTTGAGCACTGAAGAGCAATGCCCGTTTTCTCTGCTTCTTCCCACAGCTGCTTTCCCTTCTCAAACTCGCCATTGGTGCAAAGCTTCGGGATTAGAACATCATACACCGGTCCATACCCACCACTCGAGGTTTTCTTCATGTGATCCAGCAGCTGAATTGCGAAATTCACTCTCTCAACACCACAAAGAACACCAACTAGATCATAGTAAAATTTTGCGGGTGGCACTAATCCTTCTTCCACCATCATATCCAGGGCTTGGTTACCTTTCCCAAACCGACCTGTCAAGTACAAAACACGGATAATAAGATAGTAGCTCGCCCAATCAGGACGACAACCTGCTCTTTTCATCATATCAAACACCCTTAATGACTCCTTGACTCTCCTTGTTCTACCTAGACAAGAAAGCAGAATATTGTAACTTATAGAATTCGGAAGCAATTTGTACGTCCTCATCTCCATAAACACATTCAAAGCTTCAGGAACAAGCCCTGATGGATTCTTTGTAAGATTATGCTCACACAGACACCTGAGAAATGTATTGAAACAGTAAAGATCCAGTGTAATGTTCTTTGACTTCATCTGTTGTAGTGTTTTCCGAGCTTCCTTTACATTCGTCTTCACAGACCAACCATATAATATACTCCTATATACGCAAGATTCGACAGCAGATATCTTGTCCTTATGATGATACAACACCCCTTCTGCCCTCCTCGCGTGCCCTTTAGCACAGAGTGCACTGACAATGGCCGCGACTGAGGTTTCGTCCTGTGGGCATTTGAACAGGTCCAAGTTCTTAAAAATGCCTAATGCATCATCTTCTCTTCCCAAATTAACCAATGTCTCAGCCACAACGGTGAAAGTTTGCGCGTCCAAAGCTCGCCCATCCTTTCGCAGGTCAGACAACAGTATATCAACTGCTCTGTGATCCTTCTTCCTTGCAAATGTCTGAACAGCGTGATTAAACTCCTTATCACCCAAATTTGGACCCAAATTCTTGCAGGACCATGTAAAGAACCGGAGCAGCCGCCTTACAGGTGCCTCCTCCTTACAATGATCTACCACTTCCACAACAATCCCCGGGGTCAAATGTACTCCACACTCATCAAGTTTCGATTCCAGCTCGTCTAACCCGCCTACAGGCGTCGAAACGAGACTGCATAGTTCCTGAACCCCGGTCAGAGAAGACTGAGAAGGACTATTGGCAGTTGCTAGTGAACTGCAGCGGCGCAAAGGAAAGATGTTCAAGTTATGGGTAGTGAATATTTTCAACATAATGGTCTCTCAGGCATTTCATCAAACACTTAGTGTGCACTAACTTTATGACCTTTGATACCAAATTACCATGCTGATACTATAAAACGTCATTGTACCCAAAAATAATTGGATCATATTGACCAAGAATATTATGGGCAAATTTACAACTTTCCCAGATTTTGGGCATGAATGAAATGTTATATGGGCAAAATGTGTTGTATGAAACCTGTTTAGTGACTGAGAAAAAAAATGGAACATATATCGTCCCTTTACCCTCGAAAGACTACGACTTTTTATCCATCTACTATAGGTGAGTAACGATTTAATTTATTTATCCAGATGAATTTCCCAACATGAAACACTGCGATTTTTCGCAAGTTCAAGAGGGTCAAATTGTCGATTTACAAATACGACATCAGGGTTAGCGATCTTTTGATTCGTGATTAATAGACCCAAACCCAGGACTAGTAAAGGTTGGTGTTTGAATGCAAATGGTTGGAACCATGGTTCACTGTCCGTCAAAAGAGTGTGCTTTTCAGTGTTTGTATCGAATTCAAATGTGGAGAAAGTGTCTTCCGATTAGAAAGCGAAGCGGAATTGCTTGGGAGTTCAGGCCGATAATATTCTCGTTACAATGAGGCCATATATGGGGATCGACAAGACTGAATCAAGTAGCGTAAATGACGTATAAATACACATATGTCGCGGGGAAATGGAGAGTTGATTGCTTCAAGCCTTATAGCACCATTCTGTTCGAAAACAGCAGTTGGCTTTACCATAGCTTCAACGAGGCCACAATACTGCACATGGTTTACTGGTTTGTGTTGACGCGATACAGCACTCTGCAAAACCATTTTTTCCAGAAGTCTAATCATAGAACTCAGTTGATCCAGGGCTAGAGCCTAGAGGCCAATTCTTACAGCTTTACTTCGGAGGGTGCCTTTAGCACCACAACTGTGTGCCCCTCGCAAGACAAAACTCCATATCGGTTATTGCCAATTTCGCTCAGAGCTACCAAAATGAAGAATACAGGTGATAAGTTCAATCTTCGACGTTATATCATACCCTCAAAGCTTTATGAATCTCTCTGTTTAATACACTGCCTCAGAGAAATACAATGCCCTCACAGGCACAGCTTTATGCAACTCTCTTTGTTTATACACTGCCTTGGAGGAATACAATGCCAATAGTGAAGCTTCCTCCCTCCCATCAACTAACCCGAATAAGAGATCTGAGTACAAAGCTGATGGTACAAGCTCCCGGCTCAAGTCAGGTGTCGTAGCCATCTTCCCTCCACATACAGCTAATCAACAGATAGGGCTGAAGCAGAAGGACAAAGAAGACAGTTTACCCCATATAATCCAAAGTGTAGATAGCTTCTCGATGAGTTTTCAAGGGGCATCATCTTCAGGAGATGCGTCCCTAGATGTTGGGTCATCATCATCTTCATCCTCCTCATCAAGGTCAGCAGGAGATGGATCACCGTTAAGATCCACAGATATACCATTCACCTTCCTAACAAACTGCCCACGCACACGAGGTCTTCTTTCAGCTAGCTTTTTACGGTTCACATACCTTATCTTTTTATCAAAGCACCTCTCCTTCCTTTTCTGCCTAAATTTCATCAATGCTGCTTCTCTCCTATCAACTTTACTTAATTTCGTTTCAGTAGTAGGTGTATTGCCATATGATGGCGGCTGTTGGTTAGAGGGCAATTGGCCTTGTTGCATACACATATTCACTGGATAATATGTGAAGGGTGTCATACCCGGTACGTTCGGACAATGAGGAAGATGGTTGTAATGAGGCATCATAGATGAACCACCATGACCCTGAAAATCTTTCTGATACATATGTGCAGACGGCATCATGACCTGGTTCATCATTCCTGACATATAGTAAGGGTAGGGACCATGCCCTGCCAATCCTGAGACATCAAAATGTGCACCATTTCTCGGCTGCATGTACACCTGAGATAAGCCTTCGTCATTAGGTTTATTAGGGATGAAATCCATGGAGATGGGAGGGGTGGAGGACCTTTCCATAGAAGTAGAATCAGGTACACTTGTACTGCTAGGCAGATCTTCACCATGCGAGTTGTTTTCCCATGCATCTCCATTCCCATACCTCTTATTTCCATTATCTACATGCTCATGCCATGATTCAGATTTATCTTCTACTCTGGAAGGTCGAGCAGCATCGCCTTCAATATCAATAACTACAACAGCTTTCTTGCTTAACAAGTTTCCATCAACATCAGGAACTGATTGACAATTGTTTCTAACAATATTTGATTTGACGTAAGTGAAGAATGCAGAAGATTCACCAATCTTTAGCTCACTCTTCCTTGGAAATGCCACAACTTGTCCTGAATAAAAGAATAGGTTCCTTCAATGTAATTGTGGAAGAAAATAGACAGAAAATCACAATGCTTGTACATCAAAGTTGCATCACATCTTTCACCTGAATCAGGGAAACAATTACATATTCCAATTGACAAAATAACTTCCATCATTAAGATCTTAGCAAATACAAACACCAGAAAAAGAAAAAATAAAGGGAAAGAAGTGTATATCCTCGTCCCAACACTGTAAAATAGAAAGTTTTATTCTGCCTTTTATCCTAAAGTACCCTAAATACTAATCCAATTGGAAGCAAACTACAGTATAATCCCACTTGAATCTAATTCATACAAATCAAATATTTGCTATTATAAAAATTATGTGTTCATGGTACCATGATGTTAAAGCCATGAAGTGGCTCCAGTGGCACCACTGCTGTTGCAGCAAAGGGAGAAGAAATAATTAATGCACTCAGTATACAGTGAGTTACTTGCGCTCAAAACCAGAGTTGGTCACAGCAAACACTTTGTCAAGTAGGACGTACTAAATATCGACTCACAAGTCACAACAATCCACTACGTTCCACCAAGCACTAGAGAAATAAAAGGTAGTGATAATATGAGAAAAGATCCAGTCATTGTTGGTTTTAAAATCTAATGGTCATCAGAAGTATAGGAGTTTTAAAAAAGCTCTTCAAAATGAATTCAAAGGCTTCGGAAACTGAGTACAGAGTAGTTGATAAGGAACTGGTTTTTGGCTTTTGAGTAAGAAATAATCCTTAGGCCTTGCAAGTTCAAATTCTCAAGTAAGGAAAGATTGATAAAAGGCATAATGGTCATATGGAATGAAAGTTCCGCCGAATTAGTTTGCCTTTCACAGAAAAATCAGTTCCCATTCACACCATGCAGAGTAACAGAGAAGGTTACATTCTCAAACGCTGGAACTTTATGTGAAGTTGAATCACAACATAACCGCAGTGCATCAAAGGATCCCCGACTATAGTGAGTAAGAGGGGTCGGCCTTAAGCATGTGTTGAAAAAAAATATGCAAGTTTTCTAACAAGGAAATAAGTCTGAAGAGGAAAGAAACAAGCAAGGATGATGGCATTTCTATCCAAAAATGATTCCGTGCTCTTACCACATGTAAGACAGTAAGAGGATACAAAGATTCAAATGGAGTGCATATAGTCATCCCTAAAAGAAGACAGATACAGACACAAATCATATACTCCCCCCACTTTTTTTGATTCTTTGCATTTCGTTTGAATTGACTTATTCAAACAAAATGCAAAGAATCAAAAAGAAATGGAGGGAGTATAAGGATTCTATGTTTTCGAGGTACATTAACTGATTTAAGAATTAAACCAGTTAATATCAAAATTAAGAAGATGAAGGTTTTAAGATTCATAGCAAACATACCTGTGCGACGGTCGCTAATTCCTGGCACACCAGGCCTACAGTCAAAGAAATCCCTACGCATGGGTTCTGTCATGGCTTTGTTAGACTGCAGTAGTAGGTAAACAAAAAAGGAATAAGGTATGAGTATGATCCACCATATAATTCTATAGAGCCTTTACAACAACAAAAAAAAAAGTGAGGGTAAGGCTTCAAACAGCTTTTCTCTTTACTTCCCCAATCCAATGTTACTCATAAAGAAATGCAAACACAGGTCATGCTTCGGGAAGTGTATTTTATAGAACATCAAGCTTAAATTGGATAGAAAACAGTGTAAAAAATAGCATCCATACCAGAGAACTCTCACAATTCCAGAATTCATGCGGTTAGTACATTTAACAGCTTTAACCAACCAAACTCCTTTAGTTTCTTAAAAAAAAGAATTGATTTCAATATTCCTATTCATCGTTAGACTTCTCACAACCTATTTACGACAGTCTCGACAGATGCAAGCCTGTTGACCAGAGGGGTTGCACATCAAAAGAATTGATCATTTGTCATCTTACTCCTGTACACCATATAACAAGACTTGGCCAGATTATCCAAAGGTAGGTGACATCCAACAGGATAAACTATATCAAAGAAAGTCACTGAAAGACTTATCGAAGAAAAGGAGTGGAGATTTTAGCCATGAAAATATATTCTACACTCCCTCAGTTTTTGTTATATGTTTTTTACACATAAAGGGACACCCCATTTGACACTTAGAATCCCTCAAAAAATAGAGTATTTTAATGAAAGATTTTCAACTTTAGGAAAGTAATTTCACAAAAGTAATGATATAACTTCTCAATTCCTGGCACAACATCTTTTGGGGACTCGCAAATCAAAGGCTACCAACAAAAGGGAGGCAAATAAGAAGACTCTATAGATACCTCATCTTCCTGTTGTACTGCCAAGCTCATCTCAGGATTAACATTTCTTTGGGACTGATCATCTGTATCATCTGAGAACAGCGTGGTGCTATTAGTATTAGCATCACTAGGATCCGATGCCACTAGATCAAAGTCATAAGTCACAAGGTTCTTCTCTGCAAGCCCAAGCTGCCAACAAAATAAGGAACAGCATAACAAAGTCTTACTTACGGCTCAACAAAATTTCTTCAAAATGAAAATCACAAGCCACAGACACTACAAGCAAACCCTGTCCATTTGTTAGTTCTTTATGTCTAATGAGAGAAACAAACGATACTTAGACAAGCTTCTGTGGACGTAAACCACCCAAGTCACAGAACATGACAGTGGGATATTGGCACTAAGCACTAACCATTCGCCTCCTCCTCCACATGTGAGTCCACAAGTTCAACAACTCATTACTCCGCAGTGGCTTTACAAGATAGTCTGCTGCTCCCAGCCTCAAACATCTCACAACAAGAGAAACTTCATCTTGTGTTGACATCACTAAGCAAAGAAAAAATAGAGATGAATAATAATTCACAATCTGGATGAAGAAATAGAAAGATAACAGCAGAACATACTGATCACAGGTATTCGCTGCAACTCCTGGTCCCGCATTATGTACTTCAACAACTTGAGCCCTTTCTTCATAGGAAGATCGACCTCACAAAGTATGAGATCAATGTCAGGTCCCTCTGCATTAAGTGCATCAATAACCTGCCTAGCTGACTTCACCGCAGTTACTGCAGAGACAGGTACAGAAAAATTATCAAACTATGTGAGGCACCAGTAGATTACATATGCAAAAAAAAAAAAAAAAAAAAACACTGTCAAAAAGATATTTGAAGGATAGAGTCTGCAAGACAGATGACCACATTGAACTAAGTTTCGGAAATTAATACATCGAACTTGGATAATAATTACAAGGTTTACATAGTTAATAGGCAAAATGTTAAACTGTAGAAGAAAGTAATAGAAACTGGATCATCCATCCAGAAAAGCCTAAGTCAACATCAACGTCAATGACATGATGTCACTTCAAGTAATCTTTTCTATGTGACCTTAACCAACTAGCAACAACAGGGTACATGTAATGCAACTTGTCAAAAACTGGAAAGCAACTAGTTTCGATCATTTTGACAAAACTCTAGGTCACAGCTTCAACTCTAAAACACCACGAAGCCTTTCCCAGCAAGGAAAATTTACAAGATGGAAGACTGACGTTTTACAGCACAAAAGCTGTTTGGAGGATAATCAAATCAAAAGTGTAATGTAGGGAATTTAATTCAATAAAGATATAGTGCGAAATGAAGGGGATAGCGAAGAGTGATATGAAGAAATTGAGATTGAATACCTAGTAATGTATGGTATTAAGATAAAGTGAAGCATCAGACAATGTATTCAATTAGACTCCTCTATTTGGTTTCCATCTCTCTCCCCTTGAATTTCGAATTCATCGCTATCAAATGGAATAATTGTGAATACACCCCACAAAAACATGACTTAAACCTTTCAGAAACTGGTGAGAAATAGAACTATAAAACTATACAATCTGCCACACGTCCAAACCCCCTTTATCCCCCGTAACTAGATACTACATTTAAACATTGCCACCAACTGTTAAAATGTGTTTCATCTCATCAATGGCAAGGAGACAGGCGCTACCATATGCAACCTCTAAGTTGCCCAATATCAAGACCGTTAACTTAAAATTTTAAGGTGGGCAACATACATAAACACTTCACAACTATAATCACCCGAAGCACCAAGTACAACCACAACAACCAATAGCAGACACAACACTAACTATAAGCCTATTTTCCTGTTGGCAACATCTCTGCCAAGCAGAAGAGAAGTTCTCTAAGAAAATCGAAAACCATATATGTTGGAACACAAACCAGGAGCTCCTCATCTAGTTGACAGACTTGACACCATAAATTCAGCAATTATGCATCCTATATTTCCACCAAAAGTTTGTTCTTATATTCCGCCAACATTCATCACAATCTTAACCAAATATCCCACAAGTAGAACTAAGCTCAACAAATCAAGTGCAGCCATCAAAAAGCCAAATCCTTTACCAATCACACGTCCTCTGGTCATAGAATTGTCAAAAACAAACACCTAGTCGGGCAGTCCCCTCGAAAAGATCATACTCGAGAACAAATCTTCTAAGCAAAAGTAAAGTACAGGGCAGGCATAATCTATCCCTTCAAGCTTCCTGCTTTGCTAGATAAACACACAACGACACCAACTTACAACGGCTACAAGACGGCCAGTCCACAGTCCTCCAGACACTCAATAATCCGAAATAGACCGATCCACCTCGGCATAATCCCAACTAACCGAAATCACTCGTTCAACACTTGAATTGATCCCACAACAATTCATTACAACCCAAAGCATAAAACTTCCATCCCAAAACCATAATCAAATTTCATAATTTCACAGAACCCACCAACACAAATCTGCCCACAATAGATATTTACAAGATATTTAACAAAAAAAAAATATCACTTTCAAGATATTTAACAAAATATCATTTCTAAGATATTTTTGCTAAGATTTAACAAGTGATTACCCATGCTAATTTTAATTACCAAATCCATACTAACAACAACCACAATTACTAATTTTAGGCTGTAATTAAGATATTTACAAAATATCTACTGCAAAAAAAAATTTAAAAAAAAACATCATCAAGTAAAAATGGAAATAATTACCCTGATAAGAACACTTGCAAAGAAGGGATAGAACTTCATCGCAACTCTTAGCGTCATTATCACACAACAAAATCCGAACTTTACTTCGATCAATGAACTGATCATTGCTCTTCCCTCCGTTGCTGGGTCCCACTTCATTCTCCATTTCCCAATTACACACCCACAAACAAACAAAAAAAATCCCCAAATTTTCTAAAAACCAAAAAAAAAAAATCCCCTAAATTGTACTTGAATCAGACCTCTCCCGCCATTAATTGGGGCCAAAAAGTTAGGGTTTTTAATCAAAAGAGGGGCAATTGAACATTAGAGAAGTGCAATTAAAGCTCCTGATTTAGTAGAAAGTGAAAAGGGGAATTTAATTAGGGTTTTAAGAAATGAAGAAGTCGCCATTTTTGGACCTTCATCAACTAATAATTTGAGCTTAAGAGAAAAAAATTTGGGCGTAAAATTATTATCCGAGAAGAGGAGAATCGACGGCTGAGAATGAAGATCAAAATGCAATGGACGGTTATGATTGAGTTAAACACACCCAGCGCATGTTAGCAGTGGAGCAGAGGAACACACCATATGTCCCTCCAAATTCTTTTTTTTTTTTTTTTTAACAAAAAAAGTGATTTGTTTCTCTTCTCTCTCCTGATAAAGAAAGAAAGTAGGAAGATGTCTCTCTACTACGTAGGCCACAGCTTTCTTTTTAGAGCATTAACTTTTGCCCCTTTGTGATATTTTTAGATTTTTTCACACTTTGTTAGCAACTTCATCAAGACGTTTGTGTGCCTAAGATGGTCAAAAGGAATGATAACACTCGTAAATAAGGCTGTGGTGGGTAAAACTAGATGAAATAATAGTCGAACGTTGAAATAATAGTCGAATGTTGAAATGGTAGATGGAATCTGAAATAAAAGTTGTAATAGTAACAAAAAAGTTTTTTATGAAATAAATGAGGGTAAATTAGAATTGAAATTATGACAAACATGTAACTTCTTAAATAAACTTACTATTTAAGCTAGTAGTGTTACCCAATCAACTTATTTAGTTAAAGAACTTAAAAATTAGTCAAATAAGCTAACTTATTTTGTACACCAAACATATCCTAAGAGTGATTAGGGTAACTGTGTAACCTAATTAACATACGTAATGCAAGGTCTTATAATTTCTGTGTGAGATTTTGTCTCGTATCGAAAACTTAAGGTGAAGGAACATGTTTGTAACTTTGTATAAGATAGTAATTAATTAAGTAGTAACTCTACTAAGTAACTTCATGCTATAGTCATTTGGATGGAGCCAGTCGTTACTCGTTAGTCTTATGGTTATGGGCCGGTACTCCTCTCGATGTTCCTTGGCAATTAGTAATCGTAAATGTTGAATGTCGTGTAAAACAAACTACTTTTACTTGAATAGTGTTATAATAACAAATGGTGCGTGTTTTGTAATTTTATCTTAGAATATGCGTTCGGAGCACAAATGCGCAACATATACTCTCTTAGTCTATAGTCTATAATATATCCATCATTGTTGCACAACATTACGTATATTGTGTATTTCGTGGATGGTGGTTTTTATACTCTCTCGATAGATTTTTACACTCATGCATATGAGACAAATAGTAGGAACACTGACTCACACGAAAGAGTGTAAAATCAATTTTAAGAGTGTCAAATTCACTATTTGTATTTTCATCTCTCGTTAAAACCGGAGACAATCACTAATTAAGAAATTGGGGTTTAATCTATCAAGCTTACTAACTAAAATAATGTGAATTATTTGAGAGATGATTAGTTGATTACTGATTAATTAGTAAGAGAGAGGTGTTTAGCGTATTTTAGAGCCGACGTTGGAGACGTGGAGGAGAGAGAAAGACACGAGGAAAAAAAGTGAAGGAAAGACGGAGAAGTGAGGAAAGGATATTTTGTTAGAGATAGATAAGTGGACACGTCATCTCAAGATCTATTGAAAAACAGTACTACTATTGTGGGATATTTTAGGTACTTTTTGATTGAAAAAGGCACATTTTATAATATTTTTAAATCTTTAGCTGGCCACATCATTTCATTATGGTAATGAAACTAATGATCAATTATTGGTTTTTTTGCTAGTTGGATATCTTGATGTTCATACTCTAAAGATCCAATAATTTTCAGCCTAGGTTAATTGATTTATTCCACGCGCGATAGTATAACTTCGTATAATTTTATTGAATAAGAATCACAAATAAATTGGTTGAACGAAAGTTTAGAAAATTGCACAATTACAAAATAGCTGAACTTTGTATCTATTCCGTAATTCAAAACTTTTCGACTTTTAGTTAACCGATTTATTTGTATATCCTCTTTAATAAGCTTGCTCATGTTGAAGTGAATATCACGTGTTAGTGTCCTACATTGGAAAAAGAGGAGAGAGTTGATATGTTTATAAACCAAGGAGTTGCTCCTCCTATTGCCAATTGGTTTTAGGATGGAACCTCCTTGGGTTTATGATGTGGACTCTCTCTCCTCCGTATAGATGCGGCCCAGACCCGATCGTGCTTTAACATGGTATCAGAGCCCATAGTTGAAGACCTGGGACTCAAGAAGACGAACTGGGCTCGTTGCGGATGGAGAGAGCTAGGAGAGCCCCGGTTTGCGATGCCCCACCGAAGAGAGCCAGAAGAGCTCCGGTGAGCTTGTGAAGGTCCAGTCTGCGCAGATGGGACTAATATGTGGAACCGAAGAGAGCTAGAAGAGCCCCGGTTAGCCACCAAGCCGTCAAGTCTGCTAGTAAAAGATAACTCATATGTGAGGGGGAGTGTTGAAGTGAATATCACATGTGAGTGTCCCACATTGAAAAAAGAGGAGAGAGTTGATATATTTATAAATCAAAGAGTCCTATTGCCAATTGGTTTTAGGATAGAACCTTTCTTGAGTAGCTCAAAAGACATGAATGTAAAGCTGGTTCGAGAATGGTACTATGAATGAAAATCTTTGTAGCTTCATTCTTTATGACTGGAAATGTTAAGTCAAAGTTCATTAAACAGTTTTATATTAACTTGGTGGGATGATCCTTTATAGTTTATACGAGTCTTGGAAATGAATGCCAGATATATTTGCTCAGTTAAAAGTTAAAACACTATCAAATTCTCAATGCTCAATAACTTATTATTAGAACTTGAACATTAGAATGCTTAGCATCTATCGACTCATAAAAATTAAACACTAGTTGTACAAAAACAACATATACTTCGCATTATCACGGTACAATATTAATTGTTGTTAGCCAGTCGTCTTCAGTTCTTCATTCATCTGTGTCATTTGTTCATGGAGTAAAAGATCTCTGATTTCGAGCATTCGACTACATACAAGAATAATCTTCAACACTTCAAAAATGCTATTGGTGCTTGGGCAGAGTCAACTCACATCATGAAAGTTGTATACATATCTCACTCTAATAAAAGGAAGAGACCAGTTAATTATCCTAGACCACTGCTTAAATTTGAGGATATAGTCACACTAGATGTGTGCAACCTACTATCATGACATGGGGTGTAAGTTAAGTAGGATCCCTCTTAAATCACGGATTAATATTGAATGTTAAAATTTAGGATTTTTTTTCAAGCATAATAAAATCTTTAATTTCAAGTAATTCACGTCTACAAAAATAAATTAGAGACAATTAGACAATTGAGTTTCTCCAAAAATGCACTAGGCTTGTGACCTTAACGGCTCACGAGTTACAAATACAATGTCTTGGTTGCCGTTACAATCCCGTAGGTATCTCATGATCCTCAAATATTAACGTATCATTAACTTCTCAACTTTTGAGTTTCTAAATGGTTTCTTCTAGATTTATTCGGTAGATTGTTGCAATTAGACAGAAATATGAGAATTCGATAGGACTTGAGACATTTTCCATGAAGTTGGATTTTAACGGTTGAGTCAATCATACTCATCGAAAATATTAAACACACGTCAATTGCTTGCGAGTACGAGCTAAGATCTTACCCGGCCCGTCCATGCGTTTGATCGTGATTTGCCAACAATCAGTTTATTAATACGTCGTTAATTGTTTGGTATGTTTTTAAATAGCGTCAAGTAGACAAGTACCTTTGTCCCTCTCACCGTCTCCTACATGGCACGATTCGTTAATCATTGCTCAATTCAGAAGGATTTCTAATTTACCACTGTCTTCCAATTGTTTTTTTTTTTCTTCTATATCTCTCGCTTATTTACGTTAAGCGATCTCAATTATTTTATAAATAAGGCTTGGTTGTTGTTGTTATTTATTTTGTCTCTTGCTGTATCTCTCTCTTATCTGTTAATCTCTCGCTTATTTACGTCAAGCGATCTCAATTATTTTATAAATAAGGCTTGGTTGTTGTTGTTGTTTATTTTGTCTCTTGCTGTATCTCTCTCTCATTTGTTAATTCATCATGAAGGAACATGGGTTGTATGCCGTTTACTCTTACCTAATGCTCGTACACGGAGTAGTAATTCCACTAGTCAAGAGGATGTTGTAATTACACCAAATCTTAGAGGTGGTGAATTGCCGAACATGTCATGTGACATCCCGTCGGTGGAAAAATCAGCTCATATTCTTGTTTGGTAAAAACTAAAATTTAAAAAATACTTATAAAATAATGAGAATGTGTTACTTTTGGTTTGAATTGAAGGGTACGTATCAATTGCGAATAATGGTTTGAGCTACTAATCCAATAATCCACGTGGGAGTGTGATATTGGTGGTCTAACTCTCTGGAGTTCGTTCTTATGGCATTACATCTTAGCTTGAGAAAACCTCAGCCTTGGAAACCAAGTTGGCATAGCCAAAAATCTTAGGAAATATGGAATTTCTAAAGGCTAGTGAGTGTAAGCCAGTAACATCAGATTTTGTGATACTTTAGGATAAGGACTCATTTAGCTCAACATAGCATATAAATACCGTTATACCGTTACTTCAACATCCAAAAATATTCAACTAACACAATCTTTTCCCGCCTTTAATTAGCAAACTAGTACCGTAACATATACTTACATTTCTTGTTCTAGCAATGGCTTCCTCTACAATGGCTCTTTCTTCACCTTCCCTAGCTGGAAAGGCCGTAAAGGTGGGCCCGACCGCTTCGGAAATCCTAGGTGAAGGAAGGATCACTATGAGGAAGGCTGCATCCAAGTCCAAGCAAGTGTCATCTGGGAGCCCGTGGTATGGTCCAGACCGTGTTAAGTACTTGGGTCCATTCTCGGGTGAGGCACCAAGCTACCTCACCGGAGAATTCCCTGGTGACTACGGTTGGGACACTGCTGGGCTTTCAGCTGACCCCGAAACCTTTTCCAAGAATCGTGAGCTAGAAGTTATCCATTGTAGGTGGGCTATGTTGGGTGCATTGGGCTGTGTTTTCCCCGAGCTCTTGGCCCGCAACGGGGTTAAGTTCGGTGAGGCCGTTTGGTTCAAGGCTGGATCACAAATCTTTAGCGAGGGTGGGCTTGACTACTTGGGTAACCCAAGCTTGGTCCATGCCCAAAGCATCTTGGCCATTTGGGCTTGCCAAGTTATTTTGATGGGCGCGGTTGAGGGCTACCGTGTTGCTGGTGGGCCTCTTGGTGAGGTAGTCGACCCACTTTACCCGGGTGGTAGCTTCGACCCATTGGGTTTGGCCGAAGACCCGGAAGCTTTCGCTGAGTTGAAGGTGAAGGAGATCAAGAATGGTAGGTTGGCTATGTTCTCCATGTTTGGGTTCTTTGTACAAGCTATTGTGACCGGTAAAGGCCCATTGGAGAACTTGGCTGACCACATTGCTGACCCGGTTAACAACAATGCTTGGTCTTTCGCCACAAACTTTGCTCCCGGTATGTAAATTTGAACGCAAGTTTAAACATGATTGCTAAGCGCGGCTATCTTTGAAGTTGATACTCAATTGGCTTTCCCGTTTGATGTAACTTGTAACTACGTGAGTTTGTAACCTTCTTGAGTATATTAGGTTGTATAAATTGGCTATTTGGCTTGAGTAAGGAAATTTATTGTTTTTGTATATGGAGCACTATTTTCAAATGAGAGAGTACGAGATAACCAGAAGCTTACTTTCTTTTGAATACGATACATATATGACATACTCCGTATGATGTAGCTCAGACATTTGTAATAAGCATTGAATTTGCTCTTATGGCTCCCAAACATAGTTTCGGCAGGTTAGATTGCACTACTTATTACAACTTGAGAATGATTTACCCAATTGAAAAAGCTGACCTTAAATGACGCGACACAATGTACATGAAACCTTAAATTTCCTGATCTTTTAAAGAAAGTACTTAATTGTAGTGGTGATCACTTCAGGACTAAAATGATGAATCTTTAGTAATAGAGGATATTATGGAGTATTTCGGAGAATTTCAACAACATCCAAGCCTTATCCCCAAAATGATTTGGGGTCTGCTAACATGAATCGACAACCAGTAACTATCTTGCATTGTGCGCGCTATAAAATTCTAAAAAGGTTGTGAACCATTTATAAATGTTGAAACACTTTCGAAAGGAGTTTTAGAGAGTCATCGAAATAAATAAAAAGTTTGAAAATTAGTGAAAAACATATGAATTTTGAACACCAAGTAAGGAAAATTCCGGTTAAGAAATGTTATGTGTGTTTAGCAATACGATATATACTATAACATGTGTTTAAGAATATATTGTGTGATAGGTTTTTGCAGCGAGTATGGAGGGAGACAAGAGTTGTGGACAAATATGTTCACCGTTAGGTTACCCGATTCGTTTGATATTACGTTATTTGTGAGCCATCGACCTTTGTGGATGTCTCGATCCGAGAAGAGAATGTTGTTCCTCCTCGATGGTCAATTTGGTCGTTGGAATCTTAAAACCGAGAAGTTCAAATTTGTTGCAAGTAAAAGTTTGAAATATGCAACTCGAGGGATACTTCATGTTGATACATTAGTGTCACCAAAACCCGAGGATTATCATCGCAAATTAAAAGGACGACAACAAATAAAATCAGAAGCTCAAAAAATTTGCTAGGCATTGATCGGCTTTTAGTTTAAGAATGTAATTGCTTCATTTTGCTATTAATTATTGGATTAACAAGCAAGTTCCCATTAAGACAATGCTAGAGGTCTAAAGTGTAGACACCCAAAAATGTCTACAATCCGTAATAATTTTACTACACTATCAAAATTTTACTACTCATACAATTAATTTTACTATCTGAATTTTTTACTACAATTAATTTTACTATTCCGATCTCAATTTTGCTACTACTAGCTCAATTTTACATTGTAGACAAATTAATTATGTCTAAACTATACACCTCTATCAATTTGCTTCCCATTAATGTTATCAGCTAATTCGATTTGAATTTTTAGTTTTTCACACACACTACATGATTGAAAACTTAACTGATGAATCTTCATCTTCATCTTCTTAGATCAACTCTTACCATTAATATTGCTCTCATGTGGCACGCCGTATATTGACTTATATTAACTTTTGCTCCTTTTAATATTTTTAGATATTTTTCACACTTTGTACTTTGTAGCTAGCAACAACTTCATTAAGACGTTTGTGTGCCTAAGATGGTAAAAAAGGGATGACAAGACTCGTAATAATATAAGGGTGATTAGGAAATTCACTAAATTAATCCATATGATATGAGGTGCGTACAACGTAGAGCCGCCCAAAAATCCTAGGGTAAAGCCCTAATGTCATTCCATAACATATACGAAGTGTACGTACTGTATCAAAATCTATACTACCACAAAAAAAAAAATAGAATTGATGATAACGACACATGGAAATTGGAATGGAATGGAATGGAAATACTTGTTTAATTTCAAACCAAATTTGATAGTACATTCATATGGTGCAACGAAAGTAAAAATATATAGTTGCATCCATACATCTTTACAAAATTTATACATAAGCCCGCGGTATAATACATGTAGCTAGGGGCGGCTAATTAACAAAATAGTAATTTAATTTCATTGGATTTCGAGTCCAATATTACATGGATGGCGGCAAAGAGGGCAACATCGACGAGTCTTTAGCCACTCAGAAATACAAGGATCGTGATACCCATGGCAGCATGGCATGAACGTTAATTTCACGTCATCTTGCTTATTCATCTTCTCTAGACAAATCGAACAAATGCATTCCTCCGCTTCTTCTTTAAGTTTCTTTATCTTCGGTAGCTTCGAGATATCCGAGTCTAGTCTTCTTTGTACATGGATTTGATTGATAGACACGAGCAGACATGATGGTCGTGGGTTCGATGCCATGTACTTTTGTAGCGATTGCACCACTTTTTCCCTCACGTTTTTGTGAGAGTGATGAAGGTGTAGGTCATTTTGGAGGTGCAAGTCGACGATAAAGAACGTAGTAGCTTCATTGTGAGGGTCAACCACTATTGTCGGAGACTGACCGAGGAATGTAGAGGAGACGTTTCTCCTATTTATAATCTTGTTGTTGCTGTCCAATGATATCACTCGATTCACATCGTGCCGTCTGAATGTGACGGGGAATTTACCCATGGTCTGGCAGCTATATTGAACATGTTGGGAAGTGTAGACGTCGGTGATCACAATTTCGAAAATTTCATTGCCGCTGAGAAGATTATCAATTTGTGGAGGGTTTGGCATTGTTATATATGTTGTTGCTTGACAGATACGTCAACATATATGAGATAAAGGTCTGTATATACTTCTATTATAAATAGGTGAAGAAAACTACATCCAGTAGGATTAGGAAGAATCAATTATTACCATATTCTTTTAGAAAGTAACTATGTTGTTTCCAAATCCAATCCGTACTTGTGTTAAGGCTCTTACGACTTTTATATTTACTTTCCAAAAAATTAACAAATAATTTTCTTTTAAATGTGTAATATGTAATCTTCCATAAACAAGAACGGAGTATTGTAGAATTATAGAGGGGAGGAAAAACCCGATTGATCAAGATTCGAAGGCGAGATCTAAATTGAAGAGTACGAGTACTATGATGTCTCGTATGTTCGTTGCGGAAATGGACGTAACGGTGTGTTCGGCTTAACGCGCGGATGACAAAGACTACTCCTGCGATTTTTGGATAAGGGGGTGTGTTGGATTATGATCCCAAATTAGTTGTTTTAGTCAACATTAGTTTCCTATATTTTAGTTAGTGATGGCTAATTAGTAGAGCATAAGGTTAGTGGGTAGTTTTGATTTGTACGCTTATGGGGTAGTGTTGTACGTGGGATTTGCTTAATTGTAGGATTAGTGGTTTATGCATTATTGCTATTGTAACGCCTATATAAGGCCTAAAATAATTTTCTTTTATATATGTAATATGTAATCTTCCATAAACAAGAACGGAGTATATCAAAATCTACACTACCACGAAAAAATAGAATTGATAAAACACATGGAACTTGAATTGGAGTGGAAATACTTCTTTAATTTCAACCAAAATTTGATAGTACATTCATGTGGTGCAACGAAAGTAAAAATATATAGTTGCATCCGTACATCTTTACAAATTTATACATAAGCCGGCCGTATAATACATGTAGGGACGGCTAATAATATACTTCAGTGTATTAATTACAACGCAATCTAATTTGATTGGACTTCGATTCTAGTATTACATGGATTACCCAACTCGAAGCGGCAAAGAGGGTAAGATGGACGAGTCTTTAGCCACTTAGTAAGACAATGATCGTGAAAACCATGACTGCATGGCATAAACGTTAATTTCACGTTCTCTTCCTCATTCATATTCTCTAGACAAATCGAACAAAGGTATTCCTCCGCTTCCTCTTTAAGCTTCTTTATCTTCTTCGGTAGCTTCGAGGTATCCGAGTCTAGTCTTCTTCGCTTACGTCGTTCCGACGATTGTTCACCATCTTCTTGATGGTGTTCGGAGCACCCAATTACGTACTCACGGATTCGAGTAATAGACACAAGAAGACACGATGGTCGTGGGTTCGATTCCATGTACTCTTGTAGAGATCGAATCACATCTTCCCTCACGTTTTGGTCGAGGTGTAGGTAAACTTGGAGGCTGAAGTTGATGTTGAGTAACGAGGAAGCTCCATTGTTGTGAGGGTCAACCGCTATTGTAAAAGGCTGACGGTGGAGTTTAGGGGAGCTATTTGTGATCTCGGCAACACCTTGGCCGTTGTTGTACAATGATATCGCTCGATTCACATGAAACCGAGTGAAGGTGACGGAGAATTTGCCCATGGTCGTCTCGGAGGAGCTATATTGACCATGCTCCGAGATATTAATTTCGAAAATTCCATAGTCGCGCTGTGGAGGGTTTGGCATTGTTATGTTGTTGCTTGACAGATACGTCAACATATATGAGATCAAAGGTCAGTAGATACGTATTATTATATATAGGTGAAGAAAACCACATCCAGTAGGATTAGGAAGAATCAATTATTACCATATTCTTTTAGAAGCTTTCCAAATCCAATTATTGCCATTCCGCACTTGTGTTAACGCTTTTACGATTTTTATATACTCTTTCCAAAAAATTAACAAATAAATTGGATTAACATCCCAACTTTTAAATTTCCAAATAGTTTCTTCTACATTTATTCGGTACATTGTGGTTGTAATCGTTATGAGATGAGATATGAGAAATGAACCTAATGTTTTCTACGCAAGTTAAACTTTTAACGGTTGAGTCAACTTGATTTATCGAAAGCATTACACACACGTCTACTACTTGCGAGTACGTGCTAAAATCGTACCGTCCATGCGTTTGATTGTGATTTGGCACAATCAATTTATGTATATATATGTTAATTTGTTTGGTATATAGAGTTAACTAAGATGAGCTTATATATATAGGTTGGTTACTCGGTAGTTCGCACAACAGCTATAAAATATTACTCTTACCATGGCGGTATTTGACGGAAGTTTGCATACAGTGCATAAACGCATTTCATAAGTAAAGATTTGAGAACGAAACATTGTACAATAATATAATTTTCACATTAAGTGCAGACAAACGTATGAATGAATTGAGTTACAAACTTACAACTACATCTTCCTAGCTTCCTTCTTAAGCCACCCTTGACTCTTAAGTCTTAACATCAATTCTGGGTTAATCTACCGTGAAGTCAACACCTGTGTTACAACTTACACCACCATAGGGTTCATATGATCCAACTTATATATACAGAATCTTGAAAGGATTATCCAATGCTAGTGATCTAGTCGGATTAACTGTCGATCACAATTGTAGAATCATGGGGAGTGGATGACCAATTTTCCTGCTACTAAACGAATGCCAGCATTCTGTTGAAAATCATACTGATCCAATGAGAAGTATGCATCGACCAGAGTCCCAGAAACGAACAAGCTGTCAAGTTCTGCAGGATCAAACTTACTGAACACAAGTTTTTGTTCAGCACCAGAAAAAGCTTCTTTCTGGAATATCTCGGTTCCATATCTTGCAACATCCCCTGTTACAATGGTCGGTATGCTGCAAAAACCGAGGAATCATTGGGACATTAAAACTTTTAACAGTTCTCGCAAGCTAGATCACTAATTATTTTACTACAAGGAAATGCAGAAGGGCTAGGCATAAACCTACACTGTTTAGCTAGCAAAATTAAATGGTATAGACTATAGAGTAAGGTGAAGAAACTTACTGGAGACGCACAGTAGGGAAGTTCCAATAACCGTTCTTTCTGGTTACCATTGGTCTCCAGTCAGATGTGCTACCAGAGTCCGCGAACAAGCTCTGTGCATGACTATCGCATGCGTCCAGACCCTGACATAAGCTGGGAGGAGCATCTACTACAAAACTCAACCTACGGCGGCCAGCCTGATCTACAAACTTAGTACTGATTCCGAAACGCACTTTCAGGTTAGTACAGAGAAGCTTCAGAGCAAGAGATTTGTGCAATAACTGAATCCTACGACTTCCATGGTAGAACGGAACCAAGGATGCTTTAATAGAAGAAATGGAGACATCATCAGGAGAGAGGTACTCAGGTGAACTGCTTGAGCTTTCAGATATCATTGACGAGCGAGATATATCTAACAATTCAGTAGCAGGCCTTTCCTCCATGACATTGTCCTCTTGAATAGCATCAGTCATTATCTCCTCTGAAAGCCTTCTCATGTCGAAAGATTCTGTTGCAGGCCTCGAAGGTTCAACAAAATTCAAAATCCGCTCTCCTAAAGTTTGATTTCCATTGTTTCCAGAAGTTGGACCAGAGCTAGGAGTGTAGCTACCTTCCACTGGCAAAACTCTCCCACCACTACGGGTTCTTACCGACGTAGTTGGAGATGCCCAGCTGTCACTTATTAAAATGTCAGGGAGACTTGACTCCTGCACACACACAGTCAGAAAGGAAAGGGTAAGAGTGCTTTTTCATGAGGAAGAGGAGGAAAGTGACATTACCCAAATCAGTCAGAAGGCAGCTATTAGGAAGTAGGAACCGTTGCATTTTTTTACAGAAGATGTTAGTTCTAAAGTCCCACTTCCACAAATATCCAATTTTTTTCACCACTTAATAAGCTAATATAACACCTGAAGCTGGCGTCCTCATGTAAATTAAGTAAAAAGCGAGCTACTAAGAATCGGCAACAAAACCTCCTAAAATGATTATTTCTCTCAAGATAGAATGTACAAGTGTAGAACAGATGCAACAAAGTAAAGATAAGTTACCAAGAAGAGCACTGTTGCACAATACTTGAGAACTTCAAGATTCATTCGTACATCATCTAAGCTCCTGAAATCATTAAAAGGGAGTTTATTGAGTACGATTTCAATTAAACTATAAAATTGCACCATTTCAAAATGGCTGTTCACTAGTAATGCCACTTTGCTGAACGCCTGAACCCTTTGGGTTTCCCCAGTTCTATCGTCTCTGTGATATGACAAAAACACGGTTCTGTACGTATAGTCATCACATATACTTAGCTCACCCTTTTTAGATACACAAAATATATCAAGTAAAGAGATTCAATTCTAAATTTTACACACGAAACACGATAAGGTCAGCCATCCCAGTATTCTTTTATATAATCACAAGTCTGTGACTATAATAATTGAGGCCCAAAAACAGGAAAAAAAAAAACATGATCGATTTATGAAATATGACAAGACCGATGAGAGAAATGAATTACTCAGTGTAATACCACACTGCCAGATCCATCTCGGCTATTTTGCTTTTGGTTATAAACTTATAACTTACAGAAACACAAGCAAGAACTGAGGCTGTCAAGAAAGTAAAGATGGAGAAACAGCATATACCTATGTGTCTGCTGACCTAAACCAAAGTATGTTGCAAGAGTGGCCATCTGAAAAGCAGAAGCAGAAGATATTAATCTTAAGACTCTAGAATCTCACAAACAATGTTTGAACAGGATCTGCACAACACTTAGTTCTCCACAATTCGATTTTAAAGGATATCTTCAAATAAGAAATAGTAAGTACACAGTTCAAGTTAAAACCTTATTAGTGCTGGAAAACACAATTAACCTCTATGTTAAAGAAAATACCACTTCCACGTAATAAAAAGGCACACAATTCCTATTTTCCTATTAAAAACATTGTTTCGACCTCTGTTACACTCCGACAATTTCAATCTATACTAATTCATCCATTGAACATTATCTCAAAATCCCACTCATTTCAACTATCTAAAAAAAAAACCCAGCTCCATCAGGCTATAATAACATTTTTGAAAACATAGGCTAATCTGACATTCAGCTGAAAACAACTACGGTCTATCATAAAGTTCGTCTAAAATACATGAAATCGGTTTTATGGTGAGCTAAACAGCTACTTCCATAACAAAATCAATGAAATTTTCATGTTATTAAACTGATAATTATTACAACTATTCCCATGAGTCCATGACAAGTCTAGTTTTTTTCCCTCAACGTCTTACTAACTGATCTAGCTGACATCCACTAAGCACTACCACCAGAGTAAAACAGCACTCGCAAACCAATTAATCCAAAATTAAAGTAACTAAACAATCACAACACTTTAAAAATTAAGGAACAAATTGTAGAGAATGACCTTCATATTACCAGCACGGCGACCAAACCTCTCAGTCAACAAAGCCAGGGAATCAATCACCCCTTTTGGCTCCGGTGGCGGCCGATTAACCGCTGCAAACGCTTCCCTAATCCTCGGACAATCAAACCTCAATATATTATGCCCCGCCCATATCCTCCCTACATTTTCAATCACAATTTTACAAAAAGTTACAAACTTTCTTGTCAAATCAACAAAATTCAAACAAACCCACCAACAATAATCAAAATTAACCTCGTACAACAACAAATAAACCCAATCAAACAGTAAAATTCTATCAACACAGAATAAAAATCCAATTGGTAGTATTTTTCCCCAAAATTTACAGTTCATAAAAAGTACTCAACTTTCTAATCAAATCAACAAAATTGAAACAAACCCACCAATAATAATCAAAATTAAAACAAACCCACCAACAAAAACCAATCAAACAGCAAAATTCTAGTAATAACACAAGAGTAAATCCAATTGGTAATTAATTTTCCCCAAATTTAACCTAATAATAATAATAATTAGAATACCATTGAGAAGGTCAAAGACTTTATCGGCGACATCGGCGAATGAAGGGGCGGAAGACACGGCGGCGCGTGAGATACCGTTACAACGCTCGGACTTAACAGAAATGAGAGAAAGATCAGCAGGGCAAAGAAGAGTAGAGTAATTATCAAGCTCAATAAGCTTTCTAGGGCAAACAAGGATTGTCCCAAATTCCAACAGCGCGAAACCTTGTCCCTGTTTTGTAGGGACTGTCGTTTCCACATCGAAAAACGCGATCTCCGACCTTTCTTCCGCCATTAAATGAGGTACTTTTTAAGGTTGTTGGGATTTGTTGAAAGAGGAGAAAGGGGGAGGAAGATGTCGGAAAGGAAGAAGTTGTGTTGTGTGTGTGTGAAGTTTTAAGGCGCCAACAGAGGGGAAGGAAGTTGTTTAGTTATAAGAAGAAAATTGCTTAGTTGACGAGGTTATCCATTTTAACTTAACTTGCTTCTTCGATCTAGTTTTTGCTTAGCTTGTCTTGTCGTTCAAATAAGGTATACCTGAGTTTCTTTTTTGTAGATCTTGTATTGTTTCATTCGTGTTAAACTCTACATTGTCCAAGTTTAAAAAAAAAAAAGTTAGGGAGTTTTAATAATATAACGTTGATATTTTCACGGTGGATCAGTTGAAAATAGGCGTGGAAATATAGTTGTCCTTAGTATTAGGTTTTTCAAATACTCTTTTTTGTTGTCCACATTAAAACACGTAAGTTCTTGTGTTCTTTCGAACTCTGTGTCCATATCTGACTGAATCGTATTGGACATGAACAAATCTGGGTATAGAATGTTTTTCCAATTCGTTCTTTGTTAATGACGTGCTTCAAGCCTTCAACTATGCTCGGCTCAAAATGAAATCTATGAAATAAATTAAAGATCTTTGTGACTTTTACTGTATAGTATATTAGTCCATAAGAGTCGACATGATATGAAACATTCACATGATTGGCAGTTTCAATAATATGTAAGATGTAACCAAACAAGGGAGTTCCCTTTGTTTTTTTTTTTTTTTCTTATCCAATTCTATCTATTGCATCAAACAATATGTTACTTAAGGGTTTGTTTGATAAGACTTAATAAAGTAATTTTAAGATTAGATTAGAATATTCAAATCAGATCAGATCAAGATCAGAAAATGTTCAAATAACTATCAATGTATTTGGTCCATAATTGATACTAATTCATTGAAATTCAATCAAATTTTCAACAAATTCAAGTCAGATCAGATTAGTTCAAAATATTCAAATCAAATTTATTCGGATAAGATTCATTCAGGTCAAATCAAATTAAATCAGTTTCGAAAAATACATTTATATCAAAGGAGGGCCTAAGAGAAATCCAACAATTATTATGACTAGTAGAAACGAGCGGTTGAGCGTTACACGACACGAACCCGACACGAACTTTTACCGCACCCGTTCCCCATTTTTACTTGCCCACCACCCCCTTCATTTCCTTTCCATGTCTTTGATCATTCCTATATCCTAATCTGCCATCTAATTTACCTTGTTTACTTTGTTCATCCAAAAAAATCCCCAAGTTCTTGGCACTTTAATCTCCTTCAGGTAAATTCTTCACTGCCCACCTCCTATCTGATACTGTTACTCAAAACCCAGATTTTACAGTGACCCAATGTCCATATTTTACTGCTTAATTAGGATGATTTTCTGTTGATATTATATTATTACATACCCCATATTTGATTTGATTTGATATCTGGGTAAAAATGTTGAAACTTTATACTCCTAAGAAAATGCCCAATTGTTGTTTCAGTAGAAAATTAACTTGTTCAAGTAGTAGTAGTATCAGTCATGATTGTTCAGCTTCTTCGTCAAGTAATTACATGACTAAGCTTACTGGTAGAATTCTCAGTAGCAAAAACCCTAGAGAAGCATTGACCTACTTTGATTCTGTTAAAGATCAGATTAATATAATGAAGAATCGCCGCGTCCATTCGGCCATTGTTCATGTGTTAAGTAGGGGTAAAATGTATGTGGAGGCAAGGTGTTTGTTGAAATGCCTCATACAAGACCTTCTTAATACTTGCACGCCACGCCGTGTTAGAGCCATTGTGTATAGGGATTTGAATAGAATAGCTGGGGATAGATATAGTCGTAATGTGTTTGGAATCTTGATTATTGCATTGTCTGAGTTGGGTCTTGTGGATGAGGCTGTTTGGGTTTATAGAGATATAGGGGAGTTGCCGTCTATACAGGCTTGTAATGCGCTTCTTAATGGGTTGGTTAAGTTGGATAGGGTTGGTTGTGTTTGGGAGATGTATGAAGAGATGGTTGCTCGGGGATTGGGACCGAGTGTCCATACCTATGGTACATTGATGGTTGCTTGTCGGAGTGACATTGTGAAGTGTAGGAAGTTGTTTGATGAGATGGTCCAAAAGGGCATTAAGCCCACCATTGTTATATTTACAACTTTGATTCGGAGTTTGTGCAATGGCAGTAAGATGTCTGAAGCAGATAATTTATTTAGGACTATGAAAGAGTCTGGCGTGGTTCCGAATTTGTACACTTATAACAGTTTGATAGATGGACATTGTAAAATGGGAAACCTTACACGTGGTTTGGGTTTATTTAGGGAACTGCTAGGCCAAAATTTGGAGCCTAATGTTGTTACATATGGAATCTTAGTTGATGGTTTTTGTAAAAACGGTAAAATGGATGCTGCAATGGCCCTCTTTCCTCGTATGGTGAAGACTGGTGTTCCTGCCAATGTGTTTGTGTACAATAGTTTGATTGATGGACTATGTAAAGATGGAAATATCTCTGAAGCTCTCGCTTTCTATGTGGATAAGGGAAAATATAATATCCTTCCTGATGTGCTCACTTATAGTATTCTTGCAAAGAGTCTGTCTGAAGTAGGGAGAGTTAAAGAAGCAGTGGATATAATGTCAAAAATGAAATATGGTGGAATTCTTCCAAATTCTGTGACATACAACTCACAAATAGACAGTCACTGCAAAAGAGGAGACATGGATAAAGCACTGCAATTATGTTCACAAATGGTGGAGGAAGGCATAAGACCAAATGCTCTCACTTTTTCTCCCCTTATACATAGATACTGTAGAGAAGGGAATATGGAGGCAGCAAGGCGTATTTATCTAGAAATGATCACAAAAAGGATCGCTCCTGATGTTGTTACCTACACAAGTTTAATGAATGGTTATTTCATGAATCAGGATACGGATGCTGCTCTTGGGATATACAAAGAAATGCAGGAGGCTGGGATCAGCCCAAATGCTTTCACAATTTGTTGTCTGATTGATGGATTATGCAAAGATGGACGTGTTAATGATGCATTCAGACGTTTTCTTAAATTTACAAGTTCTGCACCTCTGGAAGGGATTCAGAGTCAGTTTGATGTTAACAAATTTCCTATAAACCATGTTGTGTATACAGCCCTTATACAAGGTCTGTGTAAGGAGGGGAAGATATTTAAAGCCAGTAAGTTTTTCTCAGATATGAGAGTTCATGGTTTAAGAGCTGATCAACTAACCTACAGAATCATTATCTCTGGACATGCACGAGCACGACATATCCATAACTTACTGATGCTCCAGGCAGATATGTTCAAGCTAGGCTTCTTGCCAGACAAAGTTGTATATCCCTTCCTATGTAAGGCCTATCAAATATTTGGGGATGCCAAATCAGCTCTTATGTGCTTGGAGGATCAACCAAGTTGAGGATCATCCCATTTAGGTATATCTGTATACGACTATATGTGGTTTTTACCGCCCTTTGAATTTTCTGACGCATCCAAACAATTGTGTGATTGCCTGACCGAGTACATCATCTGTTTTTTTTTTTTAAATGTTGGATCTTAGGCAAGTAAGTTTACAGTGTAATATTTCATTTTGAGGTACAGGAATGTTTTGCAATATTTGTCCATAGTTTCCCTTTTTTTAGTGTGTGGAGACGTAGTTTTTTTTCAGCCGACCCCGATCATTTTGGGAATAAGGCTTGGTTGTTGTTGGTTGTTGTTTGGAGACATAGTTTTCTGCAGCAACATTTTCCCCTGTTTTTCATTAATCTCTGAAAGTTTGTTTTCCCCTGTCCAGAATAACTACTAGCTAGGAGGCATACGGAGTTTCTAGCCTCTTAAAACTTTTGAATCAGTGGAAGTGTTGTAGTTATGTACTCGTGTTACCTTGTCACAGCATGGTCTAAAGTTTTTCTTTTTTACTTGTGTGATTTTACAGGTCTCTCTGGAACTATCACCTGAAAGCTATTTTTATGAAATGTTAGCTTTAGTGGAGAGTGGTTGAAAGTTTTTCACTGCTCATCGAAGTGCTCGGCTCGAGTCATGTGTAAGCTCATGCTTCTCTCAAAGACTCAGACTACCAAGCCAAGTTCTGAAAACTATTTCAAGACAAATCTATTATCAGTGCCATAATATTCTCTCAAGGACGCTTGAAAGTGGAAATCTTCTTCTCTGGACTTATGCTCTATGTTTTACTCAAGGTGTGTGCCTACAAACCCTCGATGTTTAGTGAGGATAATTACGTGCAATTGATAATTCATTGGGCTTGAACCCCTAGTTTCACTCCAGAGTTAAGTTAAAGTACTTGTTTTTACAGTACGAATGTGGATTTGACCATACAAGTTTAATAAAAGTTGCCGCAGAGGTCATCTGTCCGACCTTTTGCATTACTTCTTACGCAACAAATGGGAAAGAAGGCCTTAGTCATTCAGGAAGAAGTCGATATTCAGAACTTGATCAAAGTACACCAATAGTTTCTTGACTTCTTCAGTTGTTTGTGCTAAAATATCTTAGCTGTCTTTTAGGAAGTTGATTCATTTCTATAGTTATTATGATAACGGACAGATGGACTCAATGACTTATTCAACTGTCCTGTGAGTTGTGATGTTTTTACTTTTTAGTGATGTAGCATTGCCATGAAAGACTATGTCAGATATGCTTCGTGGGTATAATATGGCTGTGTAAATATTGCTTAATATCCATTTACCTGACGTAACCGATGCTTTATTAGACAATTCATGCCAATAATGTAACTTTCTGTAGTCGTAAGGCTTGAAGTGAAATTAAAGTGGGGAGTGAGATACATAATTTCGTGCCTGATACTCTACAGTATCTTTGGTGGTCTTTCAGCTGCAAATCTAGCCCCGAGTTATCTCGACCGTGCCCCTGCTTTTTGCTGGGGCTTAGCACATAGAGTTAATGACAATTATCAGACTTGGCTACTATCTTCATGATGAGCGCTGATTGGAATACATCTTCAACTCTCTCACCGAGCAGGTGAATTGATCTCATCTTTTGACTGTGAAATCTTGATTCTTAATATACTGATGATTGTTGTAAGAAAGTGCTGTACCCAGTATGCCCTTAGTATCCCTATTCTTTTAAGCATATAATGTCTCTTGGTAGCATTGTGAATTGATGGCCATCTTACTGTGTAATTTCATACTACTCCATATGTCATAGCGATTTTTCTCATCTTATGGGTATTTTCGAGTATAGCCTCAGACTAGTTTATCAGTAGTTTAGCTGATATTAACCTTTGTCAATATACTCTCCCTCTTTGTTTTAAATAGGTTATTTACGTCTTGTTTCTATTTCTCTAGCATATCCAAACCAAACGTAAAGAATCCAAACTTAAGGAGGGAGTAATTCTTTCGGGGAAAGCTGTGTACACCCGACCTTTTTCTTAACCTGCCATAGGGGAAGCCTTTGAGGCACCAGGATGATCCATTATGGCATGCATATACGCCCTTTATCACGTTTCAAATCTCTTCATGTTGTCCTTTTATCTTCATTTTTATAGGAGACTTTCCATCACTTCTCAGTTCTCATGCAACCCTGCAAGTGCGAGCTGATAACTATCAACTGCATCCGGAATACTAATTACCCTTTCCGATTTTTTCATGAAGTTAACATTTGGTCTAAACTATCCATGAGCAATGTATCATCCCAAGTGTGGCACAACCAGTAGTGACAGCATATCATATGTAGTGATCTTTACGGAATTCTCTTCATGTTGAACAGGTGAGGACTACGACTCTAACTGAAACTTTGATCTTCCTGTAGCAGAAGATGACTGGATGTTTGGGGCATGATATCCATATCCTATCTGACTGTGCAAATTGTTCAGCATTCAACGTACCGGCGACGCTGGACATTAATAGAGACACGATTTCAGGCTGATGAAGATGGACTTTTCTGCTTCCTGCTTACATTATTTGTTAACTAATTAAAGTAACTTGGTGGGTTGTTCGTGTTTTTGGGTCAAAAATTCCACTGACAGTTACACTTCTTTTAGGACATGACCCATTTGGTGAAAAAGGATGATGTATATATCTCTGGTTTTCCGAGTCGGGTCAACTGCTTAACCTTTTTGCCCGTGTAATGTTAATCTATGAATGATGCATAAGAAAATTTGACTGACTGGATTCTGTGAATGCGTTTCTTAGCTCTAGGTAGTTGATTGTTTGGCTAATTATGGCTACTTTTCGTATCAGAACATTCCTTTCGTTTGTATGTATTTTCAAATCGAAATTATTAGAACTTTACACTCGATAAAAGGCTGAAGACAACCGCCACGACCAACACCGTGAGGGGGGATGTAGAGGGATCCTCCCTCACAGTCGCTATGGTAGAGTTTGAACTTGGGACCTTAGAGTCACCAAGGACCTGCCTTAACCACTAGACCGGTAACGCCAGAGTTTATTTGGCCTTACTAATTTACCACCTTTGTAACTAAAGTTTTCAAGTTCAGTTAGAGATAACGAGCCTAACAAAAAAGAGTCTTACATCCTGTGCGATTGGACTGCATTTTTCTGATCTGATTTAATTTGATTTGAATTGAACTGATCTGATTTGAATAAAATTGATTTGATTTGATCTGAACTGAATTAATTGATAAATTAACTGCAATTAGACGAATTAACAACTAGAAATAGACTAGATTCGCTGATTGTTATTTGGATAATTCTGAATTGATTTGATTTGAAAAAAACTGATCTGAATTAATTTGATTTGAATAAATCTGATCTGATTTGAAAACACTGTTGAATAAGTTGAATCGCGCATCGCTTTACTACTATTCATCAAACATTATTAGAGTCATAAGTCAAGATTCAAGATCAACTAAATCTTTTTTTTCTTTTTTTGGGAAACCTTAAAAGAAATAGAAAAGTCATACAGTACTAGAAATATCTCATTTTGAAGGTGACACAATAATAAGTTTCGAAAAGAGTGAGGGCACACGAACCACTTCATTCTTTAACTTATATAAAAGGAAACCCTGTAAATTCCTGAAGAAGACACAGACAGTTAAGACACTCTCTACATCTTCATTTGACCACCTAAATTAGTAAAGCCCTGACTTCCACAAAAATAAGAAAGAAAAAGAAAAGAATTATGTCACTATTTCATCACTACCCCATTAAAAATAGTAACATATCAAGGACACCCATAACTTTGTCCTCATACCAGTGATCCACATTTCACTTCCTTTCTATTTTTTTTTGGGTACCCATTTATGCAAAACACCTACCATTTACCAGCTTTTTATTGCAAATTTCTCATAATTTTTGGATCTATATATTGTTGACATTGTTACATAGTGTTAGTATATATTTGTACTAGTAGAGTGAAATTTAAGTTAACTTATGTTTGTGTGTGTTTTAAGTATGTTGAGGTTGTAGCTCAGTTAAAATCTTAAACCCTACTGAAAGTTGTGAGCTTTGTAAGATTCTTGAGTTGTTGGCAATGGAGGATGTTGGAGATTATGAGGAGAGAGAAATCAGGGTTTATGAGTACATTCCCAAATTAGTTGGTGGTGCATTCTCTGGGGCTCTTACTGGTGTTTTTGCTCTGGGTAAGAAAAGTTCAATTCTTTTTTTTTTTTGTTATTTGATTGTTTACTTAAATATTCTTGCTTGTACATTTTTTAATTTCATTTGGATTATATATCGATAGTGTATATAATTGTATCTTAATTATATATCTTGTAATTACCGCTTGTAATTACAGTAACTTACATATATGTTGCCATTTCGACGAGTAGGGGTAAGGCTTGCGTAAATCTGACCCTTCTACCCAGCCTTGTGGGGGAAGCTTTTGAGACATTGTGGTAATGATGTTGTTGTTGTTGTTGTCTTATTTTTCATAGGATTGTTATTATTTTTAAAAAGGATGAAAATCATCTTAGGATTAAATGTTTGATGTTAACATTTGGTTGAGAAAAAGGCAGAAAATTCCTAATTATTCATCTTAGGATTGTTAGTTCTGAGTATTAGGTGATTTATCTCAATTAGATGTCAACATACAGGCACAGCATTGAATCCTCAAGGAATTTGGATGAAACTATTGTAAGAATAGACAATACATTGATAAGAACATTTCCCTTAATTTAGCAAAGAAAACCATGATTAATTCTCTAATGTAGAGTCAATAACACACAAGTTTGCATATTCAAAGGCAATGGTGATGATTTCTTCCAGTCTTGTACACCCCCTTTCATATAAAGAAAGCCGAGTTAAGGCCTCGGCTTCTGAGGGACTGTAGTTCGCATGTAGAATCTATCAACATCTTATTGAGCATCTTAAGATTGTTTGTTCTGTCCAATTGGCCAAGTTACAAAAGAGACTGTTGATTATTGGTTGATTAATTATCCGTCCTGATGTCTGAATCTGGATATAAAGAAAGCCGAGTTAAGCCCCCCCCCCCCCTTTCGCCTTTGGAAGAAAAACGAGTACAAATAGTTAAATTTCAGAAGAATCTGGTGGTGTGTTTAGATTGATGGCAGTGCCAGGAGCATGGTCAGTTTTGACTCATTTGGTTAATATTTTCATGTTAGCTGGTGCTTTCACTGGAGCTGTAACTGGTGCCTTGGCTGGGAGGGCCTCTGACAGTGGTCTTTTAAGAGGTGCGGGCTTGGGTGCTGTGGCAGGTGCTGTCCTCTCTGTTGAGGTTTTGGAAGCTTCTCGTGCTTATTGGTGCTCACAGCATTTTGATTCACGGAGTTCGGCATCCATGGTTAGTATATTTATGACTTGGTTCTATTGCCATAAGTTCTGATATGATCTGAATGCTGGAGGACAGAAGATGTGAATGTAGAACTTGTATCCTTAGTTTAAAAAAGCGCGCCTCAGGTTGCCTCCTGCAACTTGCCTCGCCTCACGCTCTCACCTTTTCAAACTAAGCTTGTATCTTTTGCTTACTAATTGTATGATTGGGGAAGACCTTAGAGCAGTTCTTTGATCAGGTTTCCTCTATGCATTGCCTTCCTCCTCCCCAAATGAACATTTAAAGACCACGACCTCTTCCTCCTCCCAAAGTTACATTTAAGAACTATGACCTCTACAGTGAGATATCAATTTTGCTTCTGTGTGTATGTGTGTGACATGCCTGACATCAGTTTGCTGTTTTTTTTTAAACTAACATATGATGAAATGATATGAGGGTGAATGATGAAACATCTGACGTGATATTCGAGCTTACTGGTAGTATTGGTAGTAGCAAGTAACCCATTCTAGATTTTGTAGCTGTAATAGTTAGCAATTTGCTTGACTTTATCCCTGTAATTTCAGGCGGATTTCATAGAGGAGCTCCTCCAGGGTAGATTTGTGGAGGATCAATTACCACCGACAGTACTAACAGGGTACTACTGGCAGGTTGAGCATCTGCTGTTGCTTTCATATGTTAGAAAAAAAATTCCGGCCATTGCACACTTTTGTATCTTACCTGTGATTTTCTAGCTGTATTCCTTTTGGTTATATCATTTCCATTTCCATATGGAGGAGGAGACTCGTTATTCTTTGGGTTGTGAGCTTGTGACTATGATGGAATAGTCTTTTCTGAAAGTTGTATGTAACCTTGCAGGCAAGCCTTGCCAATGTCATATATGATGATATTTATGATGTTTATGCTGATGTTGGCCCGACTGGCTTATCTGGTGATTCACTGAAAGCGCTACCATTTCATATGATTTTGGATATAAACAGCGCAGCACACAACATGTGCTGCACCATTTGTTTACAGGTCCGTCTTGGCTATTCTTTACGTCTTCATTTGCATTTCCCTGAACAGCTAATACCTCGTAATCAAGTGCACTGAAAGTAGATAATAGTACTGATTGTATTCACTTGCAGGATTTTGAAGTGGGCGAAACTGCAAGGAGTTTGCCTCACTGCACTCATACATTTCACCAGCATTGTGTGGATAAGTGGCTTAAAAGTCATGGCTCCTGCCCTGTTTGCAGACGTTATGTCTGAAATTTGCTTTTTTGGTGTACATACCAGATGTAGGAATAGAGAAATCAACACCCTTGTAGTCCGTCCAGCTTCCGCGTATACTGTTCTGTAATTATTCTGTGAGCACTTAGCAAACCTGAAGCGTCTCTGTCGCTCGCCCTATGTAGCCATTCTTTCTTCAATGCTGGGAAAGAAATGATGGCATTTTGTAAGCTGTGTGAATCTATTTTAAAGTGTTCTTTACTCCAACCCATTTTGTCAGCCTTCAAGGCCTCTTGAATCCTTCTGAACTGTTATTTCAATGTCGATAATTTCGTGAAAGACATACTACGCAGAACACCTTCAAGCGGGCGCTCATTAGTGACCTGTTTGGATATAGGAATCTGTATTTCTATGTTTACGATGTGGCGTGTTGTGCATTGCTCTGCAGGTCGGAGCATGACAAACGAACTTCCTGTTGATTCTGGTTGATTGAAATGCATCCTTAATAAGTTGCTGATTGTTCAAAACTCACGATGAATCGAAGCAAACATAAGCCTGTATAATTATGAACTTACTCCCTAAAGTTGGAAGATCTTTTTATTGCACCATGAATAAGCAAATACCATCCTAATTACATTTAGAGGTAGGCGTACATAAGCATATATAACTCGATTTTTTATCATTTACAACAATTACATGATACAAAGAAGGGCTCGCTTAAGATAAAATAAGTCACAGCCCTCTATTCCTACAGGCCCCTCTTGCTGGACGTCGGCTGCATTAGTCTGCAGAGTGCAAATTGGGAGAACAAAAAGTCGAACTCGTATAAGTTGAGTTTGATGCACAAATTTCACCTCTGACAGGCCGAGAATAGAAGCCTTCAGTACTATATGGAGAACAGGGAATTGTAGAGAGTCTAGAGACCCATGATGCCCGTGGAGCAATCGGAATCCCAACAAACATCTCCAGTGAACCTTAAGCTTAAGATGTGTAATGAAGAAGAAAGGGAACATACATGTAGAAGAATATGCAGGGTTCAGGATCCCTGGTTTTGACAAAATTTTACAGATAGAACTTAGACTGCTACTGGTTCTGGCCTTTTGCTGGTTTTGATCCCTTTAATAGCTGCATTCGACACCGATTCAAATAGTTAGAATGCCATGATTGCTACCAAAGAAACAGCAAACAGCAAGGTGTAAATATTTGAATGCATGCCTTCAGCATAATCTTTAGCACCAAAGACTGCAGAACCAGCAACTAAAGCGTTGGCACCAGCCTCGATAACCTGACAAATGAAATTTCAAGTTATAAAGCCATACTGATCTCACAAATATAAAGAGCTTCGGCACATAATTTGTTCTGAAGTAATCAATATACGAATTCAAATATATTGTGGAAGGGTACAGCAAGACACTTTTATGACTTCTTTGAAATCTTGGAAATATGACTTAGTGGAGGTAGCCTGAAAATCAATATGCTGAAACGAAAGCAGACATGTTTACACTCTCTTGATCCTCCTCCCCCCACCCCTCCCCTCCAAAGAAAAGAAAGAAAAGCTCTTATATAAACTAAATTTTTTTAGTTTCTACGCAAGGGAAGCAGGGGGGGGGTATCGTAGGAGTAACTAGCAGTACCTTGTATGCATTTGCTGGAGTAACTCCACCGTCTACTTCGATCCATGGGTTCACCCCCTGTCAGTGCGGTATTCAGTAAGTCAGTTTATCCAAGATCAATCAAATACATAGATACATAAATAATAGAATCGGCAAACACCTTTTCTACACACATTCTTCTTAAATCTGAGATTTTCTTGACTTGGCTCTCAATGAAGCTTTGTCCACCAAAGCCAGGGTTAACAGACATTATCAAGACTAGATCAACAGCTGTTTTGAGTTTAAATAAAAAAAACACAAGTCAGTCCCCATAGTGCCGAACAGATAATTTTCCAAGAATAATGATGAATTTTTCTTAAATCTATACTTTCAAGAGTCTGGATGGCATATCGAAATCCACCACCCATGCCAATTACACGAGATGCAAACTCTGCTTAACCAAATTTGGAAAAATACTCAAGAATTCGGGTGTCACCAGCTCACCACTATTTAGTGTTTATGCTTCACTTTTCTAATGTTCCAAACCCACAAACATTAACATTATAAGGAGCAATTATTTAAATAGCTCTAATCAACCCCAACAATTGAGAGAATATCAGCTTACCATCAAGCACATACTCAATTGCAGCTAGTGGGGTTCCTGGGTTCAAGACAACCCCAGCTTTAGCGCCCAAACTCTTGATCTGAGTAACAGAACATTGACTATTATGAGTAAGACAAAATTTATATTCAACACCTATGAAGGATGATATTGCGCTACGTAAGGACATAAGACATGCCACGCCTTAACTTAACCAGGTAACTACTATTGGCAGAAAGCAAACGAACAAATATTGTTTACTGGTGTATCGGGTAGAGTAGGTGAAATGGTGAATGATACCTAAGTTCAGTGTGTTGTGCTGTAGTTGGAAATACATCAGTCAGGGCAAATAATTTCTCAGCACCCATAATGATCCCCTTCATGCCATTTAGAGCTTTACATAGCAGTTTGCATTCGTATTGAATTGCGATATAAGATGCATAAATGTAGCTTTACATAAAGAAGATGCATCACATCATTAGCATCAGGCAAGTCACCTTTTCCAAAAGATCAGAAACAATTTCAATTGCTGAGATCGTCAAGTGAAAAAGTGCACAATGGAAAAAGTAGCGAAATACAAATTTTTAGAGCAAATTACTATCTTCATAACCCTCGGTTACAAAAATCTCACATGGACTTAATCTAGCTGAGTCCCAACAGGTGTAAGAACCCATATTAAGCACGTCCAGCATAAGAGCACAACTAGGAACAAGTTACCACAAAAAAGTTTTTGCTGCGGAAGATTAATCTACTGTTTCATCAATGGTCACACACTGCGCTTTTATAAATCAATAAACATAAGTCCTTAAACCTATGTACTTAAACAAGAAACATTATCCATCAGTAATGACTTGTCACCATATTGTGGCACCTTTAAAAGAAGAAAAATGAGCAGGATACACAAAGGTCCACCAGTTACTTACTTGGTTCACGGCTCTATGTAAGTGAATGGTGGATGATTGCTCACAGTGTACACTCACTATATCTGCTCCAGCCTTGATGAAGTCGGGGACTCGCAGATCTGGTTCTACAATCATCTACAACATTTCAACTTTCAAGTTAACACTTATACTCAAATCATTTTGCGTTTTAATAATGGAAATTCACTGATCTTAAACGGATCATAAACATTAATGCATCTAAATAGGAAATTACCAAATGCACATCAAGTGGGAGATCTGTCACAGGCCGCAAAGCATCGACCACCAAAGGTCCAATGGTTATATTAGGAACAAAACGGCCATCCATTACATCAACATGGATCCAATCACAGCCAGCCAATTCAACTGCTTTTACCTAGAGGCATCAAAAGTAAGCATACTTCAACCCACATCATCAGGAACAATATATATTTCTCCAAAGAAATTCCTTTCCTATTTGCCAGAAAATCGAGGATCACAAAAAATCTAAATCCTAGGGTGATGAAGGAACTATGATGTCAGCTAACCCTAGGTGGTGCAAGAGATAGAAATATTTACCTGTTCACCCAATTTTGCGAAGTTAGCTGACAGGATAGATGGAGAAACTATGATGTCAGATTTTGAGAACTTGTCGACTCGGGATGTAGCCTTCACCACAGTTTGAACTTTTCTCCTATCATGTTTTTAATATCAGGACTTGTATACAAACCACATCATTATTTATAATCATAGGTTGCAAATCTTGCAACATATGCAACAAGGATATGATTTATACTGTACCACTCAGCTTTGTAACAATAAACGAAAGCAGGCATCCGCGAAATTCACACAACAACAATCTCTTAGTAGGCAATTAGGCATGTACCTCCATCTTCATAGATTACAAATTCTTGACAACGCTTTAGACCGATGATCAAAAGATTGATTCCCCCCCCCCCCCTACCCCCAACACTCACACACTCAAAAGAACTCCCACAATACAAAAAGAATGGTCATTCAACATACAGAATCAGTTCTTCCATCCATTTCAGAGTCGCGATACCCTACAAAATAATGATCAGACCTTGGAAATTTGAACAGGTAACCTAAACCCATGTACACTAGCCATCAGAATCACTGAATCAGAGCTTTAATCTACAATATCTCACTTAACACATTGGATTAACACTAAACCAATGCTACTACAATCTCCATTGATTAATTTCCAACTTCCCTTCAACTTCTTAATTTGATCACTAGCCACTAATCATAGCTACAACTAATTACCAACATTTCTCAGTAAATACAGTAAAAAAAGTTGGTCATTTACCAAACAATTCTACCAAAATCAATGAGATATGAACAATTCCTAACAAATTACAGCTCAATAGACAAAACCCATATGAAAAAAATCATCAAAATCACATCTTTATAAACCCCAATCATCATAACTTACAAAAATGACAAAATTGGACAAGACCCAGATGAAATTGAGCACAAAAAAACCATACCTAGTAAAAGTAATAGAATTGGGGTTAGAAGGTTGGAACTTGCGGAGATTAAAACCCCCAGAAAACCCATTAATCTTAGAATACTGAAGAGATGATTGGCACAAACAAGCTGTTGTCATTTTTGCGCCTCTTTCTTCTCTTTGAAGCTTCTTTCTTTCTGATTTTTAGGGGACAAAAAAATGGTGGGTTTTGAACTTTGTTAGATTGTGGAGTATATACGTATGGAGGGAAGCGTGATGATGACAAGAAAAATCTAATCTGCAGAAATGGGAAATGGTTGGCTCTCTAGTGCTGATAAGGGGCAATTGAAAGACAAGGAGGGAAATTCAAGGCCCACTCTTGAGGAGGAAGAGAGATAAATATGAGTTTGTTGAATTTTTGCTAAAAAGCAACTTTTTTTTGAATTTGTATTGTTTTGGTCTCAAATCTATGATGACTTGTGGTGTTCATACGCCTTTGAAGGTTGCAAAAGACACTATAACTAGATTTGAGTTTACTTTGGTCTCCCTTTTATCGTCGCGAAATTAAGTTACAGTAATGGAATTTTGTCTTTTTGGGGATTAAGATTGACCTAACAGTTAGGAAATCAATCTCGAGTTTGTTGAAGATTAAGGTTGGCCTATTGATTAGGAAATCAATCTCGGTTTGTTGCGAGATCGAATCGTCATATTCCCGCTAATATAGCATTAGTTGCTCCTTTGTACAGAAAAAACCGCTTCCAATAGGTAGATTGTGGTATTTGAACATGTGTTTGTGGACACGGTAAAAAAAATCCGTTCAGTATGGAGGCTGGTGATGCGTTTATGTGATGCATACGTAGCACAGGCAGGTGAAAGGGTCGAGATTCAAATCGGAGTATTCGGTACACGAGTACTTCAACATGTTTTGGATCGATACTATTGCAATGATGCATGAGCAAGAAGAGGTTGTCAATCCTGTGCCAATCAAAACTGAAGGCTCTACTGAATACTTCTTTGAACGCAGGCTACTCTTAAGAGCAGACATTCCCAAAAACTTTGGGAGTTAATGGTGCACTTTAATCGGCATAGCTAGTTTGAACAACAGATAAACCAACATTCGACCAAGTTGATCAACATAGCATGCACATAAAATTGGCCAGTTCATCAGCAATATTCGGCATAACTTGATCATGTAAATTCGCAGCGTTGGAACATTCAGTATAACTTGGTCTACAAAGGTAATTGTCTGAAGTAGTAGTGTAGTACTATGTGACAGTTATTTCAGCAGCAAAACATAATCAAGCCACTTAAGACTGGCTAGGTACCATGGTTGTTCCATCAACCCCTTCGTCCTTCACACAATATTATGTGATATCCATGTCTGCACACGAAGAAAGGAAACAGGTTAGCAAGAGAAGCCTGATCAAAGGAAAGATATCACTAAGACAGATTCAAATGGAACAAAACTGAGTGTTCAGATGATTACGTAGATTTAAACGGTGCACTGGTGGCGCCTATAGGAGTGCTGAAGGCAACGTCCTGAAAGGGACCAGCCATCTTTCCACGTGGGAACCATCCGAGGTCTCCACCCTTTTTGCCAGAAGAACATTCAGAGTATGTAGCAGCCAACTGAATATTAACAAGAAAGAGCACATTAAGTTGGTTTATGGCAGCTAAAGGGAAAAAGAACGAAAGGAACAAACAATGACACCAAAAAAGAAAAAAAGAAAAAAAAAAAGTATAGCAGAAGGATCTAGCTCTTCTGTATATAAAGGCCTAAGGGTCTAACTTTTTCATGCTTCGACAAAGATGGCCACTTCAAAATATATTAAGGTAAGTCATGAGTCTCATAATATCAAGAATACTATGAAATAGGGATAGGCAAAACCCTTGATACACCGAATTGTGATTGGAATTTGGAAGGGCAGATGCACCTACTAAATGAAGTGAACTGGACACAAACTGACAAAATTGTTGACCCAATTTTGCTGAACTGAATTCAACAGAACTATAATGAGGGTAAATGAAAGGGGAAATTTGAAGAAAGAAACAAAAGAAGATCTGGAAAACAGACTTATGTATTGTCCAAATTATCTCTAAATCAAAGAAATGAGGAAACAAGAACAACTACAGGCCCAGAGCACAAGGCCAGGAAATAACAACCGAAACATGGGAGTACGGATGCCTATGATTAGAAGCCATGCATCAGATAAGAAATTCACTTTATATATACAGTCACAAATTCACAATTAGAAAACTAAAAAGCTCTATCACCTCCCCATGAATAAGAGTTCAATTTAAAATGGAAGCAATGCTGAGCAGTTTTCAAAGATACCTTTCCAAATTCAGCTGGTGGAACCTTATCTCCATTATCAAGCCAGCCTTCTTGGAGTTTCTGGTATACCTCGTTAATCTTACCTTGTTTCTCACTTAATATATGCCTAGCTGAAAGAAGCATGATAACACAAGGTAAGCACAAAAGATATATATCTCATGCCAGAGCTACGCAAGAGAAAGGGGAGATTAGCGCAGGTTAACCACCTTTGACAAATGAACAAGTGCCAAGCTTGTCTCCCTTCCCACCCTTAGAAGCACCCTTTGAAGCACCCTCATCACTGCCACTAGCTGCTGCCTGTTTTCCCTTACCTTTCCCTGCAGGCTCCTTTTTCTTTGCATCCTTCCCCATAGCTGGAAATCTAAAAATGATGGAAGCAACAAATGCATTCAATCAACCAAAGATCAGAAGAAAAATTTGGAATTTTGAGAAACGTAATCTACACAGTCAAGACTAACATGTAACCAAACCCAACAACAACATTACCTCAATGCCTCAAAGACTAGCAATCATGTTTAGAGTTTCCCTATAGGCCACATACACAGAAGATTCTAGATCATCAAAGAAAATAATACGATATACAAACTCAGCGTAAATTACTTTTATAGATGCGTAACAATATTAAGGAAAAAGTATTAAACAAGTTGCATGTGTAGCACAGATAAGGGGGAAAAGAAGACAAAGTATGAATCTTTTATTATAAAAGTTATCAAATAAAACCGGTTGAGCATTTTCATAGCAACCTCACCCTAAATCAATGTTGTACCATCAAAAAAAGAAGGAAAAAAATAATTAAACCAGAATGCCTTGGAAATTGAGTGTACAATGAAATACAAAGTATATACTGTCAAATGACGAAACTCCACCCCCCCACCCCACTTTGTAGTTGGGAATGGACGAGGTAGCTGAAAAATGAAGAGACTTATAAATTGAATGGATGATTAAAAATGGTGAACACTCTAGCGCATATGCAAAACCTACCCGAAGTTGATATATTCCGTCATGACTACTCAACTTCGAATCATAATGCAAGCTAATCATCCAAGCCAATCTATGATAGTATGCTACATGATGTATACCCCTTCAACTATGGCAAATTTACTCTAAACAAGGCAAACCCAATTCCTCAACCAAGTTATTACTCAAAAAATGTTGCTCAAGCACCTAATATTCGCCAAAATTGATTTTACCCTCTCTCCGGCTATCCCTACACACCTTTCTATTTCCAATGGAGCCAAAGACTACTGATTCTTTGGTTTTTGGGATATAATGGAATAAAGCAAAATGGCTCATAAAACTGTCTCTGCTTCTTATTTTGTGAGGTAACAGTCTGTGATTCTCGAGGCAATTTTCATTTTGACTCATCCGTTCGCAGCCTCTTTATGTTTCAATAGGGGTAAGGCTTGGGTGCATCCGACACCCCTAACCCCGCCTTATCACGGGAGCGGCACTGGGGTTAAGGATGTTGTTGTTGTTCCGGCTATCCCTACACAGCATATACGCTTACAGCCCGACATCGAAACTCGAAAGTACTCCATGGCATCTAATATCTATTCTACACCTCCAATTTTACCTAAACCACTAATTCATAACCCCCAAAAAAACCTTCAAGATCATGATTTACATAATTTCATTATTAACTTCACCAAACAATGAAATCACCAAAATATTAATCGTCAACTAGAAGTAACTGAACCAACAAAAGCCTGACAGTCAATCAATCAAGATAGCATAAAGTTCAATGAAGCAAAGCAATAAAATCACACTTTCTCACAATTAAGAAAGAAAAAGAACATACCCATCAAAATTTAGAGAATATACAAAGGATCATCAATGCTATTTCAATTTGAACAGGGTTTGAGAGTTTCGAAGAAGATTGAAACCCCAGAAAAATCATGTCTTTAGAATCTAAATTGAGAGAGGAATTCAAACGCATAACACTCGCAAGTAAAGAGATTATGAGGAGAGAGAAAAAGGAGGATAAAGATCAAACCTTTTTATTTCAGTTGATTGTATGGAAACTTGTAAAGGGTCTGCGAGATGAGTGAGACGCAGAACTTAGCTTAAGAATGACTCTACAAAGAACAAAGGATTTTATCAAGGTTTTAAGTCGTTGAATCCAAATAATCGTGCTCAATCGAATTAGACTGAGATGGACTAGTAGGAGCTTATAAACAGTAGCACCGATACGGACTCGGACACGGATACGTGACACGCCATTTTGAAAAATAGCGGACACGGACATGGCAAAAAACAAAAATTAATATGTATTTTGAATGCATATTTTTTCAATTACACGTACTGTTCGCGGGTAGGTAGAGGTAGGGCTAGTGCGGTCGGGTGCAGGTTGGGCTGTAGCGATGGGCCGCTAGTGGACGTCAGTCGGAGGAGGTCACCTGAGGCGGCGTCGATTGAAGGTGGAAGAGTTAGCCGGAGCAAGAAGATGAGAAACAAAAAGAGACAAAGAAGTAAGACATGTAGTTGAGCTATCGGCTAGTGTAATTAGAATCGGAGATAGAAAAATAGTTTTTTTATTAAAAAACTTGTCAAAACGACGTAGTTTTGTGTCGTGTCTGGTTGGTGTCCGGTTCGTGTCCAATTAAAAAAAACCGTGTCTGTGTCCTAAAATTAAATAAAAAAACCGGACACGGTTTTTGGGTGTGTCGGACACGTGTCGTACCGTGTCCGACGCGTGTCACAGACACGGCACTGGACAGGCGTGTCCGTGCTTCCTAGAGTTATAATAAGCAAAAATTTCCAAGAACACCTGCAGTTTCCGAGATTTTCAAGTATATAGATCAAGTTTTCGAGTTTTCAAAATACCCTTTGAGGTTTGCGAAATAGGTTATTTCGGTTAGTTTATCTTGCAATGGGTTCAGGCTTTGGACACAAATGAGAGCTAAGTAGTATTATTCTTAGTTCGACATTATTTGCTAATTGCGTTATTCGTGAATAGTGGATTAGTTCTATAGTAAGTTTAAATGCGCTACGTACTCTTATCATTAGGGTAGGGGGTGATTCTATCCCTTCTTTTTTTTGCTTTATTTGGTTTTTTTTTTTTGGTACAAAGGAGCAACTAATGTTGCGGGGGTGGGGGTATGAGGGTTTGAACCCGAGACATCCACAGGCAAGTTGAGTTCTTAACCGCTAGGTCAACCTTGATCCTCATTTAAAAGGTGGTTCCGTTTCCCCACAAATTTTCTATGTCTCCTATGTGGTATTTTGAAACTTACATTCATTGTCGTTTATCATTGAAGATGATCTAAGAGCAAAGGCAATAGACAAACCCCAATGTCACATCATTTTTTAAGACCTCAAGAAAGAATAATCTGTATTGTTCAATAGATGAAACCTTTTGTTGTGAACCTTCTTTGATTGTTCATCACTTTATTCCAAACATCATCATCAATCGATGAAACTTTTTGTTGTGCAATAAATATTTTTCTCCTCTTTTTTCAGCTTTTGTCTTCTCTTTTTCTAGACAAACCCAGTTTCACCCCATAGAACGTGAGAGTTATTTTGACGGACGAACTACACATTTACAATAGATAAACTCAATTTTCTTGTACTTCTTGACAAACCCAAGGCTAAAGGACAACTATTGCCTTATCTCTAATTACTTCTTTGTTTGAGATCTCGTGCTTTTCGAGGAGAACAAAGAGTTAAAGAAATGATACATTGTCTAATATTTATAATATAATGGTATTATTATTCACAATACATATATTCCATAGGAAACTATGGTTGATAATAGCATGTCGTGAGTTGTATTGCGGTTAATTGGCGTTTGTGGCCCCCTTGCATTACGGTCCTGGCTTCGCCCCTGAATCAACTGCGTTCCCTTTCTCTTGAAGATCTTCGAAATCTCAGCAAACCACTCCCCTCTTCGGCACTTTCATTCTTCATCTGAGTCGGAGAAGTCCATTTGATAAGCGCCTTTTGGATCCACATCAGTCACTGAAGACGGAACTTCTGCAAATGGACTGTTTCTTTGTCGATTCCTCCGTTCTTTTGTAAAATTTTCCTGTCAAATGGCAACAGAAGGTGTTACAGAATCATCTATCATGAAGCAAGTCCTGGCCCTATTAGAGTACAAATAACTTCACTCTTCAGCACATTAGAAACAATTAGATTCTCACAATTACTGTGTGGAAATTGCATGTTTAACAAGAAAAAATACTAAGCAAGACACCGAATGTCATCCAACTGGGATATTTGGTAATAGAAGAAACAGCAGCCTTAACCATGAGGGAGTCCACAGTGTAACAAGATATACACAACCTCACATTCACATAAGACATAATTAGTAGAGGAGACGGTATTTGATGGCAACTGTGATGCCTCTTCCATGTTGACCCTGTCAGATTATCGGGTGCTAGGTGTGGTTCTGGGTTTGCATACACAGTGGAAGCTGGCAGTCAGTCAGTCACTAAGGACCTAGTAGGATATTGCAATGAGATGAAGGTTCTGATTGGACTCCAGGCGGAACCTGAGAAGTCAGCACACAGTTCACATTATAACAACTGGCGTTTTGGGGAGGCTGGTGAAGTGCCATATGAAGTGAGTGTGGTCACTGGTCTTTCATACGGAGGAATAAGGAATGACTGACGAATGGAGCACATAAAAGTTTTGAGACTTGTACGGACAAGCATCTGTGCCTGAAACTTCCACTGACTCCCATGACGGAAACAAGGGCTGTTCAGCAGCAAAGAGCTAACTAGAAATAATTGAAAGGGAGAGTTCACACACACAGATTCAGTAAAACCTTGGTGAAAAACAAAATGCGAACTGAAACCATGACGGCTTTACTAAATTGTGACCACAGGACATGGGTGGCAATTAATCTGCAGTGATGCTGAGAAGGGAACAAAAGAGAGATGATCCTCGAACCCATTTAATGCTTAGCTTAATGATACAAATGAACAGAATGGTGTACTGAATTTTATCAACCAAATAAACAACAGATTCAATTTAGAAGTATCAAACAACATTTTATCAAACAAATTTTGTAGAAGCATTTACTGAAACAAGCTTGATACTAACTCATTCAGTAAACAAACTCAAACATAACATGCCCAACGTGATGATGCTTGTGCTCAACCAAAGCTCTCTTAACATACAGTAAAGTAAAACGACCATCTAGTACTTGGTTTGACTCTGCCAGTTCATACCCCTACTTCCAACCTATAAGAAGGTAGGACCGTAGGACCTCAAGCATAAACAGGATAACTCCAGGTTCACATAACATATCTGGAATCACCAGAATGGATCACATACCTTATGTGTTTGTTGACTCTCACCCGCGTCACTTGAAGAAGTCGGTTGACTACGTCGGAGCCAGATTCCACCAAAAGAAATCAATGCTCCAAGAAGTAAGATAGGACCAGTTCTTGGATCACCAGAAAGACTACGACCTCCCGCAACGATTCTGTGAGCATTATGTACTATACCATCACTAGTGGAAATAAACTTTTCATTGCTAGTTGACCATAGTGCACTGGGATCCTCAGGAACAAGCTCGGGTGTATTTGTTCTCTGCAGAAAGGAAACTCAACTTTTATGAGCCAGTTAAACATACATCACGAGATAACAACTTGCTGAAGCATAAGGCCTATCACAACAAGGTGACGGCTTACTAGACTATGACCACAGGACATGGGTGGCAAATAATTCGCAGTGATGCTGAGGAGGGAACACAAAAGAGAAGCTCCTAGAACCATCTAATGCTTAGCTTCTTAATGATAAAATTGCTCAGATGCAAACACACCTATGACATATGAATATGCACCCCATAACTGCCTAACAACACATATAAATCATAGAATATTCACAAAGTAACATAACTTACAAAGAAAGGAAGCTTCGCAGAATCTCCGTCTTTGACAATCTTTGAGATCCATTCCATTATCTGCAGTTAGACACCATAGCACAAAGAACATGGTGACAAATTACTTCCCAGGTGATGATTGTGAGATGTAATTGTGCTTACATGAAGTGGAGAAAGGGATAAAAGTCCAATAACTCCGGATTAAGTCAAGGCCAACCTTTAAGGAGTCATCAGAGCCATCATATCGTGCCACCAGTTGAGATACAGGATCTACGTTATCATCTCTCAGAGCATCAAATACACTGCTTGAGCGTCTCTTATCTTGAGTATCATCCATAGAATCATTTCTCATGTAACGCACCATAACCATTTGTGGTGTATCTTCAATACCTCTTCTTGGCCCACAACATTCCAGGCTATGCTCACCACCGATATAAAACATGCACAAGTTCTGGAACAAGAAATCAATGAGATTAAGTATCCTTTCCACTCTTTTATTCAGTGACACAAAAATCTCCAACATCATATATAAACATCAAAAGTTTGGAACGACAACAGATGGCATGAGTACAATTCAAAGTTCATTACTCAAATAAAAATTAGTCATTTCTTTGTAATTCGTTCGCTATTCCTCACGTTACATTTTATTATCTTGAAGAACAAACAGATAAATCAAACTTTACAAACCCAAAGGTTAAAGCCAGAAATGCATCGGCAAACCAGAAATGACATTGGAAGAATCACTAACCTTTTGCACCTCTCCATCCATCCAAGCAAATGTTAATCGATTGTCTTTAAAAGCTGCAACTGACGGGGCTGCCAACTCATCAATATCAGATGTGTCCTTTTCATTCTCAGCTGATAATGTTTGTTGGACCCTGTGAACAACCTATCCTCAAGTAAAGTTTATAAATGTCAGAACTGGATGCCTTCCAAGATAACGAAGACGAAACCAATTCCATAAGTTGAGAATTGCTAGAAATTTCATCACTATTTGAAGATGAATCACCCTATGCTCCGAAAAGAGCGTCCACACGTTACGTGTGTGGTCAAACTTATTTGAAATTACATCTCCTATCAATTGATTGCGATTCTCTTCGCCTCTACATCGAGGAGGGAACATATTTTCCCATAATATAAGTTACATAATGTTAGTAATAAATTAATAAAGTTGTGGGAACTGTTGAGCAGCATAATTTTGTGTTGGGGAGGAGGGTGATGAAACCCCAATCAGGGTCATTGTCCAAACCATGGTAGGGGTAAGGAATGACCAAAGAGGATTTGGGGGAACTAATACACAAAAGTTAGAGAAAGAGAAGAACTATAAATATCAACCAAAACATCAAGAAAGAGAATCAAGAACCCAAGTCCCCTTTCCCCCTCTTAAAACCTATGTGCCAAACGCCGGTAAGTTTCTATTGAAGTCAGAGATCTTTATATGACACATAGAAACACAATTTTGCCCAGAAAATAACTCTTGCTTGGTGACCTTTGTTATACAACTCAAATGGGTAGAACTACTTATGCATTAGCAGAGCACCCTCTAAAAGTAATGCAATAGTTCAAGAACTTGTCTTCATGGCTATATTTAACATTTCTTCACAAAGCATATGTAACACAAAACTCACCTCACGCATGTGGTTCAATTCTGGGCTTGGCCTTCCAACTATAATGACACAATACCAAATCTTTGTACTGCTGCCTGCGCGAGAATAGCCACGTGCATCACACCCCAAGCCCATTGATGTCAAGCTCCTCAATTGCGGAAGCTCTAATTAATCAACATTTAAACACGAGATTAGAATACCATAAATACAGCAATTTAGAAGAAGATTCATCAAACATATAATGAGACAAAGTATAGGTATCTCAAAAGTCTGCAATATAGGCCTGAACATTGTATTACATATTAGCCAATGAAATAGTGCTTCCGGTGAAGTGAGTAAAAAGACTTCGCTATCCAATCATGCATTCACTATCAAAAGTCAGAACTCCAGGCAAAAGAAATGCAACCCAAAAATTACCCCAGTGCCTCAAAAGCTCCCACCTATGTCTGAGGTAAGGAGGGGTCGGACATACACAATCCTTAACCTACGTTGAAAACAGAGTCAGGCTGCTTACAGATGACCCACAATTCCAGGCAAAAGGAATACGAGAACAAAACGATCATGGTAATCTACTTGGGAGAGAGGTTCTGTCCAAACTCCAGACTAGTGCAGTTCCTCTAGCAGGTGAAAAACTTTATCTGAACAGACAGTTACTATATATATCCATACAGCACAAGAAATCAAGTGGCTGCCAAACAAGTCTCAAAACTTAAACAACCATTGTGTAGAACCATTACCATGCAATTTATTATCTTCCATGACACTTTTAAACCAAGAGCTGTTCAGAGAACCTGAAGTACGCAAAGAACATGAGGATTCAGTACAGAAAAAGGATTCTGTGAAACTAACAGGTAAATAAAATAGAATAGAAGCATACCATAGTGCACTGATGGTTTAGTGCCTGGGTCTTTCAAGAAGACAGTTGCGGGAGCTGATTCGATACCGTATCTGCAGACATTAAGAACAGATTACGGGCCTATGAGCAATATGATGAGAAACCTTACATAGAAAGCTGCCAAGGCTAACAAAAACCAAGGAATACAATAAATATCAGTGTAAAATCCGCATCACTGGTAAGCTAAAAATAGTATGACTGTTCTGTAAATGTCATTTGAAGACAAGCTGAAAAGTTTGAAGTATTACAAGAAACAGAAGAGCAATTTTCTGGAAACAGACAGGCGGAGCGCTTGAGGCACTGGAGATAACTAGATCAAACGGTTGATCTAGGAACCAGCTACCTGTAAATTATATTATGAAACTTAAGAACTCTTTCTGGCTTTTCTGTTTGACAGATGCGGTCCAGGACGGGCTTTCTAGATAAGACTTGGATTTCGGTTCATTAGAGGACTTTCTGCTAAGAGGAATTTGGTCGTTCTTATGCATTCAACTTTCAGTACCATCAAATCCAGAGAAAATATCATTTCCAATCAAGAGATGAAATAAAAGAAAGTTTGCTGCTAAAGAATAAGCAACGGAGACCTGGACAGCAAGCCATGCCCTCAAATTTTAATGGCTGCATGATAACCTTACTAGTTACAACCACTAAGGAAAACATGTGTGCATTTGCATGTCCTCAAGCCTAGTCAAGTGCCAAAGACAGATATATTGAGTGGCATTGTGAACTTTTGTCATTCATATATAGGGATGTAATGCTTAAGTATTGGTGCTCCCCTAGCCAGTACCAATTGGAGATCTACCGATAGCCAACCATTAGTGGACTCTACGTCAAGTAACCCTAAGTCCCTAACCTCCAACCTCCACGCTGCACATATTAAATACTTCAGTTTGCTAACTTATTCTCGTGATTACACAGATGCAGTGAACCTTGGTATGAAAGTCAGGGGGGATGTTATCTAACACTTCTAAATTTGACCAGAAAAGTTAAAGTAAAACTAAAAAGGGTAGCCTAGACTGTATACAAGCTATAACATAACCAGCAATGATATAACCCATCAGTCATATCAACATGATAGAAAAGGCAAAGAGATCATACGTTGTCCACCATAGCGAATAGTCTTCCTCTCTCCACAGAACACATGCAAAGGAAGCATAATCCTGATATTTGTTGGCAATTTGGCGCACAAATGGAGTAGCACGCATCCCCGTCTCTGAGAAAATCAGGACTTTTACCTTCAAGGCAAATTTAGCGAGAAGATAAGTTCAAGTCTCCAAAAAAAATGCAAGGAGTTCAGAATTAGACAACACTCAATGCCACTGAGAAATTTTTTGAAAACAGTTTCCTACAACACTAACGAGCTATGTGTACACACAAATTATGATCACTAGTAATAGCAACTGTAGTGCAGCATAGTTATATGTAGAAATTTCATATAGCCACCCTGAAGCATGTCTGAGACAAAGTCAAGATTATGTGTTACAGCACCAAAAGACATGTCCCCAATCAGAGCAACGACAATTTACTATGTATATGACTGAAAAAGAATGGTAAGATGGTAATATGTGATGCAAGAAAGTCCAGAACGTTTAAGCATTATTTGACTAATCTTTCCACAAGAGAAGAGAGAAAGATTAGGTAAAAAAAAAAAAAAAACTTACCTTATGATAACTACTCTTAGCTAGGAATCTTGGTCCCTGAAATCCAAAAGCAAATATTAGTTTACGCACATATATGTAAGACTATGAGTTACAATAACACCCTAAGAGTAACATTAGAGCTTGATTGCACTGCTGCTGTTCGTAGCTACTTTCCCTAAAATCTCAGCAACACTCCTAAAAAGAATCCAACAGATATATGTTGACTACGGGTATTTAAATGTGGAGTTGCACGGTAAGTAAGCTTATCCTAAGAAATAAAGCAGCTTTTCTAGAATGTCATAACAGCACTAGATTACAATATTGCAAAATACCATATCCCCAGGCAAATACAAGGGAAGGGGGAGAGACCATGCTCATATCCTCGATCCTTTTTGATTCATATCCCAAATCCTTCAATTTCCAGACAATACATTGGAAGGAAGGCAAAGGAAAAAAAAAAAAAAAAAGGAAACAGAAATGGGAAAGATATCATCTTTTCAAAACCACAAGTCCAACTTACAAGCTAGTGTCATGAAGGGGAAGAAAGAATGTACATAATAGGTTCATATCTACTAAAAACACTACTTCTTTTACTATCCCTAAAAACCAAACCAATACCAAACAACCCAACATGTTAATACTTACAGGTGCCATAAAATATTTGTGTACAAGACAACAACGACCACACCCCACAATGGATCCTGCCTTTGCAACAGGTAATGAAGGGTTTATGCACGAAGTCTTAACCTTAACTTAAAAACATAGCGAGGTACAACACAACGTAACCGAATCTGACAGTAAGATAATCAAGTTTTTTTCTACACCTTTTAATAGTTAATTCTATATCAAAAAAAATCGAATCAGAAAGAATAGGAGCGCCCATCTGTTGAGTTCTAAGAGTCATTCACAGGAGCAATAAAAGCCAACCAGGAAAGATGATCAAAAATTACCAGGGTCTCTTTTGTATAATATGGAATGCGTGGTAACTTCAGAATCTTTGTTGCAAACCAATCTGTAACTCCGTCAACAGAGAGCTCTCCCTCATACCTACAAAAATAATATCAAGTTCCAAAACCCATAGTGGAGATTATACATTGTGCGTCCATGATTCTTAACAATTGATTTTAATTTGACATGCAATGATTTAGAAAAACATAAAAAGTACGATTCAAACAAGAACTGAGCTACATTTTTCAACACCTTCACTATTCAAAGCTTACCGGATAAGACAGTTGGAAGCTCTACAGCCCTGAGGAAACGCAATCAGAGAAGGAAGACCTGCACACACATACAAGCCAAACAGTGAGCTAAGGGAACACTAAACAACATTACAGCATTACAAACAATGCATGATCAAGATATATGAACTAGTGGGCACTCTAGCAATCGGAAAAAATTAAAAATAAATAAGAAGCCCCCATAAGGCCATAACAGAATACAAACAGCTTCGTAAGGCTTCATAAACCCTATCCTACTTGGGCTAGCCAGGAACACTGGCAACTTTATAGGTAAAATGAAATCATATCCTAGTACAATGATTGTGAAAAAAAACTAGCTGTTTACCATTTCGAAAGATAGGTTGTCCTGTTGCTTTCCTCTCCGCAAGGTGAGAAGCGAGGTTGAAATCACCAAGTTCAACACCCCCAGTATCAGCAACCTCTCCCAGCAAAGAAACTACACGTGAGGCACGGAACATTAATGACATAGAATACATACTAATCGCACAAAAGAAAGGAAATCTTTGATATAGGCATATAGCACATACAAAGAAGATGATACAACTATGTGGCTCTCTCCAAAAGGTTCACTACGAAACCAGAAACAGAATAAAGCTGGTGCAACATTCATTGAGCACAACATTGAATGAGCACCACAATAGACTCCCACAGAATTATGACTAAGTTTTTAGCTACAGCAAGTATGCTGATATTCAAGGTACTAAAGATGAAATAAGAATCTCGGCTACAGGCTGATGGATTGAGAAGCAAAACAGATTCTGTTCCGCATGCCCCGGGTTCAACCACATGGCAGGATGCATTGGAGCACAGATGTACCCGAAAAGTTCAAGAGCCCAACTAATGAATGGTGATCACAGAAATTAATCAAAAAAAGAAGCAGAACAACTGCAAAGAGGAGGATCCTTCGAAGAAGTATAATCATTGGCATTGACACTATAACATGGCTGATAAATTAAACACACTTGCAATGAAAAAGAGAAAAACTTAAAGCTTCTAAACTGTATCTAGATTCACATGGTAATGAGAAATTGAGGAGGGCACCCATGACCTGTGAAGATAAATATTAGACAGCACATTAAGACTCAGCAGATCTCGAACAGTAATGTGATCTACAGATAACCTCAACTGTGAGATCGTTCAGTAAAACCATAACTTGTTAAGAAAGAGAGAAAAGCTTGAGGAAATCCTAGGACCAGACAGAAAACTACAGAAGTAATAGAAAACTCCGCCAAATTGAATCCTATCAGTTACGGAGGGCGCAAATTTGGTAGTTTTCTGCCAAAAAGCTCTGTGTTTTGGGGCACCTAAACCGCAATTTGCGCTCAGGCAACCACCTGGATTAACAACACAGGAGCCTTCCATCTCACAGTATCACAAGGGAAAACATATGGAAATGAGGGAAATTAATAATCCTCAATGCATGAAAATCTCTCATTACTATTTACACATCAAGTCCAAGCAACAGACTACGGAGCACAGGGTAGAACTTCTCTCATATCATCCAAATAAGTGAGACACCGACACGCCGTACATCTTGCTAACTATTACTTGATCACAGAAAAAGCATATTACTAGAATGCAAATCATGCAAACATGGACCACCACAGTGAAGAAGATAAATCTTCTATTTGCTTATGGCCACCATGAACCTGTCTAGCCTATATCTTCCAAAAACAAAAGCCATTCCCTACAAGAAACCTTTCTTTGCACTTACAAAAATCTAACTAGCATGGTGATAAATCATCCAAGTTGGTTGCCTAAACACCTTTGAAGTAGTACCTTATTCTCTCAAATTTCAGACATTCCAATTTTAATCACTGCTTTAACCATCCAAGCTGTTCATTCATTTACAAACCTCAAAGAGATCCGTTCCAAAAGCTTGTATGAGATCCTTGATTTACTTTTGATCACAGTAACAGAAACCACACTTTTCCTTCAGGAATATAGACATGCTGTTACAGTTGAAAAAGTCATATCACCTGGGAGTTTTAAAGAAGACAGACTGCATGGGGGAAAAAATATGTATTATCTAGCTTAAAGTTGATCTCCTAGAATAAAACTCAAAAGGCCATGAAAGTACTCATAACAGAGTCACAAACTAGTTATGATGCACATGGAACCATAAAGCTGCACTAACATGCCAGCATGAGCCTGCGAAACAATGTGAACATTTTAAATATATCACACAGGGAGCATACCAATTTTCTGCCATTTTGTTGAAAACTGCAAGCATTGTTGGCTTCCACTGGAATAGACCTAGATATAGATTCAAAAAATCTTTTTAAGTGAAAATGTGGTAACACCTCAATCCCATTTCCGGCACTAGAAAGAGTGACCTCAACACTTGAAGAAATAAATACAACTCCCAGATATAAGGAAAAACAGATAGAAATTAGAAAGATGCCAAGCCAATTCTATATTGTATTGCCACTATATCCACAAACCTGAACTAGCCAAGGCCTGTGATTCCCTACAACCGAACGCAGATCTTCAAAAGATATATGATTGAAATCAACATAATGAGAATCTGCACAACCACAAAAGAAAAAAAGAAAAAAGAAAAAAAAAATTGATAAGTGTGTAGAAATTTAAAGCCTATATCATATGAAGTATAACAGAAAGGCAAAGATGAGAGAAGGGCATGACTAACCCATTGCACCGGTATCAAGTAAAGGAAGCTTCAACGTGGAGAATTCCTTCCCAGAATTCAGCTGCAATAGATTTTTCAGAACATGCTACAGCCAAAGAGATTCCAAAGTCAAAAGACAAATTATTATACACGTTCAAAGAATTTAAAAATTTTGAGAAAAACTCACTTGATGTTCGTCAACGCCAAATAAGTCATAATCTCTCTTCCATAGGGAATTAGTTAGAAGTTCATAAGCATACCGAATCTGCGAAATGCGATTGAAGAATGAATTTTCAGAGAAAAATAAAAGAATTAGGAATACTATGCAAAATGGCAACTGTAAAGCTAGTTGGTTTGACATAAGGTCCCATAAAAGGAGTCAAGAAATCAATTCAAACACCAAATCACCTAGGCGACAAAAAGGCAAACATTGTATTTGCCAGTGGTCAAAAGACAAAGTATTGGAGTTTCATTACAGCGAGTTTCCCCACAACAAAATTGAGGTTTTTGCCCAATGAAAACCCCTTGTATAATAATTTTATGCTCTGTAATCACTTAAAAAATCAAACTTTTATAGTAAAAGTGTGGGAAGAACAAATTAAAGCCTAAGTTGCTTGAGCAAAGAGTATCATCTTTGCAATGGAAATGTAATGTCAGAGTAAAAATAAAATAAAAACCTTCCATCACGAAGATTCCGGCCTTTATCAGCGGATAAGGTAGCTTTGGGAAAGGGGTGAGGTTCATAAAGACTGCTACTTTTTCGATCATTGCTATGCATCATCGTCTTCAGTGTTTCAAACATATATAGCAAATAGTGACCAAAATTTTGCAGCTACAAATCGGATGGCAGGAGAAACAGCTTGAAACTACTAGCAGGTTTGGGCTTACATTTGCGTCTTCCTTAGTTGGTCGAATTGGTAAGACCTCAACTCTTAAGGAAAAAGATTATTTCTCTGACACATAGGAAAGCATTTACTTTAACATGCTTTACGTATTAGATTATAGAAAGGGGCCAGCCCGGTGCACATTGGCGTCCCCGCAAAGCGATGGTCTGGGGAAGGGTCCCACTACAAGGGTGTATGGGAAGCAAGCCCTCCCTTGTCTTTTTCTTGGACAAGCGGTTGCACATAGGACTTGAACCCATGACCTATTGATCACACAGCAACACCTTTAGCGGTGCGTCAAGGCTCCCCTTCTTTATGTATAAGATTATACAAAATATTATCAGCTTTATTCTCCAGCAAGTTTAACCATAGGTGCTTTGTTTTTTTTGTTTGTACTAGCTATCAAGACACTTCGTGACATATAACGGATAAAGAAAGACTAGTCTACAAAATGACGTCAAATTGGAAAAGAGAAAAAAGATCCAAAAGGGTTAAAGGGGTGCTTTGGATCCAATAGTCATCTATGTCAATCATTTGTTTTTCAAGCATTCTAGTATGCCACAAAGTTACGTTCCCTCACCTTCTTCTCATCTATAACATCTATTACTAATAAGCGCAAAATAGACAGAAAGATGATGTACTGGTCAAGATACTTGTTTGGCCGTCACCCTGTGCCGCTGAATTTTACTGTCCAGTGTCAGGACCTCTGACACGTATCATATCTAACACATGCCATATGTAACCGCAGTTTATCCAACTTTCATAATTTCTTTGGTTCTTTCCTCTTCTCCCTCCTCTTTCATTTGCATCTTCGTCTTCGTCCTCCCAAGCCCCAACCTCCATTATCTCTCCCCCTCTCCAAGATTTCCTCGTATTCCTTTCACCAAAATTCATAAATCAACTCCTTCAACCACCCTCTAAAACATCCAACTCAAATCCAAAATCCCCCAAATTCGAAAATCTCTCTTTCTTGCTCCTCTTTCTACCAGCTAAAAACTCCAGCTTTTTGCATCAATTCTAGTAGGGGCTCGAGGAGAACCTAGGGGTCGGGAAGAATGAATTTAGGAGTGAAACTGTGAAAGGTTGGAGTTTTCAATTTCTGAAGAACACCTAATTTTGAATACCAAAATTCTCAATTTTTGGGTGTTTCAACTCTATTTGGGGGGTCATTATGGTCTAAAAGTTTCAAAGGCATATCTAGCATCTGGACAGCAACCAATATGCCAATATCGCTTCCTCCTCAACATGCTAGGAAACCCAACCAAGGTACAAGTTCTCCGCCTAATTCTTGATATTTATCACAATTTTAGTCCCAAGTTTGTTTGAACAAATAATTCAACTAAATGGTAGCAATACAAAGATTGGCAACAAGAGATGGAATAATAACCTTAATAAAGTCATTTGTTATAGGAACTTCAGCACCAGAATTCCTGATGAGTACCAGAAAAATTTAATTAGAACAACATCCTTCAGAGAAACTAGAAAGACTTGTAAAGCCGCAAGAAAACATGAATAGACCAGCAGACAGAATTATAAAACAAAATGAAGCACATTCAGCTACAGAACATGTATATGTTAACTAGCAGGCACTGAGTCTAAATGGGCAGCCGGATTCACATTGACTTTGGCGTCTCCACAAGGCGGGAGTCCGGGGAAGGGTGTACAGGAGGCAAGCCTTCCCTTGTCATTGGGCAAGAGGCTGCTCTCAGGATCTGACCCCGTGACCTAACGACCACAAAGCAACACCTTAACTAGCAGCCACTGAGTCTCCTATAGCAAAATAATGCAATTAACAGCATGCATAATATATCGATGTAACATTCATACATACACAGACATGCCGGAACTCAATTCAGGAGTATCAAGATAGTTATTAGTGGACCTCTCAATGGAAAGCCCAACGCACTATACATTCTCTTGCCAAGAAACATCTCCTGACGAGAGTTGCCGAAACATCAAAAACTGTACTCCCTCCATCGATATCCAAATGCGCCATTTGTTTTACTGCGTTTACTCACCATATTGGTAGCCCTCTCTAGTCTAAATAAAAGGCATATTTGCCTTAAAATAAGAGGGACTGGGATATTGTTGCGCAGAACAAAGAATGTGCTAATTTTTACACAAAGTGAACTTTACATATATGGTATAGAGGTGGTTCCAAACTTCCAATTAGTCCGTCAAAAACAGCAGAAAAGCTAGGGCATCTCGATATGTCCAGCAATGCCCAACAAAAGAGTACTTGTCAACTCAAAATGCCACCTTAAATACGAACATAATCCTCGAAATTCATTCGTGTTTAACAAAGTGATCACACTACTGCTTCCAAACAAGATTTTAATCACAACATACAGAAGCACCCTCATTCACCAACATCGAAATTCCACCAAACAACACTATCACTTCCATCAACTAATCGATTCTTCGCAACAATTCCGAACAAATAACCAAATCACAAATATGCTTACAAAAAAAGAAAAGAAAAAAACTTCTAATACAAGCTACACTAAAATTCTCTCCTGCATAAACACTACTGTATAATAAGAACATAATTACCACTTCGAAACGAGTGTCTCGTACGCCTCCTCGACTTCTTCGACAGAGCTCTGCAACGGAATCCTAAGAGCTGGAAATTATTCCAATACCAAAATACACAAAATTAAACCAAAGATTCAAACTTTATTCACTCCAAATTATATAAAACAAAAATGTACAAAAATAAAGATGCAAATAAAGTGGAAATTACCGTCATAATGAGAAGGAGGATATGATTGAGGCAGAAGAATTAATTGAAATACCAAAAAGAGGGAAAAAAGCGTCGCTGGTATCCAATACGCTTTTATTAAGGACGAAATTTGTGGTTGCGAAGGTTGTTTCGACGGTTTTGGTGGTGTCGAAGATGAACTAGTCGCTGAATTTGGGGGAAATGGAAAAAAATTAGGGTTATCGATGTTCGCCATTGGTAAAGTTGCACAAGCACTGTTGCTCAGGCCAGGGTGAGAGTCAAACGAGTTCTGCAGTTCAGTCAACGATGATGAAGCTGTTAATTTTTTTTTCTTCTTTTTTTTTCTTTTTTTTTTTCTTTTTTTTTTTCTGAAGTGTTTCAATTTTGGTACACCACTGATTCCGTAAAGTTTAACTTTGTTGCCCATTGGGCTCTAGCTGGAGGCTTGCGGCAACGGATGGTGGACGACTGGACGTGAGTTGTGAGTTATAAGTTTTTAACGTGTTGAAATTTAAATGATTCGTGCATACGCTTCTTTTTAAATTAATGGTTGAATACTTGAGTTTATGTAAAAGAATTTAGTGGTAAACTTCAACTCAATTAGAACTTGTGTACAATCTGTTCATTGCTTTGTAATACAAATAACCAAGGTGTTGTTATTGATTATTTTTTAGCATAATTTTTCTGCAATTGTTGCCCCTTGTAAGTACTACACATCTCTCAACAATGGGAACAATTAGAGGTAATATATATGTCCCCAATGTACTGGGTGCATTACAACACATGGAGTGGATTATTGGAGATTGGAGTTGTCACCCACTCTAAAACTATTAATCTGTTACTCTACTCTATACTACTTTTACCGAACAGATTTACTATTTTGTGGAACAAAACACCAGCTAATGTCGTGGTTGTGGACATTTGAGGATTCAAACATGAGAGAACCTTCGAGAGTTCAAGGAGTTTACCCTAAAAAAAAGAGTTCAAGGAGTTTGAGATCATAAATATTAATTAGACCAACTTTAATTTGATCAACAATCCCCACATATCCAAGGTTTGCATTATTTTGGATTTGGTTGGGTGGCTGTAGACTGAAATATGGAGGGAGATGTTATTGTTAATTGGGCAATTAATTGAATTTGTTAGACTAATTGGCCCAAACTAATTGTATGTTAGTAGAATAAGTAAGGGTAAAATGGGAAGTTCAAGTGCCTAAGACTTACTCGAAATTGAAACGCAAAGAAATGACCGAAATTGTCGAAATAGGAATACGCCAACTACCTAATGAAATGGAGGAAGTATCCTACTTCCATATCAACGTGCAATTGCTTGGTCTTACACCGACCAGTTGGGCCATGGCTTCCGCGACCCACTTACAAGAGGGCCAAACTTTTGCAATTTTCTTCAAAATTTAGTGATGATGGCCTGATCATCAGCGAACAGATACAAAATACATTCATATATGCGCTGATGTCTCACACGTTGATAGATACGACTTCCCAAAATTTTGACAAAAAATAAATCTTATAAACTCAAATAAATTGAATTTGTTGGTTGATAAAATAATAACACCACTTGTCTACTTGATATTTTAAACTAACCGACAACCAACAAAAATATAATCGGTCAAAATTACTATATATATTTTAAATCTTAGAAATTTAAGGAGCCGACTCTTAGCCATCTTACGTTGTGTTGGATTTGGTATGACATTTCAATTAGTTTAAAGTAAATATTGTCTATGTACTTAACAAGCTAGACGAAATTGTTCTCGATTAATAATTAAACTCAAAATTCTACAAAATTTGTAAATCACCGAAAAATTTACGGAGTATGAACAGAAAAAAAGAATCATCATGATATCGAGTTTTAATTAAGAAAATAAAGTTGAAGAGATCGTGTAAGTCCTTCTCCATGATTACAATTTTCTATTGTTTCTAACTGGTTAGTTGGTATGGAGTCGAAATTTATATGCCAACACCAATTAGTATGAGTCACATATTCGATCAAAACATATGTTTTGGTTAATTAATTCGTAATCCATAATATAGTTGATCTTTGATTAAAGAACTCCTAATATAAAATGTGAAGTCGATCAAGGCTAGTTTTTTACAAGCAACGGGTTAATAAGACAGACGACGTACAAGACCAAACAAAACGGTTAGGCAAGTTGCAAACAGTTAGATTCGGTTGGTAGGACCCGAAATAGATGTTGCCAAAACTAAACCATGAGATTTTAGCAGGAAGTGGTGAGCTACAAAACAAATGCTCACGTATGAATTTTGGACCCATATACGCTTATACATACATATACTTCATACGAGTACTTTGCAAGTAGTATGTAGTTTGCATGATGATTTTGATAGATATGGATTTTTTGTTTTTGAAATCTAAAGCAGCTAAGCTAAGCTCCCAAAATGTTTTTTTTTTCTATGTAACCTGGCCTACAGCCTACTCATCATGTCATCTTTAACTATAGCCTATAGGCATTCAATACAAAATTGGTAACTTAATCTTAGCTTGTATGTTTACTCTAAGATGGCAAGCACTCAATCTTTAGCCATCAATTATGATACTTTCAATGTGTAGTAATATCCTACCTTCATGATTATACGTACGATACAAAAAGAGTCGTCGTTGTAGTGCATAATTTGATTACTCCCTTCTGCTCTATTTGATGTTTCACAATGAAATAGCACGGATTTTTTTGTAGTGGGTAAGATGTGGTGGAAAATGAAAGTTAGTGGTCACACAGCATTAGAACCACAAAAAGCATTACAAATAAGGAAAGTAGAAGATCATTTAGAACTGACCCTGAAAGTAAACATGAATATCATTCAGAACTGGAGGGAGTATATTACTTTAATTACTCTGTTCCAGTGAATATTTCTATTATTATGAAAGTCTGACTACCACTATAATACTACTACAGATGGAATACATGTTTTCCTCTAATTAAGAACGGGCTACTTTATTTAATTTGTTTGTTGAGGGGGCTCAAATAATGAATTGCAATAAATAAGGCATAAACGAGTTCCTTTGTTTTACACGAGTAAGAAACCGATGTATTTTAACTGGTAGAAAAAAATTACTCCGTATTTTATTTTGGAAGGATGATGAATGAAAAGCAAGGTGACCTATTACTCCGTATAATACTGTAGAGAGTATAGAGATGGGAATATTCTGTTATACAAGAGGAGTCTTAAAAGGGAATTAAGTGAGCGACCAATGAGCTAACGGCTTAACAGATAGCCCCCAGCTCAGCTTCACCTCCAGCCTCCAGGTATGGTTTAGAACCAAACTCTGACAATGTTTTCTTGCATCATTCAAAGGAGTAACTTCTTGGATACTGCATCTCTAAGTTCTCATTAAACAATTTTTTTTTCTGCTTAATTGAGTTTAGGACGTAAAAAACATATAGGTACTGAGTAATCAGTATATACATAATACTCTTTATGTTCTACTCGTATGTAATGATCATTCTTATTATCTAGGCACCGTTTTCTAAATGCTTCGAAAAGTATAGATATTGATTTTTGACTTAATTAAAATTAAAGTTGATTCACTTGGTACGAGGAGGGAATGGAATTTCTCTAGGTAAGCATGTAAGATATATATATAAATAATCATACCAAGAATAATTCCAATTGTTCGATTTGAATAAAAAGGATGTAATGACACGGGACGCGACTCTTTGCATGAAATGTGATAAATAATACAATGCTATCTTGTTTATTTAGTTGTTTGTGTTTCAAAAAAAAAAAACAGAAATCATGTAAAGCGGGCTTGGAGAAATAGAAATTAAGGAATATAATTAAATTCGCCTGGAAATAAAAAACTAGCTTACTAAAATGTCTTGCCATGTTTTTTGCTCCATTACTATGTATTCAATGCTTGGTCTGTTTCAAATCTCAAAAATTGCAATATTTGATTGGCGGCGCACTATATACAATCTAACTTTCATTTTTTCAGTATACTAATACATTCGTGTATATGAAATTTTTGACACTATACGGAATAAGTTATAGATTTCGTGTTATGATTGAAATCGACCTCTTCCATATATCGAGTTCCTATATATTGGTCTCCATCAAAGAGACCAACCAAAATTTTGTTTATCTTAGCTAAGCCTAAGCTTATAAATCGTTTAAGATACATTTTCAAAAATGATTCTTCTTGATGCTTCTATCTTTCTTGGTGTTGAAGCAATGATGTAGACTTTAAGATAATACGTACATAACATATACTCCGTATATTATCTCTCCATAGCTAATTGCTTGTTCTGTTGGGTTTGTCAATTTAGAGCAACAATTAGACTAACCCCCATGATTAACTCCGTAGTATCCGAACCAACTGCCACGCGTTTATGCTTGTTTAGACTAATCTAATGTGAACTCTACTTTTTAAAATTCAACTTTCTTTCCTTTTCAAAACAAAAAAAATTCTTTGTGAAAATATAGTCAGTGTAATTAAGAAGATAATTAGTCAAAAGATCAATGATGAACTGTGTACCTCCACTCTACTCTATAAAGTTGATCACATAGACATCTAAAAATAGTAAAAGTGATAATTACGTTTAGAAATTGACCATGCATGTACATCCTACAGTCTACATATTCGACCTATTCGCAAATGTGTTGAAAATAATGCTTTCGATCATAAAGCACGTATTTCATGATAAGACATAGGTGATGTTATAGATTGAACTTTGCTATAGTCTACACGTGGCATCAATGCTACACACAGACGAATCTATATATGATATGATGATCGGGGTTGAAGAAGATCGAAAAGTTAAATTCACATCAAAAGATCATTACTTTACTCCCTCATGTTCTATACCACGTTTCACAATAAAATAACACGTAATTTTTGGTAGGAACTAAGATGTGGTGCAAAATGAAAGTGGATGGTTCACAAATTACCATTAGAACCACAAAACGCATTACAAATAAGGAAAGTAGAAGATCATTTAGATTTGACTAAAAAAGGAAACAAGAACATCATTCAAAACTGGAGGGAGTATATTATTCAAAGATGCAGATGGAATTATGACTACAACCCTTGCAATCTATTATTATCGCCTTTGGCTCCATATATAAAAGAAGTCCTTTTTTTCTTTCTAGGTTTTATCCCTCGCTCTAAACAAAGTACGTTCTTGTGCTATTATGCAACAACAAATATTTATTTCCTATTTAGATTCTATACGATTTTTGGTTATTAGAACTTTAATATGACATTTTGGCTACTTAATCGTCCTTGTATAGATTATGTACGATATGCGCTGCTCGTATTGATTGATAAACATATTGACATCAAACAGATTGACCAATGATTGTGATTATAAGGCGTACAACAGGAAATTGAAATGTGTTGATTGGAAATACTTCATAAATTTAGAAGAATTCTTGAGCATGCATGCATATTGCACAAATTAAAAGTGCCAAGATCGCCGGAATCATTATATTCAAGCCGCCATCGTCAATCATATGCATGCATGTCCGATCCGTCACCAAACATGTATGACGTACCAAAGAGGCAAGCTGGCACCTATGCATTCGTTACCACGCATGTACTGTGATTAGTGTGTCCTATTGTAAATATATCTATGCCGCCATCGAGAACAACTATTTTTTTAATAGGCCATAAATGTTACCGATAACTAGGAAATTATATAACCAATTTACCATTTTAAAAAAACTACTTAATATATAGTCAGAAAACCTGAGTACGACGATAAGTATTAGCTTTACTTATAACATGTTTAATTTTCGCCACAAAAGATCAGACGTGTTGCACCCTAAACTTCCGAGTTTTCAAATAAAGTGTACCTTGGAAATTCAGATAATACTATGATTAAATTTATGATATGATGGCTTTATTTAGTGAAAAAAAAATATTAGAAAAGGGTTTATGCAAAATTTCAGTTACGTGTAGATTCATTATCTTGCTAAAAACAATCGAAGATTTTGTGTCATATACTGGTCCATTTGATTTCTTGCCGCTTATGGCTAATTATATGGTTATATTTTTGGTTAATTTTCGAGTTTAGTTGCCAGGATATCTCGCGTTAGGGAGATCCATGATATAGGCTAACCTGGTAACCTGATCTCAGCAGGCTGGTGCTGGTGCATGCATGTTTAGCTTTTTTCCACGTTGAACAAATTAATGTTACACATGTCTAATTGATTACTCTAATTTCCACATTAATGTACCAAATTAAAGACTAATTGCTCAAAACGAGTGAAGGGGAATGTGTTTGTAGATTTCAGTACTACACGTAACCACATTTTGTTGTATGGACATGCATGTATTGCGGGAATTTAAGAAAATGCATGAAAGGGCCATATTACACATAGAATGGTGATTATGAATTCTCGACTCTTTTGTGAATTGATAACAACGCAGGACGTTAAACATATAATACAAGGAAATGAACGGTTAAATTAAAGTACGTGCACAATATCTCATCTAAACAGAACACATCTAACTAACATAATCATGTAAAGTCTATTACAAGCTGCTTCAACCCTATACATGGGTCGTCTAGACCTAATCTAGGCGTACCCTCAAAGTGAAAAATTGAACTCATACGGTAGTATTATAACAATTGCGTATTCTACTATTTTGTTAGCAAGGGGTCCTAAGTGGGGAAATTGAATGTTGAGTGCTTAACTTACAAGGGGTCCTAAGTGGGGAAACTGAATGTTGAGTGCTTAACTTGTTAGGAATCAACTGAGCCAAAAGTCTAGATTTATGGTTAATTAGAGCACCCACAATAGTTAAACTGAGCTCGTTTTATTAAGACTCCAATACAAAAAAAAGGAGGGGGCTACCAGGATTCGAACTCGAGACCTCAGGATCGCTGAGTCTCTGATACCATGTTAGGAACCAACTGAGCCAAAAATCTAGACTGATGGTTAGAACACCCACTATGGTCTTATACTTCAACATAAATTGATTGAAATTCTTAGTAGATCAGACAAAACAGACCTACTACACGAGCCAAATGTTATTTCGAGCAAAGGTAACCGTACGAGGGTCGAACATATCAAATCCCCCGGGCTTAACCCGCCTAATGAGCGAATCGACCAGCTATACTAGCAATCATGCTAATTAGATAAATTAAAATGCTAGAACTTAAACAACTCATACAATACTTAGGGCAAAAGACAACAATTAATTAAACAAATGAATTTTACAGACAATAATCTGGATAAGAAGTTAACTTAGGCCCTAATCAGCCACAGATAATTTATAGCTACATACGACATTGTGACACCATGATCATAATAGTAATAATAAAGATTCCTTGAATCCTAGCTTAAGTTACACAACAAGTAGTGTTAAAGTTTGTGGGAGAAGATTCTTATTAGATTCACAGGCTGTGTTAGAGTGAAGTGGTGAATACAGCAGTCATGTTTTTAAGGTTTCCTACAAATTAAAGTATAAATTAGATGTAATCAACTAATGATTAGGGCAATTATTTGATATTGTCAGCCGATTTTGGGGTAGTCCACACATTATCATTTTTTAGTTTTTTACACACACTTTCATGGTTTTTTCCTCTGTTTTATGCTCTGGCTAATTCCTTCATGTGCTGTTATAGACGATCTGGAGATTTGGATGATATATTGTATAGTAATGTGACAAGATTTACGGCATGCATGGATAATGTTCATTATCCAATGGCGTGAGACATAATTGACTGTTTCTTCGAATTTAAGCATTACAATGTATGATAAATATTTTTGTGAATTGGCCTATTAAAGATAAGGAATGATCATATTAGAAATGGAGAGAATGTGACTATCTAGTACATGGAAATTTCAAGTCGTAGGAGAAAAATAATCTAAGATTTAATCAATCGAAGAAAAAGAAATACCTCGAGGTCTAACACTCCTGATTTCTCAGTGTTTGACGGTGAGCCATGTACAAAAAATGACAACATTGTGAGACATTCATGGGCATGATATACGCACCATACATAAGGTCTTTTGCGCACAAAACTTGTACCAAAATTGAATTCATTAATCACGCGTGTTACACGTCATGTATATCCATAGCTATGATACAATTCTCTAAAGCAAGGACGATTGACAAGTCACACAACATATTATATACATATCTATTATTTTGGCGGTTGTACCCTTGGTTTTCTTAGATAATAGAGATGTACTTCGTATCACATTTTGTTTAGGTGAGCTATAAGGACAATATCGTCACATAGAGATTCTAAACCAGATTACATATCACAACAATTACATCTAACGATCTCATCGCCAACTAATTAAATTAGTTGACATCAAAAGACGAACATATATGCTATCATCATCTCGTAACTGATATGTTAATTGTCATCGCAATGGGAAAAAACAAAACTAGGGGCCAAGTCTACTATATGGTCTTCTCTTAATTGATTCAATTAGGCACGCACTTCCTTCTTATCTTCTATAATCATACGTTTAGCCTTCCCTATCAAACCCAAAAAGGAAAAGAAAGAGAAATTAAAGAAGAAACACATAAATGGAGTTAGAGATAAGCCAATTGGTTGAACTCTCTGCCCATGACTAACTAATTACTTAATCTCATCACTTCTTTTGTAACGGTTCTAGCACCACTATACCCCCCCCCTTTATTTCTAGTGCCCCAATTAATTTGTGGGGAATAAGGACAAAGAGAGTAAATCCATGAATCAGGTCATAGAAGTGGTCCTTTTACCAAACTTTATCCTACATTTTGATGGGTCTAGATTCATGCATTTTTTTCTAGTGAAATGAAGAAAAATTGACTGAAAAAGATTGTAACTATCAATCTATCATAAACATCTCAATTCTTAGAACTACTGTGTACCTGAGTCAGTGAGTCCTGATATAAATGAAAAGTATTAGAAAGGAACCCCTATTTAAGGCAGTAGATCGCTCTAAACATGCCACTTTTCGCTCTGACAAAGCTTTTAATGTCGTTGTGTGGCTTTCTCTCTTGAATTATTAAGTGGGTTGCAGGGTGGTGTAATTCACGCGGAAAAGAGCGAGCAAGTCTTAATTAAGTTGTTAGTATTATTGTACTTAGATATATAGTATATGTGAATGATTTGAGTCGTTAGGGGTATTATATTGGTAGGGATGGTTGCGAGTTGTGACTACTAATGAAAGTCTTTTTGCAACTTTTAATTAAATGCGGTGTCCTTATTTGTACTAATCCAAGTTGTTGATGTCGAACTAAATCAGTAAAAAAAAGAAAAATAATCACATAAAAAACAAAAGTGACGACCCAATAAAAATCTCAGTTTAATGAAAGACAAAACAATTTATTTTCAGAGTAGCAATCTAGTGAAGGGCTAATCTGAATATTAGTAGTCTATGCCATCCAATTCAAATTAATTCAAACAAATAATAAGGACTATATCAATTGAGCAAAGAAAAAACAAAACAAAAAATAAGATGATCAAATAGTTGACACTAGTAGTATATTGTATGCTATATTATAATACATAAAAATAATATCCAATCACTATCTCCACCTTCCAATTGCAGTAATTCTATACATGAAATCAAGACTATTACAACTTGTTTAATAATAAGTGGAATTGTGGAAAATATTTAATTACTTTAATTTTTTTTTTTTTGGTTTTTTCAATTTTCTCCTAATTTTACTATGACCTCCTCTGCTTCTCTTCCTACAGCTGCATTTTTACCAATATTTTTCCTTCAATAATTGTTGTAATTCCATAGACTCTCCAAATCCACCGGCCCACCGGAAGTCGACGGACCGTCATGATCATCGAACGCTCTCCGACTGATGTCGTAATTCGATACGACAGACGAGATTTCAGCATTCATATCACTGCTCAAACCAGTGTCCTGTGATGCACTGTAATGAACCGCCTCTGTTTTCATGCTCTGTTTCACCCCTGTTCCGTGATTATCAAGAATCGCCCTTAGAATATTCTGGTCTGACATGAGATAATTCCCTTGAAATTGGCTTGTTTGAGGCTGATGATAATAAGAATTCCCACCATTTATCCTAGGGAAGTAACTGTTGCCGGAATTCGGAGGAATGGAATGGAATGGATTGGTGATAAGCCCATCATAGGAAGTGTTTTGATTATTAGTATTGTTATAGTGGCTTGTTTGGGAAGATTGAGTAGCAGAAGTATCCATGGGGTTGGAGAAGCAGGACACGTGTGGGTGTGGTGCACCAATTTTGTTAGTATTGTTATTGTAAGGTGTTGAATCCATCAATGGTGGCAAATTTCCTGCAGGATTGAACTCAGGGTTGTATGATTCCGGCCGCATCAAACCCGGGAATGGGATTTTCTTTCCGGCTGCACTCTTTTGGAATACCCTACAAATTACCCATTCATTCTGCGGAAAAACATAGCAAAACAATCAATTTAGTGAGAATTAATTGAAATTTGATCATAAAAACAGGGGAATAAAACAGGGGAAAACAGAGTAAAAACAGAGGAAAGGGAATGAAACTGATGAAGGAAAGGGAATTGGGAATTCTTACTTTGGCATTAGAAGGGAGGTTTTGGAGTGAAGTTTTGCCTTCAAGACGGTATTCATGCATAACCCAATTCGATTTTTCGCCTTTTGGGGCACGGCCTTTGTAAAACACCAAGGTTTTCTTCATACCTACAAGTGCCTTCCCCCTGAAGATTTCCTTGTCTTTCCCTGTGGCTTTCCAATACCCTGCCTCAGTTGCCCTGTTTGTTCTTAATCCTGTTGGGTACTTCCTGTCCCTTACACAAAAGAAGTACCATTCCTTTTCCCCCATTTTTGCCCTCCCTATATCATCAAACCCAATAACAAAAAATACAATTAGCAAAATAATCACAATTAAAAAAAAAAAAAACAAAAATGAATCTTTCAAAGAATTTATTTCACAAATCTAATGAAATGAATTCGAGAGCAAATTCATTCTCTCGAATTCATTTCATACGTCTACAATAAGTGGGTAGCTATTAAATTCACGGGTCAGAATAGAATCCGTACAAATTAGTCAAAAAAAGAGAATTGGTTGTAAATAAAAAAAAACTTACTTGGTAATTCCCAAGGTTCACACTTGTTCAAATCAACCTCTCCAATAGCCCTAGCAGAGAAATCATTGTCAATAACCTTAGGAGCTAAATAATGAGAGATTAATTCCTCGTCGGAAGGGTGAAATCGAAAACCGGGTGGTAAATCCATGGGTTCTAGCTCTCCTCCAAGAATTGCCATGTTTTCCATTTGTGTGTCTTTCACTCAACTTCTCCTACAAATTATATAAACCACTTGGTTCTTGTCTGAACTTAAAAACACCTCTTTTTCAGCAGCTAAGTGTGTATTTGATCAGCCAACAACTCCCAATACAATTTCCAATAAACAGCTTACTAGTACTAATACGGAGTACTACTTAGCTCTTTTGGACCTAATAACATAAAAATTCAACACCAAATTAATTGAACAAGTGCCTAGGAATCCTAAAAAATTATCCCAAAATGGGTAGTAATTAAATACAAATCTCAGGTGAAATGGGTTTATTGTGAAATTCAAGAGTTTTCTTTGATGAGTAAAGAAGAAGATTTGAAAGAATTCAGAGAGAAAACAAAAAAAAAGAAGGGAAATTTTTTGGGGGTTATGAAATGAAAATGGTTGTATAAAAAATTTGCATTGATGGGCAGCAAACGTCCCTAAATACTGGTCGTCTTGGAAGAGAGATACGTGGGTTGCAAGGAAGCTTTCCCATTTGATATTACATTTTTAACCCATTTTCCTTTGTCTTTCTTTCTTTCTTCCGTCGCGTAAATTAAAACTTTTGGGTGCTACCGTTCCGTTTTGTGGACAATTATTTTTTTGGGTGGATAGGCTTGAAACTTGCTGTCATCGAATTTTTGGACTAATCGGGTTAGCTAGATATTAGTACTGATAGAAATTAGTCTCAAATTTTACGCGTAAATGTTGATACTAAATATTTATAACCTTATTAATTGAGCTAGCTAGCGATATTACTACTATTAAATTGGTTAATATTCAAGGGAAGTAGTAGTACTACCATTCATGAGACAAATCCGGCCTCTTGTGAAATCTGACCAAAGCCAACTCATATCAAAGGAAATCCTCAGATGCACTAATTAATAATTTGCAGAATTTTGACTTTAGGTGTCCTTTGATAATCAAGTAAATACTTAAGTAATGAATAAAATAGGATTAAATTGGGGAATTATAAAATAATAAAATTGTGTTAACATCAGCATGAACCAGGACAAAAGGGAGGAGGCTTTTCAAGCACTTTTATTGGTTGTTTTGATCTGTGTAATAAAGCCAGAATCCTCCAAAATTCTGCCCATCAAATTAGGATAATTCCAAATGAAGCCTCATTCTAAGCTAAGAGTTGTAGGGGGAAAAAATCAAATAAAAATGAAGACAAACCAAAAGCATTCTTCTCAGTGAAGCTTTACTGTCTTTATTGGTTGAGGATGTATGTGTTGCCATGAGATCAAGGGTTCGATTCTCATTTCTCTCGATTTAAGTTTGTTACGTGGTTGATGGTCCTCTTTGTTAACGGTTCTCGTTGATGCTCATTTGCTGTTATATAACTCGTCCCTTTAGTTTAGTTTGTGAGTTAATATCTCCGAATAACAACCTCATAATTTCATGAGAATTTAGCGTCTCTAAAATCACTAATAACTTACCTGTAAAAGAACGCATTTATTAGTTAAGAGGTCTTAATATTAGATTAAAGCAGCTTTATTATAATATTATGGACCATTTTGCCTACCAAGTGTCTCCTTTAGAAGTTAGAAGTAGTACATACATTGAAATTTTGGCAAATTACTGTGCTTTCAAGCTGTTACTCTTGATAAGAGACTGTTTAGCATTAAGCTAAGATTGGGACCAAGTCTACTGAATTCCACTATTTTTTGTTTTTAGCTTATAGTATTTTCATAACCGAATAATACAATTAAAATGATAGTTGATATATATGTCTATATTAATGTAAATTAGAGCTTAGATAAGGTGACAAAGTCAATTGAATTAGATAAACTCAAGACTTTTCCAAATTAGTACTTTAGTTAATAGAAATTCTTGTAATTGAACAAAAGTCGATACGCGTGTGAAGTGTTATTGATTGGGTTTTACCTTATATTATTCAGCATTATTGTAACTTTCGATCAAAATCGGTATTAAAAAAGATCGATCGAGAGCGCTCCCATCAATTCTATAACTGGAATTACGGCCATGTTATTCGATAACATAGAAAAAAGAAAAAACAAGTTGCCAAGTACATACATTAAAATTGACGACTTTGGGTCTAAGTTATCACTATATGCCTTCTTATTTAAAATCAGAGGGAATCAACGAAAGTAATTATAGTATGAATTAGTACACATGAAAGTGGCTATGGCTAGAACTACTTGACTATAGCTGGTCTTTAATTTACTTGGAGGAATTTGGTTGAGAAGTCACCATTAAGGGTCTAATTAATTATAAATAGAAGGTTGTCAATTTCAATTGGTTTTTATCTTAAACCTGCAAAACCTAATTAAGATTATCAATGGGTTGAGCTCAATTATTTGTATGTAATATATACCAATGACAATAATGAATGATTATTAATTACCATCATGAAATTATTGTAAAATGTCTTCAAAAAAAAAAAAACTCTCATTATACGCACGATTAAACAATGCTTATGCTATAATCCTAAAGCAAGTATATTTGAAAGTACTTGAATTTAAATATCTACTATATATATAAATAGTTAATTAGTTCATGGCAATGCCAATGGTAGAGATCAGAACTTGGTAATTTTTTGCATGGTAAAACTTCTTTATACAAAGAAATCACAATCCGTTATAACAAAACAACTTTTCTCCTGAAAAATGATGTAAACATCAGTTAAAAATCATCTATTTATTGCATGAACTCACCAACTAGCTAGTTTTAGTTTAAAATGTGAGATGTTTTGACAAAATAGACTAAACAATATTGTACAAGATTTTATTTTGAAAAAGATGACTCAACTAAATATAAAATTAAAGACGCCTCTAAGTAAATTATTTTAAAGCAGAATTATGCGTACTCTGGTCCGTAAATCACATTATAAACATTGCAACAGTTTAGCATGGACCAATTGCCTTTTTTGGGTCATTAACCCATAAGCATGGACCAATTGTGTTGGATGTGTAAGTGGTACTGTGAATTTGTGACTTATTGTGAGGTTCTGATCTTTTCTACTTTAGAAGATAACTGACTAATTAAACCCCATTTAATTAGAAGACCCCAAATTCTTAACAATTAGGCTTGACATTGACGTTTTTACATTTGCATGGCTCTTTATTCGACAGCAAGTATTCCGTAACATAAATTACTCCCCTAGATGCTGCCGCAAAACATGATGAAATATTTTAGGGTTGTATTTTTCACTCATCTTTCCTTTATCCCTAAATTCCCTATAACAACGATTTACTTTAGTAGGTCTTTAGTTCAACGTATTGAGCGTTACTAAAGAAAGCATTTCATCATACATACGGAGTACTTGATTGGTAAGTATAAAAATTACGTAGCCAAGTACACATGAGTACATGACGGTTTAGTAATGAATTCGTACAATGGAGAACTCGCTAACGCTACGCATATGTAACGCTAACTTAAGTCAATCAACCGGCCCTAGATCCCTCCAACATCGATTACTGTTGTATGTATATGCAAGAACCATAATATGGATCGAAAATCTGACAATTTGTTCTAGTGATGCCGATGCTCTAATTAAGAGTCTAAGACATACTTCTCAGTCGTTCTTACTCACACGAACCAACTTCGATAATTAGAGAAATATTTGTTTCTTTCATGCATGTATGGAAAGGAAGAGGAGATTTGGTGAGTTGGCAATTAAGAAGCTAAGGTCAGAATGAAAGTAGTAATGTTTAAAGAGCTTTTGATGCGTCCCCCCTAACTTTGACCCAATATAATGGAACAAATAGATTGAATAGAAGCCTGACAAAAAACATAGCTATAATTAGAAAGGCGTCTAGTATCTTTCTTTTGAAGTTACTAGTACATGCACAAGAATGACTGAATGAGCAACAATAATAGTAGGATTAATGGCCCTGAATCTTTCTAAGGGCGTGTGTGGTTGTAAACAGTTCACACTAAGCAAATATCATACTCCTATCATGTATTTGTACTCGATCATCTTTTTGGCGTGGGCTCAATATACATACGCTTTGATTTGATTGTTTGATCATGATGTCTATGTGTATACACTAAAATTCTTGATTTGGTCATCATATATGACACTCTCTTGACAAAGCTAATAAAGATGCTTCTTTTTGACAATAGTAACATATACTCCTATTATTCTGATCTACTTGCATTAGTTGCATGTATTTCCTTTTCATTAAAGTTGGCCTATGGACCGATGTAAAGCGGACCGGCGTGGTCTGTTATACAATTGTCTCCGACAAAAGTTTGTCTTTTATATCGTGGTAATAAATAAAACAGTAGTCAAATATACCTAAATGGTTTTGGGTTGTTAATTAATAGGGCATGACAAGATATATAATTTGTGTGCTTGGGCTGGGTCTGGTGGTGAACCAAAGGCCAAGTTTAATTTTCACCCAGCCATGCATTTAGGCTGTGGCCAAACTAGTACTTTCCCTCTTCAGAGAGCTGAAATCAATCCACGTTCATATTTATAGCTACTCTGACAATTAGTTTTCATAATTTCCAAAAAATTTGAAATTGCAATCACTTTTAAAAAAGAGTATGAAAATAAACACTGTTTAGCGTCCGCTAGAAGGTACGATGGTAATGTTTTTTGCACAATAATTATAATGAAAAAGTAGTACGTAAATAGTGATAAAAAAAACGTGGAAATACCCCCTCTCCGATCCCAACGACACAAACACACACACCATTATTTCTGTTATCTTTATTTGGTGCATATGTTTTGTTAGCTGACTGCGTGCAATTTTCATATACCGCGGTTTCCCGTAAAAAGTTTGATGGCAGTAAGAAGGAATTAGACGAAATGGCAAACTAAAGGTAAAAAAGTAAAGAGATGCAATGTATGTTCATCAGAAAAAGCTAACTTAAATTGCCAAATTTATGGTCTGCCTTTCCCTTTTTATCAAGGATTGGATAAGCTTCAACTCATTGTTTAGTTATGATAGTCGATCTTTAATTTGGCATATGGATCTTGAGTCATTATTCTATGTTTTTGAGTAAGAAATATGAAATGGGAACATATCTACCCCAAGACATGGCCAATGCATAACCATTTCTTAATTTGTTTGCAAATTGATAAAGTAGTGTACGTAATTCGGATCGAAACCGATCCGATAATGTCTTAGTTTAGTAATTAATTAAGTTCGACACGGTAATAATACTATATTCAAATACGACAATTTATATTTTACCTTATAAACCTCGTTACGAACTGGTCTACTCCTAATGAAACAATATACAAAATAGAACAGAGTTTGTGCCAAAAGAAATTTGTGATACACTATGTTAATCTTCTTGTTGTCTGTCTGTATTTAGACTAAGGGCATCTTCTCTTAATTTGGATATTTGTTGTTTGAGTTAACATATGTTTTGGTCAACAAACATGCATGCATGTGGATTCCTTTTACTGATTTTGCTCTTCTTGATATGAACAAAAACAAAGTAGTCGTACCAAAGTCAAAAATATATATATTTGGTCAAAAAATAATTTGATACCTTAACCTTGAATATACTATAATACAAATATGTACTAGATTGAGCAATAATTTAAGTGAGCTCTACTGACCCTCTTGTTTTAAGCGCGAGTCTGCCAGTGAATAATAATACAATCGGTACAGTAGGTCTTGTGGGAGGCCGATTGAGAGACCGTCTCTTAATAATTTATTGAGATACTTTCTCTTAATAATTTACTAGGATGAAGGCCCGTGCAATGCACGGGTCTCATAATAACGATATCTATCAAATGTGATAAAATTGAAATCAAGTACAGATTAGTAGTCCTAATCCTAGCCTGATAAAATGATTTCTAGAGTCTGATTATATTTGAGATTACATAACATTTCTTATGAAGTTTTTTACGAACTCGAATTGAAACTAAATCTTGAGAAAGAAAACAACAATTATATCCTTTTTTTCTCTTATATAATATTGTAATAGCTGTAGAAATGTGACGATTGACAAAAATACAAAATACATATAGGAAACCTACATATATACAGACATAGAGGCGTATATGTAGGAGCCATAATCAAAATTTCTAGCTAAGAATTACAATTGACCTAAAAAATTAAAAGACTTATATAAATGTATTAAGATAACCCATTACCAATTATCATAAAACATGCATGTGTCCTACTTAATATCCTAAACTCCCAATATATGTCCTATTAAAAGTTCTAAACTGTGGTTTATATACGCAAGATAAGACTACCTTAATTCTCTCATTTCTTGAACCTATTACCAAACATCTATGGTTCCTTAAATTCTGGCGGTCGGTTCACATTAGTGAGAAATTTGCGTGTAATAGGAATCATTATATATGAGACTGTATTGTAATTAATGTTATTATATATAACCAAATTTTAATTAAATAAGGTTTAAGCCCATATTCTCTTTGGTTTTTTGGATAACCCCATAGTATATGTACGTAGGATTCATCCTAATTACAACCGTCTATGATCTATCAATGGCCATCTATGATCTATCTATCATTGATACCAATTACCAGCAACTCTAAGACCAATAGAAGATATTATGGTTTAGTGTGGTTTAGGTTGATGTTTGATAGGTAGAATTTATCAGAGTAGATTTAGCATACATTTAGTACTAAAAATGTCGGGTCGTTGTGAGAGCTATAAAAAAACGTCATTTAATAGTATAGAAAGATTATATTAGGATAAATTATTAAATAATATAATATAAAATTTAAAATATATTATGTAGAGTCGTAGAGTCCTACTCAAGATCATGTTCGATATATATTTCAATATAATATTAACCAAACTCTCAAAGAATGTCCGGTCGTTGTGAGAGCTCTAAAAAAGCCTCCTTTAATAGTATAGAAGGATTTACATCGTGACCTCGTTTCTATAATTAGTGACCCTTATACTACTTTTGATAATCGTTTTTGTTAAGGAGGTCGACACTTATTCTAAAATTTGCAAAGGGGTTACTTATAAATTTTAGGTAATTTTATATCATGGGATCCTTCAATATCATAGATAATGTGATTTATAATAGTAAACTAATACGATCACTAAAAGTTTTATCGTGGTTACAAGCAAGGTAAAAAAGAGTCACTCTGTAACACAAGATATAACGATCTCTCTATAATTTATTGAGAGACCGTCTTTTATGAGACTTTGTGTAATACAATATGTCTCGAATAATATTATTCTCATTATAGTTAATTGCTTTGTATTATTGGAAAACAAGGATTTTCTAGCCAATTGAGCTTTAGCTTCGTAATTTCTTGACCGTGTTAGTGTAATGCATCTGTGGGAAATGCTTATTACAGATGCCCCACACATTCTTCCTACGAACGAGTGTATATATAGGACATCGGATACTTTAATTTTATCCTAAAATGGCAGAGCCGACGTGAGACAAATAGGTCATTATAATGTAGCAATTCAATTTCCTAGAGATGATGATGCATATATATATGATGATACAGACCATAGAGTAGTGCTACATCCAGCATTTCTTGATCGAAGTAAATTTATTCACAAATAATTGAATAAACAACTCCATCTTATAATCATCCCTATATATACGGAGTATATATGATGATACATTTAATTGTACGTCAATATCCTACTAACCATTTGCCGCAGCCACATCTCCTCAAGTAATAGTTATGTAAAACATTACTCAATTTACTTACTTATCCCCATTTCAAAACCTTCAAGAAATATATTTTTCCGAAAATTAGACGATATATATAAAATCAATTAACTGCACACAACAGTAGAATTGAAACTAGGACGACAACAACTTGATGAACCCAAGCAAGCCAAACAATCAAAAATTTTATTTTCTTCTTTTAGGTAGATGTAATTTAATAAAAATTGCTACGAAAAATCATTCTAATAATGTGATCATTAAGCTCCTATAACTAGTAAAGATAGTGTTAGTTGGGAATTTGTTTTTATCTCTTGTAATAATAATTATTGCTCTAAACATAGCAAGATATATATATTTTTCCAGTTTAAGCCCTAGCAAAGGTCGTAATCAAGGTAAAAGAAACATAATAGTTTTAGGAAATGAAGATAATAATAGGCTACGCGTGTCACTCTTTAATTTGCATGATGTTGTTGGAAGTGTTTAAATCAACCTGAAAATCCTTGCTTAGCCATCATAAATCATAATCATGCATGATTCCGAGATCTAAACAAATATTGGTCAACATTTCATATAAACCTTCCTAACCCAAGATCATTTGATAGTAGCATCGCAGCCAATAAAAGACTCATCTATTCATACGTGTCTACACATTTATAGATTATTACACATATTATACTCAGAATCCAACCAACTTACGATGATTTATTTAATATAAGTTGAGTGATATATACTACTCTAGTACTAGTATACAAGACCGTAAACTAGATAAGCTTTTCTTTTAAATGTTAAGATTGACGATATATTATTAAGTTCGTTCTTTAATAATACGATTGGGATAGTTTATACATCTTACAAAAAGTATAGTTAATGCATGTATATTAAGGGGTAGATCCACCTACGAGTTTGAGATCGAACTTATAGATAGCTTATAGGTAGCTTAGTCATGGTGCTACAATAATAATGCAAGTACTATTCTTTACACGGACCATTTATCTATCCCTATTACCACTTTCAATCATTTTCTAATTAACCACCATTATATGTGTCGATCAATCGATCTTAAACCGAATCAATTTGAGATGAGGGCCTAGCTAGTAGACTCTTTAACGCCTCTGCCATCGAGAAATTGACTAGAAAAAGATACACATTAGTTCTTGCTAAACTTTTATGCTTGATCAATGCCCAATTTCTTAATATCCTGTTTAGTTCTAATTAATCAAACATAACAATTTTTTAGCTTAAACTTGACAATTTAGGAATAAATTAAGCGACGTTGGCAAAGAAGTGGGCCATGTCTCATTTGTCCCAGCATGTATGCTTGATGGGGACAGCCACGTGTCAAGCCACTGGTAGTGCAAGAGCCCGCGAAATTAGGCGGAGATACAGAATTAGGCAAAAGTCAGCGATTCAATTGAATTTCTTAATTGAAATATTAACTTCACCTTTTTAGGGTTTTTCCAAAGTCTTAGATTTAGTACAAACTCAAGTCTTTCTTCTAGATAAAAGAACTTTCTCCTTGCCTATCCTTCTTCGCCTTACATATAACTATATAAGTAGACATAGTATAGGTTCTTAAGAGATAACATTTTTGATGTCGTTCCCCATTTTCGTGCATTATTCTTTTACATATACACGAGTTCACACCGGCCATTGCACTATACATCTTCTTTGCAACTAAGGATATATAAGAAAATGCTACAAAACTATGATTTACATATTGTCGTTTGCCAAGTAAATTAGAGAAAACTTGAAAATAAAGTGTAGTAGTATACTTGAAACCTCTGAATTATCGAAAGCTTATATCATATATTTACCGCGTAAACATGGTTGGTCAAAAATATTTATAATTGCATGCAACCTCACTATATAATAAAAATAATCTTAATTAACATGTAAGTTGAAGAGTTCATGTAGAGAGGACATGCACATGTAATAATCGTGTTCAAACTAAAAAAAGAAAGAGCTAGTTTCATGCTACGTGTACCATTAAGGATCACGGCATAATCCCAATAGTTTTGGTGATGCATGTATGTGATTTGATTAAGCAGGAATTATTATTCTAATACCTAATTGTTGTTAAGATTTTGACTTGGACGTGAGTGATTACTTTTTGATAATAATTAGAAGAAATAAAAAAAAAAACTGTGAAAATTATTGGTAGCTAACTTGTGTTTCAGGAAATGAAACCTGCTTCTTCTGCGTGTTCATCTATGGTTTGAAGATGCTCGTAGTGTCTTCATCACATATCACTGGATATTATAGAAATTTTAAAATGCATGCATAAGCCATAGTACATACACTTTCTTGCAAATGCAAATAAATTGAGGGTCAAATAATACAAATTAATTGTTATTTTTACGCAAGTAACACAACCTAACCACCTCTTTTTCACTGACAAGTATAACAAATTATAATGAATATATGCTGTATCACAGTTAATAGGTAGGCATCTTATTGAAGTTTCTATTGATTGTCCAAAATAAATGTAAAACTAGTATCAGGATAAAGTATCATCAAATTTATATGAACAATCTCTCGTACGGTACTGACAATACTACGAAAATTGATAAATACTTGTTATATGCAATCTAAGGCGGTTTAAAGATCCAAAATCCTCGATGACTTATGAAGATGGAGAAGTCGGAGACGACATCAGAACAATTCTCATTGAAGTAATAATCTAATGTGTTTGGCCAATTCAAACGTTTGGAATGAGTTCTCAATCTTAGCCTAGATCTTGACAGCTCGCCAAACACAAAATACAGTTTAATTTCTGATTTCTTAATTCTAATATAAAATTGTTTCTCAAAAGTAGAAGTTCAGCCCTAGTTTAACTTTAGAACTCCTCCTGTAGAGTATTTCTAGAGAAGTAATTGTAACTTGGTCAAACAAACCCTAAGCAAGTGTTATAGGCAAACATCACGTGTTTAATTATCCATCATGTAGATCAGATTAAAAGATATAGATGATCTTCAAAATGTAATTTGCTATATGTGAGTTGTTTAATTAAATTGATATCGGAAGTTATACTAAAAGAGTAGTAAAAGAAATGAAGATGAACCTAGTAGACTAGCTAGAGTAATTAATTAAGATCGATCATATTTGATCCAATTATTAAGCAAGTGGTCTTATTTGTGTTAACCACAATGGTTAGAATAAAAGCATACGATTTAATTGAATAATGTGGACTGAACTCACTGAAGTATGTAGTTCTCTTAAAGTTTCTAACTCTCACTCAATTTTGTCCTCTTTAGGATAAGGAGGTACGACCGTACAAATAATGGTAAATTGGTAGTCAAATTTATAAACTCCATGGAGCCGTCAAATTAGAAATGCAACAAAAAAATTTGTCATGTGAGAAATGGTGTGATATGGGGGAGATAAGATAGCCTCCTTTTTAAGAACAAGTTGTTATTTTAATAATTAAAAGTCATTTAAGAGGGCGGAGAAATGCATAACCATTATTTGAAGTTTAATGAAAGTTTATATAACTGTATAAAAGTCATGCATTTTGTTAGCGAAATAGTTAAAAAAATGACTTCGATATAAAAAATGAGAAAGAACTTTAATCCGAGTCATATCCACCTCATTAGTCATTACTACTTCCAACTTTCCAAGTCAAAGACTAGTGTGATTTTGGAGGCAATTTATATAGTAGTACTGTTAGTAAATTCTTGGGACGGTGCCCAACTGCCCAATTGGTTGACAAATTGGCACAGTAAATAAAATTCAAATATACAAAACGAAATTTTGTTCTTGGTTACACCAAGTCACCAACAAGTCATCTAAGTACGTACGGATGACTTTTCCTCTAATTTTGAGACATCCACATTGTCATCATCTCCTTTGAAGTTCTATGATCATTCAAAGCGTACGTGGAAAACTGCTGTTTTCTTCAAATTATGGCTGCATTGCAAATTTTGAAGGTCTTGACTCTTGTGCGATTAGAATTCAAAACAAATATGTATACATGACCTAAGGAGTATGGTATTTCGTCAAATGAGGTTCGTCGATGTTTGTGTAAGATATGTGAGATATAAGAAAAGAATATACTCGTATAAATAGAGCTTTGATACTTTTAACTATAATTGTCGATCGTTCATACAATACAATGCAATATAGCACAACTCCTCATTTGGGTTACAACTTACAAGGGAAAGAGACTTGTATTGCACCTTAAGTGAAACTGTGGCACTGGCACACTGCCATGTCAATCAAGAAAAAAAAAAAAAAGTTGGACAGACACCGAGTTATTCGTCTACCCCTGCAAAGATGCAGGCAGACATAACACAGGGACCTTTGCACGAGAAACGTGTGAGTAGCACAGCTCAATAACTTGACGATTCCAGGTGAATGATACTACATGTCTACATTAAGTTACGAAAACAGGTGCGGGTTTGGTGGACAAGCTCTAGAGATTTTGTATATTGAGATGAATATTCATTGACAATTACAGTGAGTAGCTCAAACTGAGGAATCTACAGTGTAAAAATTTCCAGGAGCTAAGATGATTTCTTCTGGTTTTTCTCTTGCCACTCTTTAATATTGGCATCTACCATTGTTTTCACCTTTGCATGAAATCCTGGATAAGGCTCATACCCTACAAAGTGCTGAAGAGCCTGCGAAAAATTCATTTCACGTCAGTCATAAGCTAAGTCGAATTTCATGATTCAGAGCATTTTGGAATTTGGAGTCTTATGGCAAGACACCGAGACAAGACTTCTAGATTGAACACAGTGACATACAGACCTCGAGCAAGACGAAGAATGGAGCCATCAAAAAGGCTTGCACAAAACTGTCAAGAAAAGCAGCCTCCCGTTGCTGTCAAAAATGTAACATTTGGTGAGTGACTATGCCTAAGAAAATTATTAAGCGCCTAATTTAAGTCATCGTATACTTCTTCTTTATCATAATCTAGAGTAACTGACCTCAAAAATTCCATGACCGAGGACTTGAGCTGTCAAGCAAACAAGGTGAGAAGCCAGAACAACCTGATAATGGACAGAATGTTCAAGATTAACAAGGGTTTTTGATCACTGTCCAAAATGTACAGCGCGAGAGAAGAATGGACATGCTGCAGTATTCTAAAACAGATTATAACATAAATTAAACCGAAGAAGAGAGAAACCAAATGAAATTTACCATGGTCACGCACAACTCTGGACACTATAATCCTGACAGAGTGACAGGAAGTTAAAACTGCTAAAAAAACCAGTCTAGTTGCAAGTGCCAACGCATTTTTGTGTAAGGATATTCTGCCTCAGACGAGATTAGGAACTGATGTTCATGGTTTCTCATCTGGTAACTAAATCAGACTGAAAGAAAAGAATGGTATAAGAGATAAAACGTCCCTACGGACAATACAACTTAACTTAAACTAAGCTGCAGCTGAATATAGTCTACAGATCTATTCACAGACCATGCAGCACAGAAATGCACAACAACATACGTATGCAAGACACTTGACAACAGGATTCCTACATATCAGTGAGGTAGCTAAAACATTTTTGACTCGAAAGTTACAAGAATAGGCATGAAACACTCTGCAGGATAATATGTTCAAAGGTTGGTGAATATATAGGATGCTTATACTTGTTAATCAAACATCAACTATAAGATGGGAGTTTGGAAATAATCTCATCATACACAATCTATGAAATCTCAGAAAAATCAAGTAACAGCCCATGACAGTGGTCCACAGAAACATACATCCAAAACGTAATCAAGCAAAATCAGACAGTAAAAAAGGCAAAAGATAAGTAACCTTCCAAGTGAGAGAAAACCCAAGATGAATAGCAAGGGAAGAAGCTCCAAACCAACAGAAGCAGAGAAGAGCAGCCAAAGACCCAGCTTTCCTGTCCATACCAACATAACACAAAGCAAGCACCAAAGTGTTAAAGAACCCCAAACTCGGGAGTTAAAACATCGGTATATAATGGCCCAACATCAACCCAGAGAAGAAAATTGGCCAAACAAACACCATATGTATCAAAATGTTAGTTGGGTTTCTGTGATATGCGCCATAGAATGCAAAATGTTTCTCAAGATTAAACAACTGCATCAATTTTCGTTGATTGAAACTTTTTGGGTGGAAATTTGGGAATGTGGTTTGGAAAAGTAGTTAAAACTGAAACACAAACTATGTCCTTTCATGGATAATATAAGAACTGTTATGCTAGCCCCAGCAGACACAACAATGTGAAAGTAAAGGATATTTGAGGATCTCTGCAAACCAATCTATACCAAATATAGACAGATTGGGAAGAATGTCCTACTTGCTGACATAATTGGTGACACATTATGAAATTGCTGATTTGTCACATCGTTATGAATACCGCTCCACATCTGCTTTTTTATGCACGCATTTAGTATAAGTAATAGATAGATAGATGCACATGAAAATAGGAATCCAACTCCAACAATGACGAATTCTATATATCAAATACAAAAATCAACATTAAAAAGCAGCATAATTGATCATGCAGGTCCATCTTTCAACCCAGAGTTGCCCAGAAATTGTAGCAAAGCATTGTCAGATTACATGATCAGACCGCTGCAAAAGATGCAGACATTACACAGGTTCCTTTGTTCAAGAAACGCACGAGTACTGAGTAGGACAGCACAATGACGTGACGATTTCAGGTGGATTATTACTGGATTAAGACATTAAGTTGATATAACAGGTGCGGGGTTTGTACGTTCAACTGAATATATAGTACAAAAACCAGTTGGAATATCCAGTTAAGGATCTATATATTGACAATTATAACTTACAGTCACAGAGCGACAGAGGAACAGGGGCAATGAGAGATTCATACTGAAGTCAAACTAAGGAACTTCTATATTGTATTTGTGATTTGTGAATATCCAGGAGGGCAGGAGCTAAGACGACTTTTTTTGCTTTTTCTCTTGCCACTCTTTAATATTTGCATCGACCATTGTTTGCACCTTAGCATGGAATCCTGGATAAGGCTCATACCCTACAAAGTGCTGAAGTGCCTGCGGAAAAGCCATTTACACATCTGATGTAAGTTCGATTTCATGATGCAAAGCAATTTGGATTGTCATACTATAGCCAAAAGATAAATATCATAATAAGTAACAAAACAAACTTTCGGATTGAACACTAGTGAAATACAGACCTCAAGCAAGACGAAGAATGGAGCCATCAAGAAGGCTTGTGCAAGATTGTCCAGAAGAGCAGGTGCCCGTTTCTGTCACAAATGTAAAATTGGTAAGAAACTACATCTAAGGAATTAAGCAGCTGAGTATACTTTTTCTTAATGGTAATCTAGGGTAATTAACCTCAAAAATTCCATGACCAAGGAACTGAGCTGTCCAGCAAACAAGTTGAGCGACAAGAACAACCTGAAAGTGCACATCGTGACCAATATTGAGAAGCGTTTCATTCATTAACCAATATATACAGCGCGAGAGAAGAATGAATACTATGCTGCACTATTCAAAAACAGAAATTAATATATCATACACATGGAAGATTTGTAGTTGAAAGAACTAATGAGGTTTCCACATTCACAATTTGATAGAAAATTTAAGGTTACGAGAGGGTCAAAAGAGCCATTTGTCGCAGAGCACTTAGTTAGGACAAAAACCTAAGTGCTCATATACATGAAGAGAGTTTATATGTATAAACATCCGAGGAGGCGGCATATTTCTCAGTTGATTGAACTGATGGAAAAGTCGAAATGAGCTTAATGTAAGTATGTAACTCATCTTAGCTAAATTCACTGGGTAAAATTGAAGCAAATGAAAAAAGGAAAAGAAAAGATGAAAGCAAAGCCCTTTCCAGACTTTCAGCTCCCTATCTGAAGCAAATGTGCCACGGAATGACGGAAATGAAACATCACACGGAAGATGGGGAGACTATTTGTAAGGTTGGATTGCTAGACAAACATTCTGACAGGACGACAAACACTAGTATTACCCCCAATTAATCAAAGTACTTGAAGAAATGAGGCTAGACTGGTACACTGAGCAACAAATATGTTGGCCAACTCAGGATATGCCTCGGCATTTCAGCAGAGTGACAAAAGATAGAAGAAAAAAAAAATCAAATGAGATAAGTCAACTGCAATTAATAGTGAGACTGAAGGTCAATTGCTGAAAATTCTGAAAATATAAGAGACCCTTACAGGAAGAAAAAAATTCGAGATGACATTTTCCAACAAGCAGTATCATCTACATTCTACAATTACAGAACGTCATGAAACCATAAGGAAACACAAATCACTTATCCAATCTGACATGAGGCCATTATATTCGAGAATAGCAGAAAAAATTCAAATTTGTTCTAGTCCTGTCCCAACTTCCCCTTTCCCTTCAATGTCAACTTCGCCACCAAATCCTAACCCAATAAATCAGAGAACCATTGCGCAGCACTATTACAGAGTATATACTGCTTCAGAGTCCACACCGTTTAATATCTTCAGAATAAATATCACCACCATAGAATAACAACATATTCTGGGGCAGACTAACATAATCCTCTATTCAATCAAATCAAGCGAGAGGTAGTATTTAGGAAGAATGAGGTTCCAAATAGGTGAAAACTACAAAAACATACGCCTACCTTTAATTTACTAAACTATGATCACACGAACTGTTCTATTCTCAGACTTTCCTATAAACATGGCCATCTAAACATTAGAAAGCTAGCAAAACTAGAGCAGCATCCAATCACGAAAACACTTTTCAACACCAATTTGACGAGTGGCCATATCACCCTATCGACAATATGAATATGATCCTTATCCCCACTTGCATTGACCTCTCAGGGTACAAAAGTGCAAGACCCTAAATACATATCACCAATACCATGCAACACTTGTGGAGACTTACTGCCCAATATCATCGATCCAAAAAAATTTCAGTGAACTGAACATAAGCCACCGCCACCATGGCACCATTATCAGTTTATCACTAACAATGGCCACAACAACAAACGCTTATTCCCAACACGGATTTGGAGTCAGACAACATGAAGTGTTTTCTAAAGGGATTCGAAATATACTCGCAAAAAGAAGCATATAAATCTCACAAAAAGATAAATGTCCATAAGTACTAACCCACAAAATGAGAAGAAACAAATTGGTCTGTGGAACTTTTCTTATAAATGCTACCAAGTACATTTTACATCCTAAGAGAGCCATGAAACTTCAGCAACATCCAGTGAAAGAACCACAGATTACATTCATTTCAGCCTAACCCAACTCCCAGGTTCCTCCCCTAAGAACTTTCTAATATCATTGAAAGAAATTTCAGCCAACCAAAACATACTGTAAAAGAATCATCTCAACCAAAAGATGGTTCAGGTCCACACAATGATTTTACACTTTAACATGCCCCCTCAAGCAAACCCCCTTTCTCCATGAACTACGAATAATACACAGGCCGATAGTGGAGTCGTGGCTTCAAAGATTTGAACCTAATACCATAAGCCGGAAGTGGAGGCTAGACAATGGTTTAATACTTCAACCATACACCTAGTCAACTAACATGAACACTTCTATAGGACCCTTGGATTATCTGCCTATTGCCAGCCGATAAGCAACACAATCTATCAAACAAAGCCTATAACAAATCCCAATATATAAACGAAAAAGTACATGACAGTAACCCTACAATGTTCATAAATCCAATTAAAACTAATCAAATAAAATCAAAGATAGTATTAAGGCAGAAATATAATATGGATAATAGTTATAATACACAGGTCCACACATAACCTTGGATACAAAGATTTAAGCTTGACACCTCAGAGGCTCTAATACCACGTGAAAGAACCATCTCAACTAAAAGCTTCCAAAAGTCTAAGCTGATGGTAGGACCATATCGTCTTTAACACATACAAGATACACCTAGTCCAATCAATAATTCAGAAGACTAACATAAACCGTACTATGAACCCCCAAATTACTAAATAACACAATCACAAAATAACACATAGTAAATGACACTATCCCTACATAGTACATACATCAAAACATTAATCATATTAAAATCAAACAGTAAAAAAGGCAGAAAAACAACCTTCCAAGTGAGAGAAAACCCAAGATTAACAGCAAGGTAAGAAGCTCCAGACCAACATAAGAAGCAGAGAAGAGCAGCCAAAGACCCAGCTTTCCTGTCCATACCCACATAACACAAAGCAAAGACCAAAGTGTTGAATAAACCCCAATTTGGGAGAAATAACATTGGTATATAATGGCCCAACATCAACCCAGTGAAAAATATTGGCCAAACAAATAACATATGTATCATTATATTTGTTGGGTTGCTGTGATATGCACCATAGAATGCAAAATGTTTCTCCAGATTAAACAAATCCATCATTCCAAATATAATTTTTTGAGTTTGATCAAAAGATTGAAACTTTTTCGGTGGAATTAACAGCTTTTTGGTGAAGTTTCTAAATTGGGGGATTTTGTTTGGTAAAGAACAAGTAAAAAGAAGACGAACTCTTTTGTTTTAGGCTAAGGAACCAAGGATTATAAAAGAGAAAAAAAATTGAGGTCAGCCTAAAATATGCATTGACAAATCTTAACGCAATTACGCCATTGATGACGAATCACCTTTATTTTAGTATTAAAAAAAATGATGGAATGGCCCATGCAGGTCTCGAACCTGCGACCTTGGCGTTATTAGCACCACGCTCTAACCAACTGAGCTAATGGGCCACATTGATAACTGTGCACTTACTAGGGTTATAATTGATACGGAGAATTATTCGTATAACGATAAATCGATAACACCACGGCGACACCGCATAAATGATCCATGCCCCCTTGTGTCTCGCATGTTATGAAATCACATATTATTATGCCAAAGTTAAACTTGTAACTCAAGCCATTTGAATGGCGGTGATGTTCATTTTGGTAATAAATTTTCATCAAATACCGTAAGTCATCTAATTTACAACCTCAAATCTTGATAAATTTGTGACTGAAATATAACTCTCTTCGCTAACTTTTTAGGTATACGAGTTACTAATGAAACCTCTAATTGGCATCTTCCCAAGTTTAATGTATACCATGTGTATGAGAGTTTGTAATATGTGGAACACGGTCTTACAAGTTCATGTAGTGTTACGTCATAATTATCTGCTTTACTTGTCAGGTAAAAAGGGTTATTAATGAAAATTGTATTAGTTCGCTCTTTTTAAAAACGAGCGAAATTTACAATATCATCACACGAGACTTTGTGTTTAAAGATCACGAAATACGTACTTGTTTTATTAGTCTCTCTAGTGGTTTAGTTCTAACGTAAAAAATGGTTGGAGAGAATTGCCTTATCCGCATCCGAGGAAGTAACCTCCCATAGTCACACTAAACAACAGAGCAAACCAAAGGCTTACACACTACACCAAAATACACAGCTTCTACAACAATGGTTGAGGCTATGCTGAGCTGTCACCACTCCCCTCTTCACCTTCCAAACTTGGACATCACCACCACCAACAACACACCTAAATTGGTAAGCAAGCGCGACCCTCTAGGCAGAATGCTCTCTCCGTTTCCTTAGATGGTTAACGTTTTATTTGAATTCACTGTAAAAAAAAAAAAAAAAAACGGACTCCTAATTGTCCTTAGTAGAGTTTGAGCTTAAATTTGAATCTTACCACTAGACCAAGTGTTGCTTACTTAGTAACGTCGTTGATTTGTTTAACATGTAGTACATACGTATCTAGCTAATTTCTTTAACATTTGCAGCTTAGACAACATTCAACAACGTCCAAATTCGGCTTTGGCTTACGCTACCAGGTATGTTTTCGAGTTACATAAGTGCAATTAAGTATGTTTATTGTGAAGTTTACGTTGATTTGGTTCAATTTGTTTAAGGTTGAAAAGATTGAAAGAAGGGCGATGGTTAAAGTTAATGCGTTACCAGATTGGCCTTTAATGGCAGTTCTAGTGGAGCATATTCCGGGACAAAGAGACCTTATAACCCAAAAGTCAATCTGGCATCTTAGTGATCAAGCCATCAAAAATGTTTGTAAGTACTCTATCTATATATCGCGACAATGTTAGAGGTCGTAACTCGTAAGTACATACTTTATGAAATTGTTTATATTGATATACGAAGAGCGTGTCACGTCAACTATAATAGTCAATCTAGATTGTCGTAGTGAAATTCATGTGCACGGAAAAATTGCAAGGTAATATATAATAGTAAAATTAGGTTGCGTGCCTCTTTCAAATTTCTGATGGTTAGCTTGAATTTGACGTCTAATTCGGGTTGTTGGTAATCTGATGACAGACACATTCTACATCATGTTCACTGTGTGGGGATGCTGTTTCTTCGGTGCTGCTAAAGTAAGAATTTAACGTTTGGTCTGAATTTCTCTCACGTGTTCACCAATCCAAACATTAGCTATTTCGGTTTAATTTTCTAATTTGTTTTTGTGCTGTTGACATGGTCTGACTCCTCTGTTCTGATTTTTGCGCAGGATCCATATTACGACTCAGAAGATTACAGGAAAGATGGAGGAGATGGAACAGGGTACTGGGTTTATGAGAAGGTAAGAAAAAACCACACAAATTCGACATTTTTTTTTCTTCTTGATCTTTATTTGGGGAGTAAATTCTTTGCTCAAAGGCACCAACCCTATAAGTAGAACAGTAAATTTTCATCTTCGAGTGTTAGCATGTATGTTTGGTCGTTGTCTCGTATCGAAAAATTGAGGTGAATGGAACATGTTTATAATAACTTGGATACTACTATTTCCAATTGAGTAAAATAAAACTTCTGTAATACATTTTTAAAACAAAAATGATAGTATTGCTTATACGAGTATTCATTACGCCATAGTGTATATTCCCTCCGTTCCAGATTAAACTTCATATCCTCTATATTAAGGTTTTGACTTTGTTTTTCCCATTTTCAAAATATTACGTTTTTTGTCGAGTAAATAATTATGGAGGCAAAATAAAGATGTTTGTTATAACTAGTTTTTAAATTTATTTGCTAAATAAATTATTAAGAATTATTTATTAGCTTTCCTTTGGAGGGCGCAAAAAGGAACGGGAAGTTTAATCTGGATCGGAGCGAGTACTTTATATCAAGCTTTAATTATATTGCATGTGTCTTTTGTTTGGGCAATGTAGCAAGAAGAGAATGAAGAGTCAGCTAGAGCAGCGTTATGGCGCGAGGAGTTGATCGAGGAAATTGAGCAAAAGGTTGGTGGCTTAAGAGAGCTCGAGCAGGCTGGTCGTAAAGAGGAACAGCTTGTCAAATAATGATCCAAGTCCAAGTCTTTTTTTACTATTATTATTACAATGTGCATAGTAATAATGATTAAAATTTCCTACCATTTTAATTTACTACATCTGTATAAAAATTTAAAAGTATCACTACAAGTGAAGTACAATCAAACATCCAAATCTCCACAAAATCATCATCATCATCAACAACAACAACATATTAACCCAGCGCTTAAAAGGCGATCCCGCCATAATCACTGGCAGAGCCAGAATTAAAAGTTCGGCTAGATCGAAGTTAATTTTTAGAAGTTGAGGAGAGCCCTGTTTTACAATTTACCTATGTTTTACATATTTATTGCTAAGCGTACATAACTTCGGGAACCTAGGGCGAATCTTCGCCTAGATAGGCCACCCCTAAGGGGGCTAGTTCGGCTAAATGTACGCAAGACATGGATGGAGGGATGGGGGGTATAATATTAACTTTCTAAAGAATCCACAAAATTGATTAGTTGGGTCTAATCTAATGTATGGAGCTGCGTATTGAAAGATCTAAAAGACCGATAATTTTTGGTCAAGTTTGTGCCAGAATAAAGGACGACTGAAAACAACCCCCTCGGCCCTCTCCTGTTTTCTTTTGGAAAAAAAAAGTGGCCCCCTCCGAGTTAGTATTAACGTAGATGTTTTTTCTTTTTTCTTTTGTTGACAGAATTAACGAAATTGATTGATGGGAAAATTGTGTACGATTAACTGTTTAACACCACTCAATTACTCTATTTATTAAACTTCTAAACCTTGTTTACAAAGCGAGTTAATCAGTGCTCAATTCTATCTCTTCTATTATTTCGTTCCCTGTCATCTATATAGAACTATTAAAAGGCAATCATTACTTACCATCTAAATCCACTTGGCAGTATTACCACCAATATAAGCTTATTTGTCAATATTTTGTCCAACTCACCAATTACTTGTAATCCACATCAGCGGCGTGTAAAACATATCTCTTTGAAAAAAAAAACAAATATCCCTCTTTTCTTAATTGACCCTGTCACCAATATTTTTTTTGGTAATATTTTTCATTTTAGGTCACATTCCATTTGTTCACCTTTTATTTTGTTGTTTGTATCGAGAAGTTCATTTTGTGAATGCACCACATGTCCACATGTATCTATTCAGAAAAGTAGAAGAAGTTCCAATGGAGCTTTGATGAGCCTGGTTGTGGACAAGGTGGCTAAGATGGCCAAGGTTAATGCTCGGCCTTTAATTAAAAAGGTAAGCGTTTCTTATTGTTATCGGTTTCCCTTTTATAATATTCCTAATTTGACAGTAAGTTTGTTGTAAATTGATTAAAAGACCCCCCTTTACAAGAAAAGTTAAATGACATATAGATATACACTAAATTTGATGAGTGTCATTTTAATGGTTTATTTTCTTCACCTTTACCTTTGCGTGTTGTGAGCTTAGCCCCGTAAGCCAAAATTGTTTCATCTGCATTCTTTGTTGTGTCACATATGTAAGATAACTCCTATAAGAACACAAACTCTTGAACTTCTCATTTATTTCACAGTGAATAACTCATTAAGCATGTCATTTCTATAAAATTATTGTGACATTTATACACATAACTGTTGATAACCTTTCATGTCCTCTCCTGTCTTTAAAACACCAACATCCCTGAATTTGCATACATCGAAAAATCTAGGTAGTCAACACCATCTTCGTCCTTCTTTAACAAAACTATATACAATTGTATGTTCTTTCAAATACAAGTACTGATTGTTTCCTTTTAATTTCTTTAATTTTGTTGACTTCTTTTTTTCTTCAGGCTACTGTACATACTCTAGAGGCCAAATCGTGTTACACAACATTCAAAGAACACAAAGAAGATTTAATCTTCTGGTATATTATGCTCTATGATGAATGCAATTTTTTGTTTTCTGACTTCCCACGTAAAAACAAAATTCTATCTGCACATTCAAACACGTCGATCAAATGATTTATGCTACTTTGAATTTATACTGAGATGAAACTATCTTACAAGATTACCATGATAACTTGTTTTGCTTTTGCTATTAGCGGGTACTGAAATAATAAGACATGCCAATGAACAACTCCTATCCATTATTTTCAGAAATTTTATATACACAACACCTACAACAATTATGCCTTGGAAGCCGATCACCTACAACAATTATTGCAGAAAGGGGTATGGCGTATAGGATCACAACTACTGATTACACGACCATAGATGTAGAGGTTCCACAAAACTAAATGTAACATTTCACAAACATAGGTATCAAGTGGACAGCCGAAACGAGTCACACTGGACGAAGAAGGAAAGGAAGGATGAGAAGATCACGAGAAGAATAGCAAACAAAAAAAGTTTGAAGGGTCAGTAACCATTAATCATTCCCTAACAACTTCTATTGATTTATATAAAACGCACTGTCACCGATCAGAGGGCAGAATATGTACACACAATGTATAATAATATACAAATTGTGTTTTATTTGCAGGATTACAGAAATAGAACCAGTTGACAAGACCGTGAATGTTGAGGAACAGCCACGAGAATAAGAACTAGGAAGGTAGATGAGCGTCAAACAAAAAACATCCACTACAAGTTTCAAGTTTTTAGTTTATTTTCAAACAATTGCAAGAGTACAAGTTTTAAGTTAATAACGCATTTGTTTCTAAGTTATCTAAGATGTTTTTTTTTTTTTGAAATAATCTAAGTTATCTAAGATGTTACAACATTTCATTTAGAACAAACAATATTGTCCTTGCTACCTTCTACTTTGTCATTCCTTTACTCTATCGTTACAATGTCTATGAAACAAAAGCAAGAGTTTCCTATCACTTTTGTCCTAAGAATATGATCCTTTGACCTTCCAATCTGGTGAGCAAAAAAAACTTTTTACCATTACTCATCAAACGTCCTTCCGACATCGTCAACCCCATAAACAAAAAATAATGTTTATCAAAACTGATGGAGAAAATATAATTACCATCACGCACATTATATTCAAGCTAAAAAAAAGTCAAAGTAAATTACAAAAGAAAATAAACAACAAATGCATACGGAACAATAAAACGGAAAAATGAATTCCGAAAAGACCCGTGATGTTCACGGGTACAAAAACTAGTTGTTCTTCAATTATCATCAACCATTAAAAAATTCTTTTAAACAGTTTGAATTTTGAAGGTATGTGTAATGCGTTCTAGTATTAACATTTCATCATTTTTATTACTATCATCCATTAATTTTACTTTTTTTATGATTTTATTTATATGTTGTATTATATTTGAATCTTATATGTGATGGTGTTTGATTTACTACACGAAATTATTAAGGAACCTCCATTTAATTGTAATTTCAATATCTTAGATATGTCCTTGTATAGTCCAAGGGTCGCATTACTTGCTTACGGAGTATAAAGGGTACTGTACCCTTATAAATTAGGTTTGTACTCAATTTATAATGATATCCTATTATTTCATCTGTGTTGTTGTCGTATTAGAACTAAAAGTTACGTAAGTGTTGCTGTGTTGGTTCTGTTTAATTTCGAATGTTAATTTTCCTTTGCTTAGGTGTCGTTTGGATACACTCGGGAAGTCGGAATTCCCATGAACTTGCAAATCCTAGGAATTTAGAAAGTATGGGAATTAGGGAAATTTGTTTAGATGAATAAAGGAATTCAATTCCCATGGGAATATCTACTTACCTAGTCCCCCATAGGTAATTAAATTCCTACATTTTGGAGGAATTGGAAATGTCTAGGAATTTCCTATTCCTACACTTTAGGGTAACCAAACGAAAATTTTCTTTGTAGACCGTATTTTAGAGCAAAAATATGGTTTATTGCTATAAATAACAGTGCTTGGTGGTTAATTATTGTGACCCCCTTGGCCTTTTCATATGACTATGTCCTGGACGTAAGCGTTACAATTAATTTGGTGATATACTCCGTATATAATATATAGATGATGGGTATTTAATTATGCATTAACAATTTGTTCTTAAACTTATTTTAGTCATCATCTAGCCTGTTTCAACTATATTGGCAAGTAGGTTAGTTAGAGTGTTAGACGACCCTTAACAAAGTGAGATTTGTGCACAGACATCGGAATTGAAGTACGTAGCTAGTTAGTGTAATCTACAAGACAGGAAATTGTAGGAACAGCCGAACAGGATAGCTAATTAGTAATTATTGTGTAAAGCAAATAAAGTCAATCACTCATCAATTAAAGTAAGAGTGTTGAATGTATTAGTGGTCCATAATTTTAATCTAAGAATTAATCATATGAGGATTAGCTAATGATCTCCATGCTTTCAATTCTGTACGTGCAGTGATGGGTACATAACACATGCTTTTGGTACTCGTTGGGTCGTTGTGACTTGTGATCTATTCTGATTTCTGATAGTGGCTGTCGTAGCTAGTACGGAGTACAAGACTTGTGAGAATGAACAAATTAAAAAAATTAGAAAACGCCTATTGGCGCTCGAGTGAGACCTTATATTTCGTATTATCTTAAAGTAATTTGGTTTAGTAGGAGTTTAAGAGAACTTGTAAAGTGCCAATAGTTTTCACCAAAATTTATTTGACTTGAACTTAACTGTTTTTTTTTTTTTCAAGTTGAAGAGAATATGATTATACCTTCTTATTATTACATTTAAAAATTTATCATATATCTTGTTATTGGCCACAATTTATTACCGAAACAGACATTATTTGGCTAAAATGTCATAATTTAAACACTTAATGAAATACGATCGAGTATGTCTAATGCTAATTTAAATGTTACAAGCACGTCTCCACTACTTAATCCTATACTATCATCGTAGTATAACATTACTACGGTACCCGTACCACCAACTAGTATACCCCGTATATATATTGTTGTGTCGTGATAATCAAAATGTATATTTTATTGTTACAAATCTTACAATTACAAGTTGCAAATTGCTAGAGGTCTACAGTGTAGACACAATTAATTTGTCTACAATGAATTGAATTAGTAGTAGTAATATTGAGACCGGAGTAGTAAAATTAATCGTAATGAAAAATTCAGGTAGTAAAATTAATTGTGCAAGTAGTAAAATTTTGATAGTGTAGTAAAATTATTGCTCATTGTAGACACTTTTAGGTGTCTACATTGTAGACCTCTAACATTGTCCTTACACGTTTACAACACACTCTATGATTTGATTGTTCAGTGATGATATACACTAGTATGAATATATATTAAAACTCTCTTTATTTATATTGACACTAGACGTTGAGCGATGATTAAATATTAGTCACGCACTTCACATACATACAATCAACTACCAAATCTTTATTGATTGATTGTTCCTTCCAGCAATTTTCGTTCCCCGCTATATACGGAGTTTATTAATATATATACGTGTTATAGTTTTCTAAGGTCTTGTGACATTATCTTCATTCGTAGAAAAAAATGGAGAATTTGAGCTTAATACCGAGTGAGGAATCCCCAATCAAGTTTATGGAGGGAGATGGAGGAACTTACTATGTATGGAATAACACCAACTTTCCATTTCTGGGTGCTGCTCAAGTTAGTGCAGCCATACTCATTTTAAAGCCCGGTGGCTTTGCTTTGCCTCACTACGCAGATTGTAATAAGATTGGCTATGTCATTCAAGGTACGTATATATATCGATCTGATCTAATCTGATCTGATCCTTCAATTTTTAAGTATACTTTAAGAGTTAATCACAATCTTTTTCATGATGATGCGTAAATGTTAGTACGTATATAATGTAGAAACTATATATCGTACTCTGTATCGTGATCTTACTGTATCAAGATTTATATGATGTTCTAGGCTAGGTATCCTGCTCTTCGATTATTTTTTTAACAAGAGGCCAGGTCTTGGATTACTTGGTAATCGACTATAGTTCGTAAATATTTGGCAAGCTTTTCAGATTGGCAAAGAAAAATTGAACCAATAATGCATAAAATTGAACCAAATGCTATGCTAGCTAGCTAGCCGGAGGTCTAAAGCTTAAACACCCTCGTACTTAAAATTGTCTAATGTCAATATAAATTTAATTAAATCAGCCGATTTACTAATAACTAATACAATTGTGTCTAGATTGAATTGTAAATTTCTTGCATCATTGTCCTTTATTAAAAGTTTGATTTGGTAATACGGACTTATGGAGTACGTATTATATTATGAACAAAATGTGAAAGTCAACTCAATGGCATGGATGTCATTAAAAATACTAGTTATTAACTAATTTTATAGCAAATTGATAGAGGTCTATAGTTTAGACACAATTAATTTGTTTAAAATGTAAAATTGAGCTAGTAGTAGTAAAATTGAGATCGGAATAGTAAAATTAATTGTAGTAAAAAATTCAGGTAGTAAATTAATTGTGTGAGTAGTAAAATTTTGATAGTGTAGTAAAATTATTATGGATAGTAGACACTTTTGGGTGTTTACAATTTAGACCTCTAGCATTGTCCAATTTTATAATCCATACCAAACGTAAAATCGTAATTAATCTTTTAGTTGGGGACCTGGAGCGGGAATAATGTAACGTTATTTTTCTAACGTAAATGTTTACGTAATGAAATTTATGTAAATATTTTCGTTACAATTTTTGACGTAAGTACAGGAAGTGAAGGTGTAGCCGGTATTATAAATCCGAGCATTTCAACCGAAGAGAAGGTTGTGAAGCTTAAGCAAGGAGACGCCATAGTCGTCCCCGGTGGCGCGGTCTCATGGTGGTTCAACGCCGGAAGTGATGATCTCAAGTACGTCTTCTTAGGCGAATCCTCACCGGATCGCGGCCAGCTAATCTACCGTATCTTCACCGGACCTGTAGGCCTACTTAAAGGCTTCCCAATCACGACAATTTCCAAAGCTTTTGACATGAACCAGGAACAAGCGAATGTTCTCGTCAGTAGCCAAAAAGATCCCTTCATCCTCAAGCTAGATGACACAAAAGCCGCACCAAACCCGTCAAATGAGCGTGACACTGAAGCATTGTGCTACAATTTTGATGAGAATTCGGGTGAAATTCGTGTCGAAAATGGGGGGTTGTTCACTAGTTTGACAAGTGAAATACACCATCCTCTTGATGGGATTAAGCTATCAGGGAATTTTCTGAAGCTTGAGCCAAACGCTATGTTTGGTCCGACTTATTATGCTAGGGATTCAGGGGTTCAGTTAACTTATGTTGTTAAAGGGAGTGGTTGGGTTCAAGTTCTTGATATGCCCGGAAATATCGTACTGAACACGCTGTTGAAGGCCGGTCAGATTTTTGCTGTCCCTAAGCTGTATTTGGTTGCTATTGGTGCTGGTGACGAAGGAATTGAATGTTTCTCCATTCTTAATACTTCCAAGTAAGTTTCGTCTTCAAAGGTAGTGATTTTTACACTTCTCGCTACTCTTGTGAGTTGTGAGTTGTGAGTTGTGACACAATACACGAGTGTAAAAATCACAACCCGTATAGTCTGATCATATATAAACAATAAACCTGACTCGAAGTTATTAATTTTACTTTGTATTGCATGGGATTTACGTCATGTTTTGTGATTACAGGCCTATGCTGAGTGAAATGGCAGGAAAAACATCAGTTTGGAATGTTTTGTCCCCTGAAGTATTGCAGGTTTCTCTGAACATCAGCCCTGAATTTTGCGATGACTTCCTCGAAAAGATTAAGAAGACAAGCATCATTAGTCCACCACAGAGAGATTATGAAGTTCAATGTTGATGCCAAGTCTCTCAAGTCTGAGAATCCTACAATGTATTTAATTTGCTTAACTTCTTCATAAGAAGTTCATGAATAAATTGTGTACTTGTTTATATAGTTTTGTTGTACTTAATCTGCTATAATCATCTGAGTTGTTATTAAAATCGCGTTAATGCTACATCATATAAAATCGAGTAATGCTGAATGCTAAACAATCATCTAACACAATACAACATGAGAGAATGACATATCTGATTCTTAGCCACTAACAAGAAGTCTTGTGCCCTGCCTGAGTATTCTAGACGCGACTGATGTACCGCGATTTGCACTACTTACTCAGTTGTTGGATGAATTGGTTAATATAATTCTCTGAGGATCCATTTGCTTCCAATGCACTTTGTAACGTGTTTTGTACACCCTCCAAATTGTTGTTCAAATCCTCTCTAGGCTTTGGACTCATAAAACTCTTAATTTGAGCTGTAATTTCAGCTCTTTTGATGCTACTTCCGTTGCATAAATTAAGTCCAATCTTCCAATCATCAACAACTAATTTCCGATTAGTGAACTGATCAGTGAACACAGGGAAACACAACATCGGGACTCCACACCAGATGCTCTCTAGCACCGAGTTCCACCCACAATGTGTCAAGAATCCACCAATCGCGTGATGAGATAGTACCTCGATTTGATTAGTCCACGGGACAACAATCCCACGACCACGAACATCCTCCTCGAATCCAACGGGTAACACATCACTAGACTTATCTAGCACGGTACGCGGACGAAGCACCCAAATGAAATCAACATTGCTATCCATGAGACCATATGCTATCTCCATAACATCATTTTTGGTTAATGTAGCTAGGCTACCAAATGAAATATACAAAACTGAGCCATGTGACTTGGACTCGAGCCACTCAGAGCAATTGGACTCGGCCCAAAAACTCGTGTGTACCGCGCTTTTGGTGGACTTGGAGAGCAAAATTGGCCCAATAGGATAGAAGGGTATCAATGTCCGTAAGGCTGATATGCAATCTGGTTCAAGTTCTTGGACAGTGTTGCAAAACACATAATCTGCTGATCTAACATCTTCATATGCCGTAAATATGAGCTTATGCATATTTGTCGATGTATCTTGGTCTTGAAGATAGGACATTAGGTCTTTTTGCTCAATTGATTTTACTCCGGGTATGTAAGTAATCGGATCCTTCCGAGTGTCTAAGTAAACACGAGTTGAAGTAAGAAACAATCACAAAATGTGGGGTTTAGCACAAACTTATTATTGGCAGGAAACAATTCCACGAAACGGTCTGTTGGGACAAAAGTTAATGTGAAACGAGTTCATCCAAAACAAACTCAAAAATTAGACGAGAACGTCTTAAATTTAGAACTCTTGAAATGTTGATGTAGTATGGATTATGTTAATGACTCACATTTTCATTCTTAGATCTTACTACATTCTTACTAATTCTAAGTTTTTAACTGTTATTTGTAGATGGATCAAACTAATAAAAACTCCCTCACTCCTTGCTCAAACGCCCCCTATAAAAAACGATCTCATATTGGAAAAGGTGTACCTACTATTGGGTTAATCAAAATCCCAAAAAAATGCATGGCAAGTTAGAGAAAAATCTAATCTAATTCTTCATATAATTTTTTTTGAAACATTGACAAAGCGATTAATGTGTATGCCTTCTCAATACACGGGTATATATGGGATGGGGCGTTTGAGATGGAACGGAGGCTATAGTAATTTTGCCGACTCTAACAAACTCGAATCTAAACCAAATTAGACAGAATTATCCAATAGTTAAAGTATTAAAGTAGAAGTTTTGAGAAATATTACCGGAGCAATCCAAGTGACCATGCTCACGGAGGAGATGAACATGGTAGTAAAGATTGAAAACTGTAGCAGGCTCGGTCCAAAACGATGCGCAACGAAGCCCAAACTTCTTGGCAAGCTTAGAGGCCCAAGGAAAAAACGTATCAATAATCAACACATTTACTTGTGGCTTAGACTCGAACACTATCTTACCAATACCCTTTTCAATATTATCATACATTCCCCCATGTAAGTACCACCTCAAATACTCCATCAAATTGCCACTCCTATCATAATCTAAGGGTAGCCCGTCGGATATAACCCGATACCTGATGTCGACGAGTTTTGAACCTTGGCACGCCGCCTTGAATAGGTCATTGGAGTGAGTTTTGTTAGAAGCTTTGGTGATCCCTTGGTGTATATGCTCAAAGGTTAGGAAGGTGATGGTAAAACCTCTAGATGCAAGGTTTAGGGATAGTTGGACGAATGGGTTAACGTGTCCTTGAAGATGTAGGGGTAACATAATTGCATGATTGCTACGATCATCAAGTGTTTTGGTGGAGTTTTGTTCCATTGATTTTGAGTTTAAATTCAAGGGAGTCTAGAAAATGAGGATAGAGCTATCCTTAAAAGTGGGAGTAAAATTTGCTCAAAAAAAAAAAGTGGGAGTAAGATTCTTTTGAGCGACTTTCAAAAAGAAGATTCTTTGAGCGAAAGCTCACTGTCCTTTTCTTAAACAAGACAAACTACCATGTGCTACCAAAACCAATTTTGTTAAATGTGATGTACGAATCATTATTGTTGTACGGCGTTAATATAGGTAAGGACATGTACAACGGTGAAGCGCACCCTCCATAAAGCATTACCTTTCCAGCACACTCTCTCTCCTTGGAGAGTCAATACCTTACTTCATCCCTACAATGATATCACTCTCCTATATAACTCTCCACATCACTTTTAGTAAGCCAAATTGTATTATTTTTTCATATTTTCTCACTTTCCACTCATATTTTACTATCTTTTTCATAAATAATCGTTATAAGTTCGATATTTTTCAATATCACATAAAATAAGTCGACATCAATATTATACTAGTATTATATTATAAAATTATTTTTTTTAAAATAAAAAAATAGTTTTTTTAGTAAAAAATTATTTTTGAAAATTAATTATTCTCGAACTTTATTAAGTTTGTAAAATAGTTAAATCGTGATTGATTATCGTAATTCGGTAGTATATTATATGAGAGTTGGTGGGGTATGTGAGAGAATAGGGAGTTGTAGCTAGCTACTTGTGTGCTGCAAATGGAGAGTTAGCTACATCAAATGTTGATGGAGAGTTAACTCACCATTCTCTTGAAGCACACCACTGTGAGGTTGAAATTAACTTCTTCCTTCTCCTCTCTCCTCAAGAGTTAACTCGCCATTTCGTTGAATCACACCATTGTACGTGCTCTAAGGTCATTCCCGGCAGTTTAGGGGTTCCTCAACCATAAATAAAATGGTGACGATTTTACCAAAGCAAATTAGTATTTTCCAAGTCAAATATGTCCATTATATGGATCAGATTCTATAAATCTGTCTTGCCACCAATAATTACTACCTTGTCAAAATCATCGCCCAAATAAAAATGGGCTCTCGAACAACCAATATTAAACAAATACAGAATATGTAACCATGAGACGTCATATGTGCGCATAAACTTCACATTTGTTGCATAAGATTAAACAAAATTGCTTATAAAACAAACGACTATTAGTACTTGACAACAACAAAGTCGGTGTTGGCTTTTTAATTAATTTGTCTAGTGTTTTATTATCAGTTATTTACTGTCTCCGAAATTCTCAGACCCTAAGGAGTTAGAGTGTTATTTAGGCCCTGTTTGATAGGACTGCATCTTTCTGAACTAAACTGATCTGATCTGAATGATTCTGATATGATCTAATCTGAATGATTCTGATCTGAATAATTACGATCTGATCTGGTCTGAATAATTCTGATCTGAATTAGTTGAAAGTTTGATTGAATTTCAACGAATTAGTATCAATTATGGACCAAATACATAGATAGTTATTTGAGCAATTCTGATCTGATCTGATCTGATCTGATCTGATCTGATTGAATGACTCTGATCTGAACTGATCTGATTTGAATGACTCTGATCTGATCTGAATGCCTCTAAATTTGAATGATTCTGATCTGATCTAAATTCATTTGAGAATAAGTCCTATCAAACAGGGTATTAGAGAATCTCATAAGGTAACCTATCATCCACACAAATCACCCCAAAGGTCCCAACTCTATAAGTTGGGGGAAATAAGGAATCAAACCCTAGACCTTTTGGTTGGAGGTGATACTACTACTATGTTATCACAGGCACAGGGCATGCAGTACCCTCAATCGGAGTGCCTTAGTTGGTAAAGAGAATTTTCATCCGTAGGTCTCGAGTTTGAATCTAAATAACTAGTGAATAACGATCTTATTTTGATTAAATATATAGATATATTTTGTTAACCCCACTATAATAAAATGTCGAATTTGTCAGACACTCCCTTATATAATTTTTTTGTTAAACAACACTTTCTTATAAAATGTCGAATTTGTCTCACTCATCATAAAAAGAGGTTCATGAACCAATTAAGTGGTTCAAGAGTCATAGAAAAGCGTGTTCATGACCAATCCTATGTTAGTAGACCTGACAATCTGTCGGCCGGATCTCGTAAAACATGGGTCAACTTATTTCACGTAAATAAGGCACAACTTAGGCTTTTATTATCATGTCTCCTAGGGATGATAACGATTCGAGTCGATCACGAGCAGAACCCTACTCGACTCGAGCTCGTGAAAGGAATTGCTTATTTCGACTCGCCACACGAACTCGCGAGTTCTGAATGTTTGGGCTCCGCTCGAGCTCGAGACTAGCTCGCGAGCTCAACTCGAGCTTTCAAGCCTTCACGATCTTGTTGAAATTCAGCAAAAATTGACAGTAATTTCTCAAAGCCCAACTTCAGACAATTGAATATGCAGCCCATAGCCCGTGCGGCATGCCAAGTCATAATCGGGCCCGGCTTTAAAGCCATGATGAAGCTATAGAATAGTCAAGAGCACGAGGAGTTCTAGGGTGCTCGACAAGTACCGCAAAGCACCGTAACAAATCATGTTTTAAATAACTTAATAATTTTTTCTAAAAGGAAAAAATTATCAAATTATATTAGATATATTTTATACAATGTATACATAGGATTCAGTTCATATGAGAACTCTAACTCATATGATAACCATGAGAACCCCTATGAACCATTGGATCTAAGAATTGAAGGATGGGATTACATTCTTTTTTTCCCCCTTTTTTTCCTCTCCCCCCATATCTCCTTTCTCTCTCCTCCATGCCGACCACCGTCCACCACCGCTGTTGACCACCGTCCATAGCACCTACGGCCTGATCGCTCCCACATTCCACCATTGGTGGGCCGCACGTGGTGACGCGACCCCATCCAACCATCATACCACGACCAGTCGAACACCTCCACGACACGCGCCGCCACTCGCACGAGCGTCTCCGTCAAGGTTTTTGCCGGAGATGAGCGATGTGGGGCCACCCGTTTACTCTTTATTAACGTTCGGACCACGAGCGGAGCGAGTGTGGGGCCGAGCCGAAGGCGAGGAGTCCACGTTGGACCGCCGGAATCGACCCTTGTTGCCGGAGAAGGAGAAAAACGTGGAGAGAGAAACGTGCAAAAAAAGGATAAATTGGGGGAGGAGGGGGTCGATTCGCCGGAGATGGGAAGGGGGGTTTGGGTCGCCGGAGATTTCCGCTCCCCGTGGTGGTAGTGGAAACGGTGGAGGTGGTGGTTGGGTTAGGGCTTCGGTGGGGTTGTGGTGGTTTGCGGGTGGGGTCGGGTGGAGGAAAGGGGAGGGGGAGGAGAGAGAAAATAGGTTAATTTAGTTTTTTTTTGTTTTTTATATTTTATTTGAACCTGTATTAGGGTGTTCTTATGGTTCTCATGGGAACTAGTGTTCTCATGAGAACTGGACCCTGTATACATAAGCACAAAACATTAAATAAATGCAATTAACCATTTTTTTTCTATTTTTTTTGTTAATTACAATATAAATTATAAAATAACCTAAATAAAAATAATGGATGGTGTAGATTGATTCTTAACATTATGGATGGTTGAGATGATGACTCTTATAGTACTTTGCGATACTTGTCAAGGATGTTAGAATTACTCGCACTTCATAATAGGAGGAGAACTCCACTTTTCAGAAAATGTTCGATCTGGGACGAAAAGTTGGTTTTATACAACTAACTTTCTCTCATATTCCTCTACTTAACCGACACGTACGGATATCGGGACACCGCATTATTGAAGATGTGAAGGGAAAGGATAAGAAATTCAAATCATATCAACTTCCAAGTAAGGGACGACTAAACTTCCATCAATTCCATTAAATTAACGAACTTTTAACCACAAAATCTAGTTTTTGAAAGGTCAAATCGGTAAGGCAACAATTACCGGATAAAAGCAGACATCATTGATCACTGAGAAACACTTACACAGGTGAAAAGTTCCTAGGGTCTGCAGTTTCAGGGGCAGGCTAAGACAGACAGACCCAACCAAACTAACTCAATGAGGAGACTCTATAGTTCATAGGAGATCATCCAATACTTATTGAGAAAGCTTTTACACAAATCAATTGAACAATGTTACTACTATGTTTAGCATCATTTTCCCAGCAAAAATGTTTCAATCATCCAAAATATAGGTCCCACAACAATCAAATGACAATCAAGCTCAGGGTTTACCCCATTGTATCCACACCTGGCATTTACCGCACACATCTGATGATCTTTTCTCCAAAAAATTTGTAATGATCTTTGCTTGTCAATTCATATATCAAATCAGGGACAATAAAATTTGGGAAACTTCCGAGTAAATTAACCAACTTCATAAGTAAATTAAATAAACCAACATTTCTCGAAAAGGACAATCGAATAGAGAGATGCAACCAACTTACGAGAAAGGGACAACCGAATTAAAGATGAATCCAACATCCGAGAAAGGGACACTTAAACTGCCCCTCAAACCAACATCCGAGAAAGGGACTTCCAGCTGAGAGTCACAGTGGACATGAGTACAGTTGAGCCAATCAGTTCCTACAACTCATGTTTCGACTGTCTGTTGGTGTTCTCTACTCGAGAAGGTTGACAGACAGACAACAATTTTACACTGCTAATCAAAACTGAAGAGCGCCTCAGGCAGCATCGTACTGACTGTTACACATATGTATCCGACATCAGAAATCTCGCACTTTGATTACACCAAAGGCACACATCTGATATGATTTCCATCAGTCGACTCGACGTATAAGTTGCAGCAAGAAACACACTTCTCAAACACACTCATTCCAATTCTTGTTCTTGATGCTCAACAATCAAACCACCGGGACAACACTTGCAATTCTTTGCACCCACTTCCGAATAAGGGACAATCAATTTACGAGTAAAGGACAATCAACTGTCAAAATCAAACTGGCTACTAAACAAGGGACAATCCAAATTAGATCAAACCGACTTCCGAATAAGGGACAATCAAATTAAATCAAAACCCACATCCGGGTTAGCGACAATTTAGTTTATATATCATCAAACCAACTTCCGATTAAGCGACAATCAAACCGATTTCCGAGTAAGGGACAGTTAATCCAACTTCCGAATAAGGGACAATAAAAATTAGATCAAACCGATCACCGAACAAGGGACAATTGTAATTGGAATTGGATCAAACCAACTTTCCGACCGACTTCCGAATAAGGGACCAATTGAAATAAGAACAAACCGACTTTCCGAATTAGGGACAACCGAAAAATTGATCAAACCGACTTTCCGAATTAGGGACCAATCGAAATTTGATCAAACCGACTTTCCGATTGAGGGACAATTAAACCGAATTTCCGAAACAGGGACGATCAAAATTAGATCAAAATCTGTCGGAAATGAATAAAATCAATAAATAAAAAAGTGGAAGCAGAGATCATTACAAAAAAAATTGGAGAAAAGATTGCAAATTATCGTCGAAAAAAAAAGATTTCGAAAATTATCGTAACCTCGTTGAAAACTGGAAAACAAAAACTTGAAGAGAAAGTTAACTAATTTAACAGAAAAACAAGAAGTAAAGAAATTGTTTTGAAAAAAAGAGACGTTGATGAGGGTATTTGGCAAGTGAGCAGACTTTGTCCAAAAAGAGGTGGTGGGTCAGGTGTTTAGGCTGTTTTTTTGATTTGGAAACTTGGGTTGGCCCATTATGATGAGCCCAAACCTTTGGTCCAAGTTTCCAAATTTTGATTATGGAAACATGTGATGAATTATAACAAATAAAAAATCATTAATGGGTTAATTCACGTGGTACTCTCATGTTTTGGCGATTTGCACGGGGTACCCAATGTTTTGCAAATTTGTAGAAAATACCCTCGATATTTCAATGTTTGCACATGATACCCTAAACTTAACCCTCCCATCAACACCGTCAACTTTTTTTTTAAAAAGAGGGCTAATTCACGTGGTACCTTTGTGTTTTGCCGATTTTCACGTGGTACCCAATGTTTTGCATTTTTTGTACCAAATACCGTCAAGATTTGACTGTTTTTACAAGGTACCTTTACCTTTAAAATTCCGCGAACGCCGTTAAATGGGAAAAAACAACCTTGATTTTCGCCTTCATCACCATCTCTATCTTCCCCCCACCACTTTCATGGTCACCATATTCAATATTCCCCACCACCGTCATCAACTCTTCATCCTTTCCCACCACCACCATCATTTCCACTCAAAATAAACTTCATAACCACCATTTTTTTCTTCTCCATTGAAATCAACTTTTAAACGGTGTTAATGGAATTTTAAAGGTAAGAATACCATGTAAAAACAGTCAAATATTTAGGAGTTTTGGTACAAATTTGTAACTTTGGGTACCACGTGCAAATCGACAAAACACGAGGGTACCACGTGAATTAACCCTCTTTTTTTTAAAACAAAGGTTGACGGTGTTAATGAGAGAGTTAAGTTTTGGGTACCGTGTGCAAACAATCAAATCTCAAGGGTATTTAGTACAATTTTGCAAAACATTGAGTATCATGTGTAAATCGGCAAAACACGAGGATAGCATGTGAATTAACCCAACATTAAAAGTATATTTCTTTATCAACGATTATATGTCCCCTAAAAAAACAACGTTTATACGGAGTATGCATGTACAAAATTTATAGCGGTCCACCTAAAAAAAATAAAAATTATAGCGGTCAAATTAGTGTCTCTTCGACTCGTAAAAGTCATATACTATGTAGTTCTTTTTCTTTCATCAATATCACAGAACATCGCGTATTCAACTGGTTTATCTTATACCCGTACCAGCATATCCAAAGGGTAACCGCCGTAAATTTCCCCTTCCCAAAAAAAGAAAAAAAAAGGAAGAAGAAGAGGTACTCGAGCTAGAGGTTATAAATGTGAAATATAATCACTCATGGTAGCTTTTCGTCTTACGACATTCATGATAATTGTCTTCAATTGATCATATCTTAAGAAGTGTTGGCCGGGAAAACCATATAATATTGTCTCCAAATTGATATGGGTATCCCACATTTGTAAACCATGAACCGTGGGGGAAACAATGGGTGCACAGTTGCACACTTGCAGTCGATTATTAGCAATCATCACTCAATTCAAACACAAACATTGATAGTCACATGATCTCTGGAGGCCTATCCGGCATTCATAACAAGGCTGGATTTTTGGACTCGGGATTTCTCACTCACATTTAATTTAGGAGTTAGGAGTAGGAGCTACACTAATGGCGTAAAAAATAATAATGTAATTCTCGTGATTTTTAGCCATATGAGTTAATTTTTAAGCTTCCGATATTTACGATGTGTTTCATTTCAGTTTAATTTGTCTGTTCGTAAAATCTTGTTTAAAAGTTTATAAACATTTTCACTATTAGACTATTTTCAATTCCGGCACTTATCGTTCAGTCACCGTAAGTTTTAAGTGGACACCCACTTTGATTATTGGAAAGCTTCTTAGATTAAATTAGTTCGCATCATTTGATAATTAGAGCTTCCGCTCCTCTCGATGTACTCTTGACCTTGACCATGACGTCTTCAATTCGTTCATATGATATAATGAACATTGCTAACTTTATACTTAATTGATATGCGGAAAATTGAAACAACATACTTCCATTAGAACCATAAAGAATCGATATTAAAGTTCTTCAAATTTACTTTCCAAGTATACGTAATATCTACATTTCTTCTACTAATAAATTTTTCTATCTCCCCCTTCTTTTTTCCGCATAAAAGAAGATTTACGTATTTAAACAAGAATCTTCCATGATCGAAAATTTCCTTATTTTTTAAAACCATTCAAAGAACTCGAGACATAAGAACAACAATTACCAAGATTCGGTTCAATGTATATACATGAATACATGATACATGAGAGAGTACCGATTACAGGGAAAGATTGAGCACATTATCCATAAGAAAATGTAAAACTGACATGAATCCAAGTCAGCCACACGCGACTCAGCCGCGCTCTATGGCAACCCAGATAAATAACTGCTTTTCGGATATAAACCACATAAAATTTGTAGCTCCGAATTATCCACTTAACCACCACCCTCCTTTCTCTCTCACACAAATCAACTACAGTATCTTCCACATCACACTTTGTTTAATTTCATTGTCACACATTATTTTGCACTTTTCACTTTTGGATAAAGTTTTATAGACACATACCTACCAATACCAATTTTTGTGCTTCTTATTTTATTAATTTCTCACTCATTTCATCACCATTAAAATCCCTCCATTTTTTCCTTTAAAGAATCCCAAAACACCTCCACTTTCTTAATTTCATCTCTCATTCTTGCAAATTTTCTTCGAAATTTTTTGTGGGTATTTGGGAAATTGTCTAAAAAAGTGATAAAGGGTACCACTTTTTTGTGCTTTTTGATCCAAAAATTGAAGTGGGTCTAAGTTTTTGTGCCATATTAATCCATAAAAAAAAAAAACCATCTTTTTACATTTTTGTTCTTGATAAATTTTCATTAGTTGTTGATGATGGATTCTTGTACTTTGAAACTTAAGAATGCATCTGTTTCTGTGTGTAATGAGACGTATCTTAACTCTAAAGCTTCTCATTATATTTCATGTCCTCCCCAATTTCATGACCCTAGAAATAAAGATTTGAGTTGCCAATTTATGGGACAATCCCTTGTTGTCTCAGATCATAGAAAACTACCTGCTCTTAACAACATCTCCTCTACAAAATTTTCTGTTAAGGTATGCCCTTCTTCATTTTACTATTATTATTATTATTACTCACTCCGTCCCATAATGACTCGCAACTTTAAAATTTGCGAGTCACTGGGACGAAGGGCACGTGACAAGGAGGGTTCAAATGTACGCAACCTTACGTTTTAATAACATAACGTAGAATGTGATAATGAGTGTGGAGTAGTATGTTTTATTGGGTTGTATATATGTGGAAAAATTGAGAATTGTATGTTTGAAAATGTTTAGGCACAAGCATCATATTGTGTGAGCAAGGCAATGAGATGGTGGGAGAAGACATTGAAACCAAACATGGTAGAAATTCATTCAGCTCAACAATTTGTTGATGAACTTACAAGTGCTGGTGATAGGCTTGTTATTGTTGATTTTTACTCTCCTGGTTGTGGTGGCTGCAAAACCCTTCACCCAAAGGTACCAACTTTGACCAAGTCTCGGTTTTTTCCGGCTTTTTATTGTTTACGTTTGGTTTGAGTATGTTTGAATAATCTCGACTTTTCATGTTTGCTGGTTTATTCAATTTTGAGCCTAATAAAATTGAACTGTAAATGTTAAATATGCAGATTTGTCAGTTGGCTGAATCAAATCCTGATGCAATAATTCTGAAAGTTAATTATGAAGAACTAAAACCAATGTGTCATGCCCTGCACATTCATGTTCTGCCCTTCTTTAGGTTCTATAGAGGGGCAGATGGCCGCGTTTGTAGCTTCAGCTGCACGATTTCAACTGTAAGATTTCTGTTTCTGTCTGATGAAATTATCAGTGGGTTAGTGTTAATTATGTGTGCTTTATGACTAATTTGTTGATTAATTCTACTTTTCAGATTAAGAAATTTAAGGATGCATTGGCTAAGCATAATACAGAAAGATGTAGCCTTGGACCAGCAAAGGGATTAGATGAATCAGAGCTACTAAAATTGGCATCAATTGGTGAATTATCGAAAATTTCGCCTATTCCATCAACGATTAACGATGGGAAATTGGAGGAGTTGATACTAGGAAGCTTTGGTATCTCTAATCCATTGGACATGGCAGAAAGTAATGCAATGTTGGTTGCATAAGTAAGTTCTAAGAACTTAGCTTGTGTCCTGTCTATAAAATGTGACCAACTTTAGTCTCTACGCCACAAAACCTACCGCAACTCTCCTCCTTTATCCGAGCTTAGAGCGAGGCGCAAAGTAATTATACAACCTAGTTCCATGTTAGCTAATCTAGATGATGGAGCAAAGTGTTCCATTTAATTTAATTCTTGGCAATTTTAGGCTTATGTTCTAGGCCAGGCCCTTCATTTTTTTTTACCAATGTAAGATGTAAATATTATTGCAAGTATGAATTTTTTTACCATAAGGGTGGGTTCTGGTTTTTATTGAGCCCTATCAAAAGTGGTTCAATTATTTGTGATTTGGATGATGAATTTTTTGAATGAAATTCATGTTTCTTTTGGATCAGATGATTCAGAACCAGCTGTGTATTTCCTTGAATAGCAAAGTGTCACTATCAAGATTCAATGTAGTTTATCCATGATCACAGATTTTATGGATACATGACATTTTTGGATAAGCATGCATGCATTTTTCCACATTTTTTTTTGTACTATCCTTAACCATTACCACTCATGCATTCGTGTGGCAAATGCTCATCCAAATTTACCCCTACATGATCTCCCTGAATGTAGTCAATAGACAATGATAACGTTGGAGCTAATGATTTAGTAAAGCCAAACTGATTTCGGATTAAGACCATTTACGCAGAGTTGAATTGGCGATTAGCCATCCGGTTGTCACTATTTATCGTTACCTCAATACCTAATGATAAGTTATCGATGAAAGAAGTGTTGATAATAAATAAAGAGTTAACTCAACCAAAAGTCTAAAAGGGGGCTCCCAAGATTTGAACTTGAGACTTCAGGGTCACTGAGGCTCTGATACCATCTTAAAGAGCCAACTCAATCAAAAGTCTAGACTGATGATTAAGGCCCAATAATTAGTTATATCTTAACACTTTCAAAGTAAACAAGCACGTACCATGTAACAATGCAACGTGTTAAACGACATATATGTTCAGAAGTGAATAAAGTCCAAAATTGAGGCTACCAAATGTGACCATTTTGCTTTTGATTAGACGAATAATTTTACCATATTTCTGAATCTTGACTAGGAAGATTTTAGGGAGCTGCATTGTCATGTGCGTTGATGGATTCCACGAGACATGACAAAGTCATGGCTGAGAGTCTGAGAGAGATGCGGCGGTTTGCCAGGTTAATTGGCTAATACCACCTCGATTAAAGTTTTGGATTTTTAGAAAGTAATGTTGTTTTGTATTTAAATTTGAGTGTTCAGACCACATGATTATGTTTTGATAACGTGTTAATTGATGGGAAGTGATCTATGATTAATACTTCTATAGTCCCTTGCCCCGGCCCCTCTTCTAAGTTTTAAAAGCGGGTTATTTTATGAATCGTTCAACTCTATATTAAGACTTAAGAGGCGAAACCAAAAAGTTAGAACACGAGGTTAGAATAAGTTTTCGACTAGCTAGGTATGATGTCAAAAGAATAGATCTAGTTTTTTGAATTCTCGCGTCTTATCCACTTCCGACTTCACTTAATGCCCTCGCACCGTAGTCGTTCTCGTCCATGAATAGAGGGGCATTGAGAAGAGGCTCCAGGATAACCCACAGAAAACAAAGCCAAATGGTCACAAAAAACAGTGGGCGATCCACAAGAGTGCATGAGTTGTAGAAATACAGAAAACAACAATATCACCAAGAAAATGCAGCGACATTTACTACGATAACTTTGCACATACACTTGTTTGTACTAAAATTGTGAGCTGTTTGACACATAACATTAAGACATGAGTTGCAAATGTTCCAGCCAATGAGGAAGTTGGTGGGGTCCATCATAGTCATATATGCCGTGGCAGTGACTAGGATGCTATAATGATACCATCATAATTAAGTACATCAAATAATTGATGTTTGAGCTACCATTGTTGATTGTTGATACTCTGTGTTTGACTGTTTGTGACTGTGTATGTACTACGCTACTACTAATGGATTAGGATTTATTAGGAATCACATTCGATACTGCGTTACGCACTAGCTACTCTCCCTACTGCTGAATGATCCGTATTCTCTTTGGCATTGTCTATGCTTAGATTGAGTCTCGACCCGTTACCAAGTTATGTGAACAGATTGAGGGAGTCGTTTCAAAATCTCGAAGCGAATAGAGGAGCCGGGAGGGAGGGATCATTTGGATGAAACAACTAACACTAACTATTCCATGGTGCCATAAATTGGATGATAATATAATAATAAATAAAGATTGTTGAGCTGGTATTTATAATTTTACATGCATTTAGCTCAATTATTTAAGCTACCACTTTCTCAACTTAGAGATTAGGGGTTCAAACCTTATCTATCTCATAGTATAAACTAAAACCAAAACTTACATCATTTCTTAACTACTAATCACGAGCGAAGAATGATGGGGTCATTCACTCTCATTCGCCAAAGTGTTTTTTGTCAACTAGAAAGAAACATCTACTACGTTATAAGTTTCTAGATGAAGGATGAAGTACTCATTAAAACAAAATCCGCCTCTACACCATATATTACGATATAAGTTTCAAGACCAAGGCATGAGGATATGACTTTATCACAACTCAAAAAAAGGCTCTACCGTTCCACATAATCTTACTCGATTTAAATTCAAATACCGAGTTATTATCGACGCAAAACTATGTGGAGTATTTGGGCCATTTAATAGCCCAACCTAAACTACTATAGCAAAGCCCATAACTTCTTAAGTACTCATCAAACAAAAAAAATGAGAGCAGCTCCGAAACCTTCGGTAATTTCACTGACGTCATTTTTCCGGCGACAAACCAAACTAATCGAATAAAACACCACCGGCGCCACCGCACTTTCTCTCTCCTCGCCCTGATATCCTCCTCTCCACGTCTCCTCTCTCAGTCTTTATCGCCGGAACCCTAGTTCATCTTCTTCGCAAGGTAAAAACCTCATTTCCCCCAACATTTTTACTCTTCATTTTCACCATTTAATCCAATCAATTTTAATTTCGTACCATTATGGAAAAACCCAATCTTCTGTAGTACGCAACTTTGTGTTTGTTGTTGTTGATAAATTAACTGAATTTAATGCAAGTCCAATTTTTTTACTGTTCACAGTTAATCAATGGCGGTTTCATCAAATTACTGTCTTCTTCAATACGCCTTCTTTCCACGCAAAACCCATGTCACATTTTCAAGTAACTTGAATAATAAATGTGGGTTTAGTAAGAAGACCCAGTTTCAGGTTTTGGCGTGCTCTTCTGTAGCTCAGAAAGATGTTTCCTTTGATAAAAGGGTATGCCACTGAATTTGTAATTGAGTGTTTTGATTATCTTATTGATCAAGTTTCTTTGATGTGGTGTTACTATTATGAGCATGATCATACCGTAACTCTCGATTTTGTTGCGCGGTTAATACATTAGGGAAGGAGAATGAGTTGTATGTGAATATGTGATGCAATGTCTCATGTACAAGTGAGTTGTAATGCCCATGGGTGTGGTACTGAGTGGTAATGAAAGTCGGTGAAGAAAGAGTCATATTTCGATTAATTTGACAACGGAAGTTGTCTCTTTATGCTTAAGCTACAGCTTTATATCGAATTGGGCAGGATCATTGGTTATAAGAGCATATAGAAACTGCATTGGACTGTTTTATAGGCTGATAATGATTATTGGTTGCTTCACATTGGATAGCATCAAATACTCCTTGAATTTAAGCACTTCTTTAAAAGATGAAAGGGTTCGCTTTAGCAAATATTGTGGCTAAGTAAATGATTTATCGCCTATTGTGGGGTGTGACCAATATGTCTTAGGAGGTTAGGCAATCAAGTATGTCATTTTCTCATTTCGGTCCATAAGATGATTATTGCCACGGTTGCTAGTATGAAAGTTCAAGCCGTGTATTAATAAGCATGTACCTCCCTAGTTCAATCTGTTACGTAGACCCTATTTACAATTCATTGCAATTTGAACTACCACCTTAATTCTCCTGTGATTTTGTTAGATGTTACGCTTTCTGGAATCTCAATTCTTGCTATCTTTCCATTCAATTAGTTTGAAGTTTTCAACCTTCTAGATGCTCTATTAGTCTCCTGTCTGTGTATTTCCTTTGATGACATATTTTGCTTGATGGTTTTTTATACACACTTGGTAAGACATTGATTTGGAAATGTGATAATGCTAGGTTGAGACGTTGCTAGACACTGTCAAGTGGGATGATAAAGGTTTAGCAGTTGGTATAGCTCAAAATGTTGATACAGGAGCCATATTAATGCAAGGCTTTGTTAACAGGGATGCACTTGCTATTACAATTTCTTCTCGGAAGGCAACTTTTTACAGCAGGTCAAGGTCACAGTTGTGGACAAAGGGGGAGACCTCTTCGAATTTCATCAATGTGCACGACATTTTCCTGGATTGTGACCGTGATTCTGTAAGCATCATCACTGTTATTCATTGAAGCTTTCTTTTGGTATATCTCTTCCTTAACTTTTCTCATTAACAACCTTATGTGTGTCAGATAGTTTACTTGGGGAAACCTGATGGTCCATCTTGTCATACTGGAGCTGAAACATGTTACTTTTCCTCTGTCTCTGATTTTGTTGAAGGTCCTGAGGTTTGTTCTATGACCGTGTCCCTTCTGGCTTCTGTTATATGGCCACGTCATACCCTATCCTAGGTTCCTTACCGTTGCAAGTGAAAGTTCTGAATCATTTTTTATGTTTCAGATTAAAAAAGATACACTGGCCATGACAACGTTGTACTATCTGGAATCCACGATAGCTGAACGAAAGGCTGAAACTTTGGGACAGACTGAAGGGAAGCCTTCATGGACAAAGAAGTTATTACTTGATGAGAGATTGCTCTGCTCAAAGATCAGGTGTGTGGATTACGTATGCACATTAATTATCTTAGTGCAATCTTTATGAGCTATTTTCGTTTAGATCTAAAATAAGTTGAACGAAGTACGTGTGCATGATTTTTTATTCTGACATGAACACACTGCCTTGTATTTATAATCTAGGGAAGAAGCTGATGAGTTATGCCGGACATTGGAGGATAATGAAGATCAGTCTCGAGCTGCTTCAGAGATGGCTGATGTGCTTTATCATTCCATGGTCCTTCTGGCCCTTAAAGATGTGAAAATGGAGGATGTTCTTGAAGTCCTTAGACACAGATTCTCAAAATCAGGTATTGAAGAAAAGAAGAGCCGCAAATCACAGAACTAGGCGTCTTGGCTTAGGTAAACCCTGGTTGTTGGCAACTCAACTTTCTGGCTTTGCATTTCTAAATTAGCTTCTGAGTCCTGACACTGCTGGTTGTATGCGACACTCAACCTGTGAGAGATTCTTGTACTCATTTTAAAAGCAAATATTGCAGCTGGTCTAAGCTCCACCTTATGTTGCCCATCCCTATGAAGGCGATATATCCTTATGTACCTGGAATTTGGTGTTTCCTTGTTAACTGAATATAGTCAAGTGAACGGCATATTGTTGTATTCTCGGAGAAGAACGGTTTGTGCTATACTCTGACTGATGAGATGAACGATGGATTTTAGCAGTTGATGTCAATCTACTTGTTTAATTTAAGGCGGTATGAAATCGTTGGATATCTTTGATGAAAGCTCGGTTCTGATTATATGAAATAGTTGTATTTGTATCATGTTCAACAATGAGATGAGAGAACCTGATACAAGTCTGGGGTTCTTGAGTTTTATTCAGCATTCTCTCGCGAGCAGTTATATCATTATTCGTTATATATGTTTGGAACTGATACAGTACAAGTACGGTATTAACTTCTGCTTCGTTAGGGAACTAGGGAAGGTAGTCGTACTGATAGTCAGGGCTGCCAGTGGGGGGTGATACAGCGACATCAGCCGCGCATCTGCCCAGACACCTGATATCTTTGTCTCCACATCTGGCAATGCACTCTACCATGTCTTCCAACACACCTCCGATACACTGGCCTGCACAATCCACAAAATTACCTACGCAGTCGCTGAGGCATACTTCCATTGGCTGGTGAGTCCCCATGTCGGGGAACGCCAAGCGCGTACATGAAGTTACCATAAGGACGCAGATGGCTAGTTTTGCTAGATTGTTCATACTTGCTGCTCTTTCGTTGTGTTGTACAATGGCGTGTGTGACAAGACTGAGAACTCATTGCATGTGTTCTTAAATAGTGCATGATATGGGATTACTTTGATGCTTGTCAATAATTCCTTTGTTTGGTCATTTGGATCGTGTGACAAAGGAGATGCCGTACTTGCACTTGTAAGTTCACTGTTGTTGCGTGTTGAGTTCCTTTGTCTTTGTTTAGCAACTCAAAGTATAACACTCAATTGTTATACCGTGATTCGTGGATATGAGCATAAATGATCATTGCAAGAAAGAAAGAACACAATGCAAGGCAAACTTATTTGTAGCCGAATAATTTTTATCGGTCTCTATATAGTATGATACACACAACACGGTGTTGTGTATATCAATAGATGCACACTAAAGGATAAATGAATATGATGAAGACATCACCCTTAAATTAATCAAAAATATATACTCCGTATCACTTTCCTCAAGCCTCTAGTTTTAGTGTGTAGTATATATAGAGTTATTATTCACTTATGTGAAAAGTCGAGACTATATTATACTCTCTCCATTTCAATATATATGACGTTTTCAAAATTATATTAGTCTAGACTATATTATACTCTAGTTTTAGTTTTATTGTCTCGTAACTTGAAAACGTCACATATATTAAAATGGAGGGAGTATTAATCACACAATCCACAAAAACTACTCGTACAAAGAATGACAATAGTAACGGTAAGAAAACACCATCGAGTACAAAATATACACGAAAGTTGGCCTTAGTTTCAAAGACCTGAGGAAATATATTCTTTTAACATTTGCATTGATAATTCTTCCAATCCTTTTAAGTTTCCTTTTTTTTTAGGTAAACTCGTGAATTTTGAATTTAAAAAAAAAAGTGTTTGGGCTTGCATACAACATTGGGTTAATAAGTAACCAAGCCCAAAATGCAACAAATGACCGACCCGGCAATAAGTAGTCGGCGGCATCACCAGTTTAACCCTAATTTCATGCCACAAACTTTTCTCTCTCCTCTCCATTATATCAACCCCCCCCTCTCTCATCCTAAATCCCTAATTCTTCCCTATTTTTCCATAATCTCTCGATTATTTCTCGATTCTTTCATAATTTATATCGATTTGGTCCGATTTAATGATTTTTCTCAGTTTCCCCTTTATTTTTTTCATAATTAAATCTAGATGTGCTGTTTTTATCGCTCGATTATATGCGAATTTTGATTGCCCTTTTTTTTTGCCGGTGATGGTGATAAATATACTTTGAGTGGTAAAACACTCTGAAAACAACTTCATACTGAGGCTTCTGGGCAATTTTTTTTTTCTTTTTTGCTGTTTCAATTCTTCATAATTTTTTTTTATCGTAAAAATTGGATTTTTACGAGTGCAGATGACGATAAAACTAGACAGGGACATCAGAAAAAAAACTCTTTTTAAAGGGTTAAATTGTGATGAGTTGTCTTAAATGGGAATCTCTCTGATGCACTTTATTTTTTCCTACCAATCTTTAGTTTTTTTTTTCAAATTAGTCGACTCCAAAACGTATTTGGTTATCGTAAGTTATACGCCAATGATGGATATATAATTTGCACGTATTACCAGAATTATAAATATGTTGATTGCATAAAAATATTGTCACTACCTCTGAGGCGTATTTTTTACATTCAAATTGCATAAAAAAAAGTTTTTGAATTTGATTGAAAAAAATTAGTGATGTGGGGCCTAATGATTGCACGCAAGAACGGAGATATGAATGATGCGATCTTGTTGTAGCTAGACGTAATGGATTGGGCTCCAATGTTGCATTTTATGTAATCAAATTTTCTGCTTCAGAATGAAGGCTCCCCAATATTTTTTTATTTTAATTTTTTTGTAGTGGTTGTTTAATTATTGTGGGAGTCTTTGAATTTTTCGTGGGTGTGCAAATGACGATAAAACTAGACAGGGACATCAGAGACTCTTTTTAATTAAAAGAGTTAATTGTGATGAGTTGTCTTAAATGGGAATCTCTCCGATGCACTATTCTTACCAATCTTTGTTAGTTTTTTTTTTTTTTTTTTTTTGGTTTAGATAGTTTATTTTACGTGATTTGTGATTAACAAACGTAATGAAATGAAAGAAATGTGGTCTTGTGTATAACTTACGAGTCATGTCCCTGACCATGATAGTGTATGCAAGACAGAGTTGTATACTCCCTCCGTCTCGGTTTAAACTCCTCATTTTAGTATCGTGTACACACTATTTAAACCGTTTATACCAAAATCAAATTTAAGTATGTTTCTTTTTTCAATCCCATATACAAGCGGGTAGTGGGGTTTAAAAGCCCAGTGGATCGTCGAATTTGTAATTGTGTAGAAGCTTTCGAGCCCATAAATAAATGGCCTCATACTTTTGCCTTTTTTTTCATTTAATTTGAATACGTGAGAAACATATAAATAAGCCTTCGAAAAGGATTGAAATAGATTGAATGTTTAGCTCAATTATTGGTTCCTGGATTTGTTTTTGTTTTTTTGTGATTGGCCAATTTTCCAAAATTTTCTTTAACATTGCCAGTAAAAAGTTTACTGGAATGGAGGATGACTGTGCTATGTGTATTTATCATTGCATTAAGTTGAGTGAAAGTGACGAAATCATAAGTTAATGTCAAAAATGACGAATGCCTTTTGTTTGAACTTTGAACGTGTCATTATATGTTTACCAAAAACAATGATGTGGGATTATATTATCAACTTTCAGACCTTCCTTTCTTTCACCTTTAGCCACCAGCCACATTTTACTTCGTACGTACATTTCGCCTTTAATGTCGTCGCTCGTTGGCATGAAATAATTGCTAATCCGACAATGCCAACTTAAGTGTTGCTCGATTTTCTATTGTTTTCTTCTTTTCTTTTTTTTTTTTATATAGGGCACGAGTTAAAATTCCATTTCTTAACTACTTCAGGTTATTTGGATATTGAAAGTAATTGGATTAAAGAGTTTAGTTAACGGTAATGAACACCCACCACTTGGTTTTCTCTGAAGAATTACAGGGCTTAAAAAAATTATGGGATTATAGAAGAGATCGATCAGTGACATGGTAGTGGGTAGAGAGAAATCGATGATAGAAGATACCGTATATATTGGTTATTGTTTATACGTAGTGACGTAGTGTTTAACCGTACCGAAGACTATTCAAGTTAAATCAAATGATGTGCATGCAAGATGAATGTGAATATTGGATTGGTGAGCTTGAGGTGTAAGCCAAGTGGAAATGGAGGTTTTGCACAATGCCTAGTTAGTTGCAGACTTGCAGGCTTGGAGTTGAAATGCATGTGGATTCTTCAATACGCTATGTCATCATACATCATCAAACATGTGCAATTTCTTCTTTTCTTTCTCTCTGTCATCAAAGGTGTTCGTCCGATACTCTGCTAGCTTCTTCGAATTTTTAAGGTCTTGCAGAGATAATCTTAGAACCTTCAGCTTTACGACTAAAAACACTGCTTTAGAATTTCTCTCTTTTTATCAAATGCTTCATACTCTAGCATTCTAGGTCTTATTCAATAAACTCAGAATATTAACTGTTAACTGTTATTGATTCTGATTCGTTTACTTTGTTCCTCCAGGAGCGGCTTAACGTCTTTTTCTCTTCTACATGAAGCTTTTCGTCTAGGCAGCATCAAATTGGACTTAAAACTTAAAAGGGTCGGTTAGAGATTAATTGCTTTTTGACAATGCTAGAGGTCTACAGTGTAGACAATCAAAAGTGTTTACAATCAGCAATAATTTTACTACACTACTATATAAATTTTGCTACTCACACAATTAATTTTACTATTTGAATTTTTTATTACAACTAATTTTACTACTCCGATCTCAACTTAATTTTACATTGTGCACAAATTAATTATGTTTACATTGTAAACCTCTAACAATTTGCTTTTTAAAATTGTTAGTTTGGACTTTAATTATTCAACTTCTTAGTTTTTAGTTGATATTAACGAAGGTAATTTTAACAATCGCACCTTAGGAATAACAATTCGATTGGTCCATCTTTTATGGATTATAAGTATTACTATTACACTATGCATGCAGTATTCAAGGGACGTAGACATAAAACATTTACGAGGACATAAAACGTCATATGCATGTCCGACTACTCTAAGAAGGCCGCGGTGAATTCATGCAAATCATATGGGATAAATATCTGGGAATCAAGGTATGATAAAATGAGTAGTTCAAACTTCAAAGTAGATTGGCGTATCTTTGTAAAATTGATAGACGCAACAAAAATCACGTCATGTTGATTGGAACTGGTCATATGAAGAACGACATACACAATGATCATCCTAAATACTATGTCAGGCTACAAAAGACACGCAACAATTTAAATTCACGGTTAGGACTTGCGGCAACTAGTCATTGACATTGTTGGCTTGCGGCGCATGCAAGAGCACGGTATACTGCATTACTGCCCTAGCACATCGATCGACTCTGTTCTTTACCAGTTGGTCCTTTAGAACTGACGGTAGTGAGGAGCGCAGAATTATCAAGTGGCTTCAATTCAAATCTTCCCCATACCATAACAATGGAATCAAAACAACCGAGATTGTGCAATGATGAGAATCTGATCGATGTTTGACTAGTTGAGCTTAGATATTAGCACGAGTAGAAGTTCGTCTGGTCAATGTCATTTTCAAAATTTAAATTGTTTCGTGCTTTAAACTTACCTAAAACTTTGCTCCATAAGCAAGTGAGAAAGTTTAAAAGAAATAAAAAAAAAATAGGATATAACCAAAAAGTTAACAGAAGTGTGTTACATAGTTACATTATTCACTAGCAAAGTAACACGTGTGGTGTCGGTGCACACATAAGAAAAAAAGTAAAAACTACGGTACTTTACTTCTTACACTATTTTTGAACAAAAACACGCCTTATTCAGTGTCTCTAATGCGTAATATTATGGCAAACCGCTATATATATTCACATATTATTCCGTTTGTATCTAAATGACTCAATCGACTAAACTAATAGACTCAAATTAATACTCGTACAACATTGGTCATTTGAATATGAACGAAGCTAGTTATTTAAGGCACAAAAATTGACTTGATTACCTTCCTAGGTAGTTAATTATAATAAGGACCCGACCAAGTTGAAGAGCAAGTTGCAGCTGGCGGTTTGAAGGGAGGTTAGGGCTCAGACCTCAGAGGTCCCCCCAAAAAACGGCTCAGACTAATGGCAGTAGTCATGCAGAGTTGTAAATGTAATTTGTAAACACGCACATTAACACGACACACTGTTTTGTGTTTTTCAATATTTTTTGAAAAAAAGAACGCAAAGTTCCAACATTGCGCCTCCATCGTCCAAAACTCTATTTAATTCGCCTCATTTCCCCCTCAACTTCTCATTCACTCCTCATTTTCTTTTCTCACTCCCCAACTTAAACCCAAACCCTCCTTTTTTCCTTCTTCTTTAATTTTTTTGACCAAATTCTAAAGAATAATGTCTCACGCCGCTCTTCTTTTTCTTGCCTTTTTTGCTATTTTATCTTACTCCACCACCCATGCACACGGTGGCGAAGGGTGGAATGATGCTCATGCCACCTTTTACGGTGGTGGTGACGCCTCCGGCACTATGGGTAATTATCTTTCTTTACCTCATTTAGAATTTTACTTTACCGTATGTTCTCGTTATAAATTTGCTATTTCATTTGAATATACGAGGTTCTGAAATGAACCGCAAAGTTTATAATAAGACGTGGGGAGTACACTAGTTAATTAAAAAATGTCTTGGTACTTGTTAGTGACGTGTTTGTGTACGAATTATATAAGGGTTACTTGATAGTTTGAGAAACAATTACAATATGGTCTCGTAACGCCTTATCATTTCCCACTCGTAACAATTTGAACAGTGACATGCAAGTGACACTTTGTTGCCGAATTATTTAGAAGCTTAAATAATTTGATTTTTCATGTTAGTCGAACCAAAATCATACATGTAGAAGTACTACTTCCGTCCGTTTTCTTGGATTGTTCAATTAGATTTGAGTTTCTCATACATCTGATATCCAAATTGAAATTTAAGTATTTAACAAGCCAAAAGAATGTAGGCAGTAGTAATAAATCTATTCAATTGTGTAATAAAATTGTAAACTTCGGGTTTAATTGAATTTCTCTCGCATATTGAAAAATAAAGTTAACAAACGATACGGCGTATTCATGTTTCAAGTGAGTAATAAAATTGGCATGCATGTGACATTCCCAATTTGATCTGAGTGGTAAAGGAGTAGTTACTACTTACGGACTACTTTATTCAAGCTTGAATGAACTTCTCTCGTATATTCAGATTAAACGTTAACAATCCAAAGGAGAAACATGCACGTGACATACTCATTAGGTTTAAAATACAGGAGGAGCATGCGGGTACGGAAACCTATACAGCCAAGGCTACGGCACAAACACTGCGGCGTTGAGCACGGCGCTGTTCAACAGCGGGTTGAGCTGCGGCGCATGCTTTGAAATGCGCTGCGTCAACGACGCGAAATGGTGTTTGCCAGGGTCTATTGTGGTCACGGCCACAAACTTCTGCCCACCAAACAATGCCCTGCCCAACAATGCAGGAGGTTGGTGCAACCCTCCTCAGAGACATTTTGACCTGGCTCAGCCTGTTTTCCAGCAAATTGCTCATTATAGTGCTGGAATTGTCCCTGTTTCTTTCCGAAGGTGTGTTCATCACTACTTTGACAGGGACACTGTCTATACTTACGATATAATAACGCTTCGTTTGATTGAATTCTTTATGTCCGCTTTTGATATGTGACTACGATTTAGTCCAAACTAAACGTAAAGAATTGAGAAATTAATTAAACAACGGGAGGGATTAATTAATTACAGGTTATGTTGAGTTCCAATTTGAAATGAGTGCTTTTGCTTTCACTTTTATGGTCTGGTAGTTTAACTGTTTTTGAGAGGGTGCTTTTTCTAAAGCCTGGCATGTCATGTTCTTAATCATACTTAATTATCTACCTTGCTTCTTAATCACATACTCGTATAGGATAACTTTTATTAATTGTTGATGTTGATTTGAATCAGGAGTACAGTGGAAGTGAAAAGATTAAAAGTTTTGTTAACATATTACTATCATGATACAGTCATACACTTACTATTCAAATTAGAACGGACAAAATTAATACGACACGACCTAATACTCCGTATTACCAAGTTTTAACTAAAATTCTAAGGTAGATACAAACTCAACTAACCGTATTCTTTGACTTTAGGATACACGAAATAAAGCACAATGACTAGCAAAACTGTCTATGCGTATTTTTATTGTGAAGTAGCAGTTAGTTTCAGTATGGGTCATTTCATTCATTTGTAAGCCGTCTCTCTATGTATCTAATGTTGGGGTATGTAAGGTTTTCGTATATCCAACCTACCCTAATGGCTCACAATGATATGTGCATTAAAAAATCGCACAAACTGACTAATACCTAGCAGCACAATATAAGTAGCTATACAAAAATTGAGAGGAAAATGAATATTGTGAATTTGTGATTGAGGTATTTATTCTGTGTGCATGGGTGCAGGGTACCATGCCTGAAGAAGGGAGGCATCAGATTCACAATCAACGGTCATTCTTACTTCAACCTGGTTTTGATCACCAACGTTGGAGGTGCAGGAGATGTGCATGCAGTTTCAATCAAAGGCTCTAAAACTGGTTGGCAGTCCATGTCAAGAAACTGGGGCCAAAATTGGCAAAGCAACTCCCTACTCAATGGCCAAAGCCTCTCATTTAAGGTCACCGGCAGCGACGGCCGCACCGTTACCGCCAACAATGTGGCGCCTGCTGGTTGGAACTTCGGCGTCACCTACACTGGTGGTCAATTCCCTTGATAATTAAGACATTATTAAGGGTTAATAGTAAAGCACAAAATGAGTCATATTCACTAGGTTAGTTTGTTTTTAACTACAGATTAAGGGGTTTTTACAATTTACATAGTGTGGGGTCAAATTTGGTAAGTGCTAATTTTATTGTGGCCTTATCAATTGTCAAGTCCTAGGTTTAAAAAAAAAAAAAAGATGATTTTGGGCTGAATTATAGAAGCCCATAGTCATTCTTTGACCCAACTGTGTCCTGTCCTTGTGTTTTTATGGGCCAGGGTTTGGGCTTGGGCTGGGGTGGGCTTTTTTTCCACCCGCCAATTTCATTGGTGTCTTTTTTTTTTTTTTTTTTTTTTGGAGTTGGTGTCTTATTAGGTTTAAGTGAGTTTGAAGCCTTGAAGGAAATCAAGTGTAATGAGCTGCAATTGCAGCTGGATTATGTGCTTTCTAGTGTGAATTTGCGACTTTGCACCATCTGATTTAGTCCGAAATTGAGCTGAATGAGTGAATGGATTAAGTTTTAATTATTATTGTAACTGCATACTAGTCTCATAAAGAGACCTGGTTAAAGGGGAGCATGCAGGATAGTCTTGGACTAGACAGAGAGACTAATGAACACGCGTGCATGAAGAACAAGTGTGTAAATGATTCGACAACTAAGCCACACAACTAAGCTCATCACTGCATCTTATTACTACACGTTTATATTAGAAAAGCAAGGACAAAGCTTCAAGTTGAAGGAAGAGGATGACAGCCAATATGAGCTAATGAGTAATGAGTCTAATGACTCAAATGATGACAGCGAGTCTAGATTATATCTAAGGCTTTTCAATTATTAACGTTTGGTTTAGTTTAACTCTATAGGCGGATTCAAATTACACTAACAACCCAAATGGACGAAAAGAGTAGTTTATGTTAATCGATCACAAACTATTTTGAAATTTACGTTTTATATTGTTGCCTAAAAATGTGAATGGTATCCGTATTCTTCCACAAGCCACCACGACCACATGCACATCTTTCGAGTTTGTCTCTCAGGTTTTAAGCTCGGTCCGACTAATTGACTCGCCTAATATATGAATATTGTTACTTTGTTCCTCCTCGCGAAAAGCAATTTCATACATTCATGTGATTCATCCTTGACTAATGACCACTACTTGCCGTCTCAGTAACGTTGGCGCGTTCTTAACATCTATCTTGTTCTCCCTATCATACATTCATGTGATTCATCATTGACTAAATGACCACTACTTGCCGTCTCGGTAACATTGGCGCGTTCTTAACATCTATCTGGTTCTCCCTATGATTGACGTCTAGGGAAGAAGGGAACGTTAGGTTCAAATTACGAAATGCTAAAGGAGGGAATTGTAATATAAACTTTAGTCATTTTTCCGATCTTGTTAGATTAAAATTGTTTCATAAGTAGAGGGAATTGCAACCTAGCTCTCCTCCAATCCTTTCGCCATTGGCGATTAGACACGTGATAAGAACGTTGTTAAGGCTACAATTTGAGATTAGGTTACTATTATACATGTCACATTTTGTGTCGCATTCTGTTTATCAGAACAATTAGGTTCTAGTAATATTGTAATTGATCTTCATTCCTGAACCTCACACTTGATTAGCGTGGTGCGCCGAATGGGAGACAAAATGAGGTACTGGATCTGCAATTGTTAGGTACTCCGTATATAAAAAAACTCATGTGATTAGTTTTCTCAAATACTCTCTCCATTGTTTCATTTGTGAACATTTGTTTCTCTCAATCCAAACTAAACGTTACCAAATGGAACAAACGGGAGGTACTGCTTAAAGTTTAAACATTTGTAGAGACTCGGCTAGGATGTGGCGAAGGGAGTCGATACGGGGAATGGGTGTGTTAGGGTTTTAGTGTCGGGGTCTAGCTATTCAACTACAACCAAAATTTTGGTTAATCAACTTAGTATCGTGATTTATTGTACCGATTCTCAAAGGTCGGGCCGAATTTGCCAGCCCAGATAGTGAGCAAGAACTACAGCCTACCACATGTATCATGCTGAGTGGTACCATAAGATTCGATTGGAAAAAAAATCTGCCGATTTGGCAAGTAAATGGGACCAAATGATCTGTTAGAACCAACAGCAACAAAGCAATAGATATATGGATATGGCATTAGATAAAGGATAAGAAACAACAACTCTCATTGGTCAATCTCTACACTCTCATAGCCCAAACTTAAGCCGTTGGATTTCCAAAAATCTAGCCCACCAAAGTTCCCAAGTCCCACTCCTTAAACAAGAGCCACAAGCGTAACATTGAAGTAAATATAGAGTAGCATACAAAGTGTGAGAAATAACACAACACAAAGTCTTTTAACTTTGGTACACTTCTCTTTACATAATTTTCTTCTTACAATCTTGTTAGTAACTTGGCCGGAAAAGAGATGGCAGCAGTCACTACACAAGCTTCCATTGCTGGATTCCGGCCATGCGCATCGAAAACACGGTTTTTGACCGGTGTTCCCGGTAAACTTAACAAGGATTGCCCTGTTAGGTTGCCATCAACTTCATCTTCTTGTTCACTTAAGGTTGAAGCCAAGAAAGGAGAGTGGTTGCCTGGTTTGGCTTCTCCTAACTACCTTACCGGAAGGTAATACACATTTCTATATCTACGATCCTATGGCAAATTATTATGAATTACTTGAAAAAAAATTGATCACAATTTTACTAGTAATCACATGAAACTCATTGTAGGAGTCTAATCTACGTGAAATATGTCACATAAACAATAAAATATCTACAATCAACAATAGTTTTTACTACACTATCGAAATTTTACTACTCACAATTAATTTTACTACCTGAATATTTCATTACAGTTAATTTTTCTATTCCGATCTCAATTTTACCACTACTAACTCAATTTTACATTATAGACAAATTAATTGTGTCCACGTTATAGACCTCTAACAATTTGCATCATTATTACCTACGTACACTAGATATGTTAATAACCATTGCATATGATCGATGGTTCAGTCTTCCAGGAGACAATGGGTTCGATCCATTGGCCCTAGCCGAGGACCCGGAAAACTTGAAATGGTTCGTGCAAGCTGAGCTCGTCAACGGGCGGTGGGCGATGCTTGGAGTAGCAGGAATGCTTCTACCAGAAGTTTTCACAAAGATTGGGATCATCAATGTTCCAGCATGGTATGATGCAGGGAAGTCAGAGTACTTTGCATCATCATCAACCTTGTTTGTGATCGAGTTCATCTTGTTCCATTACGTCGAGATCAGGAGATGGCAAGACATCAAGAACCCTGGCAGTGTTAACCAAGACCCTATCTTCAAGCAATACAGCTTGCCCCCTAATGAAGTTGGTTACCCTGGTGGCATCTTCAACCCTCTCAACTTCGCGCCTACTACTGAAGCCAAGGAAAAGGAGCTTGCTAATGGTAATTCATTTTTTCGCCATCTAACAAGTTGTAGCCTTTACAATGTTTATATTACGTGTCTATACATTAGACCTCTAGCATCTAATTAAAATCGAAGCTTGAATTTATATTGGGGGGGAGGGGGGGTTAAGGGGCCGAGACCCTTATTAGTGGTCTCGGCTAAAGAGGGTAAGATTGCGTACATAATGATATAGAGTAATAGAAGCTGAATTTGTGTGTGTTGTGATGTTGGCAGGGAGATTGGCAATGTTGGCATTCTTGGGATTCTTAGTTCAGCACAATGTGACAGGAAAGGGGGCATTCGACAACCTCCTACAGCATCTTTCTGACCCATGGCACAACACCATTGTTCAGACATTGAGCGGCGGTGTTTAGATGATCAACTCGAAGACGAGTGACTATGTTATGGAGTACGGAGTAGTTCTTTTGTAACAACTTAAAAATCTTTGGTGTATGGTATTGAACTTCTGTGATCTTTTAAAGGATTTGCAATGTACAGGACGACTGTTGTTACCGATCATAGCTGTTATCTTGTGAAATTAGCACTACGTGTTACAGGACCACCACGTTATTTGTAATCTGAAATGTTATGTTCGGAAAGGAATCATCCTATTCAGAGGTTGATTGTACTAATTGTCAAAGAGCACATTGGTGTGGTTCTCTAAACAAAATTCACCTTCAACTCAGAGATCACTTCTAGATTGTTTCTTAAATCTGTTACTGAACAGAAGTGGCCAGTAAGGCGGTAATGTCGCTTTGTAATACAATCCTTGAATGGTGTATCAATATCAGCTAGAGATTTGATGTTTACACTCATTTCTGTATGTTCTAATTTACAGGATCAGTCGTCGCTAGAAACCTTAACAAAATTTGCCCGAATACAGGGTGAAAAAACTAAAAGATGGACTGAGGAGGGGAACCTATTCACAGTTAATGTGTTTCTTCTGTAAGAATGTGCTACAATATATATAACCTATACTTTCATTTTTTTATACATCTTATACTATACAGTTAATGTTTTGGTGTTCAGATGACTGACATGCGCGATTTGTAAAGTTTGTGGGGGAGATGATGCTTATATTACCAGGTGCAGCCACCATTCTTGATCATTGTAGGAAGTGCATACACGCCGTGATTAATTAGGCTGCAGGAAGAACAGACATTCTTATTTACAGGATTTTAACAGCTTTATGCACACACAGAAGCAGGAACCGAAATGAAAATCTTAACACAAGTGTCAAGTGATATGATTGTAACAAAATCCCGAACTTAAGACCTATATTCGCGTTACTGCTAGGCCTAGCAGGAATCGAATTAAGGCACACTGTCAGTATTATTTTAGCACAACAGTCTTAAGACTCATAACAGGTGTTTTGGAAAATTGGCATCTTCCAAATTGCACCCTGACAAGCTTGTTTCGGCTTGATTAAAGAGCTAGAGCGCCTATACACGAATTTTCCATTCACTTTAACATAAGAATGAGATGAATGATAATATGAAATGACTGGGAGACATTCTGATCAAGCGACAGCATGAGTTTTAGGAAATCTGTAAGACTGTAACTGATATGAAATGACTGGCAGACATTCTGATCAAGCGACAGCATGAGTTTTAGGAATTCTGTAAGACTGTAACTGACCTGTGGGTATGAATTCTCGTGAAACATGGGAATGGGACATGGCAAAGCTGCCGGAACCCATGGTTGTGGTCTTGTATCATAAATAGACCTTGGCAGTTCAAAATGACCGGGAACTTGGTAGTCCATGGGATTTGCTTGAAAGTTCATCGTGTTATCTGGCAGCGCTTTCTTCTCCTCAGGTAGGCTTATATTTCCGTAAGGAGAGTATGGATATTGTTCACCAATCTGAACTCCCATACATGCAGAGGACGTCAGTTCATTAAAGCTACCACAATCTTGTGTTGTATTGTCACACTGTCTGGCATTATCCGTGTCTGTATTGACATTGCCATAGTATCCAGGATATCCGGACATTGAAGCTTCCGCAGCACACTTTGTATCTCTATAGTGAGATTGACCATGGAAATACAAAGATCAGACAAATAGAAATGAAGGAAAAACAGAATGTCACATTTTTTTTTTTTTTTTGGAGATATAAAGGTGTTATTACCTATGAGGCAAGAAGTTTGTCTGGTCAGGCAACATCATCTGCTGATTGTCGTTACTCGGAAGCCATGACAGCTGCTGGGGTTCTTGCATACTAGTCACCATTAAGGGGAAATGCATTCCATTCTGAAACTGAAGTAAACCATGATCAATGTTAAAAATCTCACAAGAAAAAGATTAAATAGCGTCTTCTGCAACCTGTTTAGCTTAAAATAGCTCAGTACCTGGTTACTGCAGTCTAATGACGACATGTATTGGTGCATACTAACGTTTTCCTGCCAAATGAAATCGCGACAAGTTGTTAGTATAGTACTAATACTGACAGATTGGACCAAGGGAAGCATACTGAAAAGCTAAGCTGTACCTTCTGCAAACGAATATGATTAAGTGATTCTCTCAAGGACTCTTCCATCTGCTGCAAATGTTCTACATTGTCGATTTTATCAGGATTACTCCAACAGCTGAAATATACAGATAACATCATTACAGTCGTAATTTTTGTAGCTTAGACAATAGCTCTGGAGCTAACAAATGCTTTTGTTTACACTACAGAATCACCAAACCAATCTGAATCTCATCATAATGTACATCCCGGCTTAACAATATAAATGCGCACATCTCAGGACTAACGCCACACCAGCAACTCAGCAAGCATGCATAGAATAGATGGTATTGTAAATTCAATGGCAGGGAGACAATGCTTCTCTGGAAACAAAATTACTAGTCTGTGCCATGGCCAAAACTATGCAACAAGATTGCGCAAACAGGATCATGGACAGACCTTCATAGCACTCACCCATGAGACTGATAGTGCAATACAGTAACATACAGAGCTATATAGAACTGCTAAAGTGTACATATGACTATTATTCTACAAGAACATGAGCATAGTCCTAAAAGTTGCTTTGAAGATTCACCTGAGTCTTTTATGTGCTTCTGTTATTTGTGTTTGCAATATCCGTGCTTGCTCGATTAATTCCTGCATGTTCAATTCCCATGGAGCAAATTTAGCACAACTTAAGATTTGGTTTTGTTCAACAAAATTAGTGATGAGTGTCGTAACTCATAAGCAACCAATAAATCGTACCTCAGCTGTTTGATTACTGCAGGAAAAAAGAAAGAAAGAAAAAGCAGGCAAAGGGAGCAGATTAGATGTGTGCAAGTCCTCATAAAAATGAAGATACAAACAGATTAAGGATTGCATACCTTGTACCTAAAAAGTCATTTATATTTACATCATGGTCGAGCTTCTTAAACGTCTTCTTCAATGCCTACGAACAAAAGAACGTAAATCAATCAGTAAGACCTTAGGAGTAGGGACTTATGTGATTCCACATTGCAGCACAGGATACGACAGGAAATCGACATTCTAGTAAGGTTTTTGACATGATTCTTACTTCAAGACTCTCCAACTTCCTGAAACAAAGACATGGAACATATTCAGAAAATACACTTCTAATACAAAAACCTTAGCATATAGTGAAGTTAGACATGAGTTGTAACTTATAAGTCATATAGCACACCTTTTTGCCCTTTCTTGGGGAGTGAGTTGCGCAAACTTGGTAATGACTTGTTCAAGATTGCTGAAAAAGCAGACATTTTGACACCATATCAGAAACATGTACTGTATACAACAAGCTCGAAAGAAAGGTGATACTGCACAATCAGATTAATATACTGAGCATCATATTCATATATGCCCAGCCTGAAACAGGATATAAACAAGCTGGATGATGATTATAGTCCTAGCAGACCAAAATAACAGTAAACTGATGTATGTTTTGTTAACCAAGCACATACATTTTTCTTCCTAACGATTGATACTACAACAACATTACCAAGTGCCCCAAAGACACCATCCATCGTTTTATCCTATGTTGAAAACATCGAGAGACTTCCAATAATGTGTCACATTTTCCTTACACTATCATCATATTTCAAAGTCGAAAAAAACTTAAAAAAGCGAGTCTTTGGCTCCATTGGTTAAAATATAACCAATTATTAGGCCTCGACCATCGGTCTAGACTTTTGGTTTAGTTGGTTATCTAACATGGTATCAGAGAGCCTCTCCGAGACAGTGACCCTGAGGAAAGTTCAAATCCTGGGAGCCTCCTCCTTTTCAAGTGGTTTCAATCCACGTTTCAAGCCTAAAGAGCTTTAACGTGATGGAGAGTGTTAAGATATAACCAATTATTGGGTCTCAACCATCTTAATGATCGATGTTTCACAAATATTAATTCTTGCATCTAAGTTTAGAGATGCATTACACATTTTCCATCTTCCATGACAAATCAAATACCTCCTACACTTTCAAGTTCCTAATTAAGTTTAAAAGGGTTCCTAATTAAAAAATACGATCACACAAAATGATTGTAGAAACATACCTACGATCTCCAAGGTACAATGTAGGCTTCCCAGTAGGGGAAAACATGAGCAGAATAATGTGTATGTCACACAAAATGGCAAGTTCCTTAGCTTTCTTAATGATTCCGGTGCGCCTTTTCGAATACGTTACTTGACGATTACTGCTGCTATCTAATCTCTTAATCTTTAGTTTAACCCTTCCCATTCTTCAAGCTCTTAACCAAGATTTTTAACCAGGCCAAGTTTTTCCTAGGCCAATAATCAACTTTGCAAATTTCCTCCTTGTTCTTATGACTCCTACAATGAAACAAACATAGTACACATAATTATATATTAAGCACACACAATAAATATTACATAAAGTTAAGAGCACCCCATGAATCTAATCTAATTAAACAACATGCACATTGTTGGCTTTACGTATTCCTACTCAGCTCGAATACAGACTATACCGTGTGATTGAAACAAACATGCCTAACGAAATTAGTGTGTAACGTAAAATTTGAACAAACCCAAATCAAATGACACAATATGCACCCATAAATCATTAAAATTTTCGATATTTTTCGAAGGAAAAGAAGAAACATACGAGGGAAATTCATCATGCACACACAATGTGAATGTGATTGGCAAGGATAAATGGTAATGCAAATGAAATAAAACATTATAGTTGTAATCTTAACGTTTGATTTGATTTGCAATGATTTTGTTAAATATTTGAGGAAGAAAAAACAGAGAATAAAGAAAGAGTTGCAAAAAAAAATGTTTGAAGAAAAGAAAGGGTTAATGTAGGGAACATACCATAGAAAGGCAAAATAAAAGATGCCCAAAAAAGGGAAAATCCCAGAATAAATTTAGAAACCCAAAAATGGGATAATAATACAAGATTATAATTATAATTAAAAAAAAAAACAGTTAGAACAAGTAATTAGATTTACACCAAAAAAAAAAAAAAAAAAAAAATGGAGAGGTGAGAAAGTGGAGGGCGTAGGAAAAGGTGACAGGCAGAGCTATGAATCCGGGGTAGGCAGGAGAATCGGGAGGTGTTAGAATGCTTTATGCGTTGTGTCTTACTTCTTTCTTTCTTGTCATTTTTGTAGTCCTACGACTGCACGGAAGATGATATGATGATTCGAAATTAGGATCTCGTTTAAAAAATTGATTGTTATTGTACCAATAATGGGTCGACAATGCTCGATCTTCTAAGTAACGAGTAATGTTTTGTTGATGCATGAACCCTAAATGGGGGATTCAAGCTAGCGTTAGGTTGTTAGTTCGACAGTCTTCATGTATGTTCGATAATCACTATAATGATTTTTACACGCTGTTGTACAATTAAGCGAGCTTTAATTTGTTGATCTATACCAAATGTTTAGGTTGCTGTTTGAGACACAGAACACCAATTTTATACCTTAAACGATTCTCTTTTATCCAAAGTGTCATATTTTAGGACTAACGGAAATATGGACCATTTTTGGTGAAAGGAGTACTTAACCGAAGAGAAGTGTATGACTAAATGGAAATGGTAATGAAAGGAGTATAATTTCATTTCATAAAACCAATGCTCGTAAAAAGTACGGGAGTATAAGATTATTATTCTACATGGAGGAACAATTTGATCGACTATTTATAGTAAGTTGTCGCCCTGTTGGCGGCCTAGATGGTCATGAATCAAAACACTTTGATAACTATTAATGTCTATAAATAGTATAGCTCATACATCTTGACGTGATTTATAGAGCGAGATTGTTGACGTCTTGTTTTCTACTACGACTTAAGAAAAAACAATTAGCTCAATCTCAATACACCAAATATATATATGCATATACGTTGAATTAATTTACAAATTTCAAGGCGAAAAGAACACAAACTTAATTAATAAACCAGAAACATATGGTTGTCGATGGGTTGAATAAATTCAAAAGAAATCACACTCGATTCATAGTTGTGTCTTGATTATAATATAAGCTTATTGTTAGACTAATATTGGCGGATTCTTCGCAATCTCAACGTATATGTGACCACACAAATCATACACACTTAGTTTTTACAGCATCAACTCAAACTAACTCCCTTAGTTGTAGCCTTTCCCTTAGCTTCTCTCTCAATTCTCCCAAAACCTCTTATTCAGTCTCTATTTTGAACTACTTAACAAGATTTAAAAGTAATTATTAACTTCTTCCTTAATACCCTTTTTAACGTTTCATTTTTTAATTTTCTTATGTAATGTCCTTCATCATCACGTTACACTTTACATATTAGTGATTCAATTTATCAAGTGGTTGTTGATCGAAGAGATCTAATAACCCATTTACATAAACATGGAGAGTCCAGAGAGGGATGTCGAAACCGGTGATCGAATCTCGACGCAACGCCATGAGTCTTCTCTTCCTCCTCGTCGGAAGAAAGGAGGATGGATAGCCATAAAATTCATTCTAGGTACATTATTGTATTCTAATAAGTTTTGCGTAGGACGGTCTTGTTGTACGTGTATAAATCGAATCGTTGTTTTTCTGTCGTGTCGTGTCATGTTCTTACGAGTCTTTGGTTAAAATTGGCAGCAAATGAGACGTTCGAGAAGTTGGCTTCGATGAGTTTGATTGCGAATATAACAGTGTATTTACGCACAAAATACAACATGGATGGGATACTATTGATTAATGTGATTAACATATGGGGTGGATCTTCAAACATATTAACATTACCAGGTGCTGTTCTTTCTGATGCGTACTTGGGAAGGTTCTACACTTTGCTCATTGGTTCAATAGCTTCTATGTTGGTAAGAATCACTTATGTTTCTCTTCAAAATTTACTCGAATATTTATGGGGTCGTACACAAATCATGTGATATGGTGGTATCGAAATTGAGTACCAGATACTCTTGTTACATTATGTCATCATCTATACCAGGAACACTACTTATTATTAGTCCGTTGAATGGTACGATTTATAATGTAGAAGATATATATAAAGACTATAGAGTAAAAGTGAATGATATAATAAGTGATTGTTTCAATCTTCAAATTTACGTTTGATGCAGGGGATGGGAACAATGGCCTTAGGTGCAGGCATACCTAGGCTAAGGCCTCCGAGTTGTAGTCCCGAAGCAGATTGCGTCCCGGCGACATCTTGGCAACTGGCAGTACTATTTATAGCTCTTCTCCTTTTAGCCATCGGATCAGGGTGCATTAGGCCATGCAACATTGCCTTTGGAGCTGATCAATTCGACACAACAACTGAGAAAGGCCGTACACAGTTAGCGCGATTTTACAATTGGTGGTACTTCTCCTTTACGATTTCTCTACTAATTGCGCTTACAGCAGTGGTATATGTCCAAACCAACATTAGTTGGACAATTGGGTTTGCTATCCCAACAATATGTTTTGCATTGTCTATTATGATTTTCTTGGTTGGGTGTCACACCTACATTTACAAGCCAACTCAAGGGAGTATCTTTATCGACATGGTTAAGGTTGCTGTCGCGGCTTATAGGAAAAGGAAGGAGACTATAACCTCCAATGGCAACGATAATCATGTCTTCTACGATCCTATTGAGACGAGTGACAAGGGTGATAAGGTCGTGAAGCTTACTAGGTCTGACCGATTAGGGTTTTTAGATAAGGCCGCAATAATTAAGGATTCGAGTGAAGTGAATAGTGATGGGATTGCTGTTAACAGTTGGAGACTGTGTAGCGTCCAAAAGGTTGAACAATTGAAGAGTTTAATTGGGATTTTACCAGTTTGGGTGGCAGGGATTCTCTGTTTCGTATCCATGGATCAACAAAATACATTTGGTATACTACAAGCAATGCAGATGCATAGGAAGGTAGGTTCACATTTCATAATTCCACCAGGTTGGATAGGTTTAACTGCTATGATTTCGCTATCCATTTGGATAATCATATATGAGCGTCTCATCATAACTTTATGGAAGAAATGGACTAAGAAAAGTGACGTGAGATTTTCTCTGAAAACAAGAATTAGGATTGGTATTATAATGTCAATTTTGAGCATGGTTGCTGGGGCTATAGTCGAGTCCAAAAGACGAGAAGCAGCCTTGAAAGCAAATTCATTTGACTCGCCCCTAAGCGTAGGATTCCTAGCACCACAGCTAATGTTGACAGGGTTGTTAGAAGCATTTGCCGCGGTTTCAATGATGGAGTTCTTCACAACACAAATGCCTGAGCAGATGCGCTCCCTAGCTGGTTCCGTCTTCTTTATCAGCTTGTCTATGGCTAGCTACTTGAGTACCGCGATTGTTAACATTATATACAGAGTTACCAAGAAGGAGGATGGTATAGCATGGTTAGGAGGGCATGACCTTAACAAGAATAAGCTTGATTATTTCTATGCTATTATAGCTTGCATAGGAGTGTTTAACTTCTTTTACTTCACATTTGTTGGGAGCAAATACATCCTTGTTGATAACGCTACCACAAGTGTGGCTGCATCAAGCTCTGGTAAAGAAACACATCCTAGTCAGAGTGATGAAGTAATCAAAGGTATTCAGGGACATCTTTAGTAGGATGATCATTTCTTAGGTTTTTGTTAGTGTTGTGTTTCTTTTCTTCTTTTTCTTGCATCATAGTGAAAATTTTGTTTATCTCTTGATGTGTAATATAACATATAATGAAAAATTTGAACAATTTGGCATCACAGTTTTTGTTTCATCGTATAATACTAGCTCGTTCACATAACGTGATTTTATATCAGACACCAGCTAATACTAAGAACAACAAAACCTTGTTTAAATATAAAACCACGAGGTATTGCGGGAGAGCGTCTTTCAATAATTTATTGAGAGACCAATTATGTTATTTACATCGTGACCTTGTTTATATAATTAGTGACCGTTATACTTCTTTTGGTAATCGTCTAGTTAAAGACTTTAGACACTTCATCAAAGATTTGCAAACAGGTTACTTTATAAATACTAGCTAATTTTATATGATTTGTTCTTCCAAAATCATAGATAATGTGATTTATTATAGTAAATTAATACGATCAGTAAAAGTATTATCATAGTTACAATCAACGTAAAAAGAGTCACTTTGTAACACAGTAGAATGGTCTCTCAATAAATTATTGAGAGACCGTCTTTTATGATACTTTATGTGAACCCCAGATTGTAACTTAATTCATTTGGAAATAGGACATTAACATTGACTAATGAGAGGGATAAACATTCACAACTACGAACTTTAAGTCGCAAAACGTAGGTGATACCGCTAATTTTTCGAGCTTTTACTAAGTACTTCTTCCGCTTTTTAGTTTCTTTACGTTTTGTCTGATTTATGAACAATATTCAAACGAAATGTAAAGAATTCGATAAAAAAACACGGAAATGTGATAAATGGTCATATCTCTTGGAGCCCAAACAAACCCATTTGAACCACATTATCAACAAAAGAAATGCAATCAAGAAAAGAACCAAAAACAACTCCACCACCAAGAGGAGGAGGAGGAGGAGGGAGAGGTAGAGGCCGAGGCCGAGGCCGCAACGCCTCCAAATTACCACCATCCTCCGCCGTGGCTGCCGCCGTCGCCGGCGAACCAATAATTGAGCTGAGCTCAGAGTTTGAAGACCTCAAAATCTCCGACAACAACCCAAGGAGCTTCCCTTACAGTGTGAAGCAAGAATGTTGGGAAAAGGCCGACAAAGTCAAAGGAAGGGACCCACAACGTTGGAGAAGGGATCCACTTGGGAACACCATCTTCCGGAAGCTTGTTGGTTGCGCTGGCTGCTTGTGCCATGATTATGACCATATCATTCCTTACTCCAAGGTCCTTTCTTTTTCCCTTTTTTTTTCATAAACTTGTTCTCAATGATCTTTAACTTTATGGGCTGCGCAAGACGGTTACAGTCTTACAGATGACGATTCATGTTAGCCGAACCCAAGTCATTTTGGTAATAAGGTTTAGTTGTTGTTGGTGGTTGTGGGTTTCAATTTGTGCATTATTTTGTGGGTTTTATTGTTGTTCTTGGCATATGGTAGTGGTGTGTTTGATTAGGTGATATAAAGTCGTAATCTTCAATACTCGTATCAATTACAAAAAACAATTGGGTTCTTATATTTTGAAACATTGGTTGTTGTATTATTGTGGTGTTGGACTGTTGGTGGGTTTTAATCAGATGATGATAAGAAGTTTCCAATTTGTTATGCTGGTTACTAGGAGTATAAGGTTATGTTTGAGTGGGTGTGGTGGTTGCGACAATGTAATGGAATGAAATTATTACAAAAATGTGAAAATTGAGAGAGGGAAAGAATACTAATAAGGGGGAGGGTTAATTAAATCTAATGATGTGATTGCAATTTAGATGGGTTTAAGTTGAACGATGATAATTGCCTTTGTTCAATGGGGATCTCATTTGTTCAATGGGGATCTCATTATTGTAATGAGCATCACACTCAAGCTCGTTCACTCCTTCATTTTTGGGCTAAATGGGTGGTAATGGGGATTACTTTACACCCTTGTGATCAAACAAGCTCTAAGTTTGTAAGTTAGGTGATTTTTGTCATGCTGGCTCTTTTAATTATAATTGTAAGGCGGAAGTGAAGAAGTTTACAATAATGTGCTGATGCGTGTCTACTTTTCTAGTGGTGACCTCCCTCTTGTAGGTATTAAAGTTGTTCTTTGCTAAAGATGGCAGTGGTGGATGTTTAGGGATTATTGCGATGGCCAGTTTCGGTTTGATGATAGAGTTGTTTAGTTTTTAAAGTTTGTGATTTAAGCAAACTCTTCATCTTCTTCTTCATTCTACAAGTGAGGGATTCTTTTGTTAATCTATTTATAAATAAGCAAAAGGTGTAGGTAAGCTTCGTAAAACTAGCTGATAAGATCACCTAAAGCTAAACAGGTTGCTGGAAATCGATAAATTAACCATCCATTTCTGAGCTTTCTGCAAAGCTGAAACCCAAAGTTGAACTTCTCCGAATCTCCAATTTTACTACTGGCTACTATAAGACTGTTTTTCAATCAACGTCTGTAAAAAGGTTTTATCTTTACCTAACTCTCTTTGCCTGTTCATATCTGTTGCTCGCAGTTGGGGATGTGGCACTCAAGGTCTGACTATTAGCTGCAATATCAAGCTGATCCCTGGTCTTTGGGATTTATAATGTTGAATTGTGGTTCCAATTTTTCGAAAGTGGGGTTTATGGCCCATGTTACCTGGGTCTTCTTTCTAGAATCTCTAAAAGTCATTTCCGTGGAGGCATATAATGCTGATGGAATCTGTAGAACCTGGATAGATGAAAGCCATTTCCTTGGAGGCATATAGTGCTGATGGAATCTGGAGAACTGAAAAAAAAAGTTATCCGATCCTAGAATTGTTATTCCTCAGACACTGTATATTTAGAACTAGCTATCTGATATAAGGGAATTTGTAGGAATAAGAGGTCAATTGGGTTTGCCAATTGCCTAAGAAAAGTCACAATTTAGGGTCGTATTCTTGTCTGCATTAGCGGTCAGACATTGCCCATTGGCATCGCCGTGAGAAAAGGAGGCATTCCCATAACAGCCCCCTTCCCTGCCAAACATTGATTTATGGTATGATTGTTGACTAGCCCTCACAGGTTTGCAGCATTTGCTAATAATGATGATACAACTCAAATTTAAATAATGAATACGTAGTGTGAATTATTTTAGAAGAAATATAGTAAAAGATGCTTGAAATGTACTACAGTATTTTTCACGATAGGAAAATCAATCAAAGTTCTTTCCTATGTCCGTTTATCGTCAAAGTTTGCAGAAACTTCAATGTGCTGCTGGGAATGTCTGCGATTGGAATTTTTATTTCCATTGGAGTAACTTTAGATGCTAAATCCACAAAGTAAATGTCATTTCATTGAAGATAGTGGATGATTTGGTTGCTACAAAGGTGATTCCCGAAGGTCAAGTGCAGAGCGCCAAATTCGTTTTTGAGGTCCTCCATCCAGGCTGTTATGAGAAACCAATCCCCATGGAAACTTTAGCTCTTTTTCTAGATGTCTCGGGTCTTACCTTACCTAAGCGGATAAAGCCAACTCTAGTGTATCCTAGGAAAAGGAAAAAAGTTGTGAACTTGAAAATCTGAAATCCACTTTCAGTTATGATGGTGGCTTGAAGAGGGGCTTCTTAGCTAGGGGTTGATGATCTCTTTTTGTGGTTTGTGGGGTTGGGCTTCTGTCCTCCCTTGTTTGTAGTGTTTTATTTTATATCTATCAAATACAATAAAAAAATACTGTGAAGATACTGAAAAACAATGTTGCTGGAAACAGAGTTTTGAATTCCATAATTCTCAGGTATTACATCTTTTGAAAGATGGCGACTATATAAGTCTGAAATTCTTAGGATATTATTGGCGCTTTCTGTAAATTTGTTTATAGATGAATATGTTTGCTTTCTAGAGGAAGTTGATGCTGGCACTTGCTAAAGTTTTTATATCTGTTACATATATTTGATTTCTCATAAAGTCAATTTTATATGTGGACCCAACCAGATGTTAGGTTGAAGTGTTGGCGTATTGCTAAGCGACACATTTGGAACCTCTTCATTCCACTGTTTCTCAGTTCTCATATATCATATTAATATTATAAATGGTGTTCATGTGTACATGATCTTCTCTCTTGTCGAGGAGTTTTACTCTTCGAAGAGACAATGAGCGTACTTGAGATTCCATCACTTTGAGATCACTTAGTAGTCTGTTATGAATTTCAGCTTTTCCTGGGGAATTTGGTTGCCTGATGATGGTTTGAGGATCCTGTCACTGACCACTTATAATGTATTGCGAAAGTTTTGGACAAAAATGGTTATGAGGAGGGGTGTGGACTTAGTGTTGATAAGAGGAGCCCTAGTGGGTAGAGAAGAAAAGAAGAGGGTGCCTAATATCTTTGTCCTTTAGGCTCCGTTTGGTTGAAGGGGAAGCCTTTCAAGGAGAAACTATTTTCAGTGGAAATTATAAATCAGAATTTTAAAATAAGTTTCTTTGTTGGTTCTTTGTTGTGGAGATAAAATGAAGAGAAAGGAGGAAGGAGGAAAACAGGGGAAGGCAAAACTTGAATCCCATCTTAAAATGTCTTTTTTTCAAACGAGAGAGACTCTAAGCTGAGTAGTTGCAGACTTGCAGTAGCTGCACGCTCCCACACTCTAATTACGACGCTGGATGTGTGTGGACTGTGGAGTTCAATTTCAACTTTTAAAGTTCATGAACCTAGACCTAGACTTCCTGCAGGCTCTCTTGTTAAGTTCAGCTATTGAGCTGGGATTTCCACTGGGGCTTCCTGCCTTTCCCTCTAAGCCTCACCGCCGAAAACAAGGACTTTGAATTGATAGAAGTCATAGTTACCAATTTATTTTCTAAACTTTTGGGTAGCTTAGTGAGTGTTGCCTCATAGATATAAGAATACTACTTGATCAGTGTCTGTAGCCTAGGTTACTGTGATCCTAGCTGTGTCAGAAGGTTAAGTGAAGTAAATTGAGAGTACAAGAGCTTGACAGAGTCTCAATTCATGAAAACGTCTCCTTGATGCTTTCGTGGCGATTCACCAAGAAGCCTGTTACTTGCTCGATACCTTGTGAACAGGCATGATTAACTCAAATCGTAGACAGGTGCAAAGGATTATTGCCAAGTTTATATGGTGGATACGAATCTATGTGCAGTGCTGTTGTATTGATCCTTATGTCAGTTTCAGTAGATAAGCATCTTTTTAGTCGTGGAAGAGGAATCCCAGATGCAGACTTAAGTGGTGTTGTCTCTTAGAAATACTAGTATGTTCCAACTGTAAGTAAATGAAAAGGTGAACAGTTCTCCAATGAAGGGATTAGTAAGAGAAAAGTTGCTGCGTTGATGATAAGAATTTTCCTATCCAGTGTACCGGAGTATTATCCAGTGTGATAGAGAGGATGGTGGATAGCTCAATTATTTTACCCTTTATGAAGTTGTCACTTTGACAATGAGAAGAATGGTCTAAACCATGTCACCTTTTCTGTATTATTGATAATTTCCATCACATGTTCTTTTCATGAACATCTAAGTTCTCTTGTGGTGTTGGGACAGAATTGGGTGCAGAAGTCTTCTTCTTTCTCGTTTTTGAGATTTTCGTCCTGTCACATTCCTTCATGTGGTCTCATTTAGGTAAATCTCCCAATAAGTGGTTTCATAATATGACAGTTTAGCTTGCTTAGCCCAATGGTTATGCGTGTATAACATATGAGGCTATGAGTGAATGTTTTGTTGCTTTATATGTGAAGATTATTACTCCGTATAATCTAGCAGATGCTGTGGCTTATAGTTCTAATGTCTAATTGTCATTTATTGTATTGCCTTTGTGTAAATAGATATGAGCTGGCAACAATAGCATTTGTTTCAGAGTCTGTGGTTCAATATCTGTGCCATGTGGCGGTTCAGTTCATGGAGTTTTTGATGTCAAATGAAATTAACGATCCTCCAATTTGGTAGATTAATCACGATGGAGTAAAGAAAAGTATTGTTTTGTTGTTGATGTTTATTGGGCAATGAGGTTGATAATCTGCTGGAAATGGTTCTTGCAACTCTTGTACGTTAATCCTGCGAGCTGAGCCATTACCCTTTCCTGAATCTTAGTGCCCTGTGTTGTGTTAGTGCTTAGTACATAAACTAATTCAGTTTCGTACTATATCATACTCAATGTTAAATGAATTCTATCTATTTATTTTCAGGGCGGAAAGAGTACAGTAGACAATTGTCAAGTTCTGCAGGTAAAAACACTTGCCCAGACTTATATTTACCAAGTATACGTGCTAAAATAATATCTGTTTGTCGTTTTATCTTCTATTTACTAGTATCTTTACGAGTTCACAAAATTTCTGTCTGGATTGGATGTTGACTGGCCTAGTTCTACTTTCGATTTTAATTATGCACCTGTTGCTTACTAGCAGCTGCCCCTAAATCTTGCTTTCCGTTGGCGGTTTCTTCCATTTGTTTCATAGCTCATCCCTTTGTAGTTTCGTCATTATGTCTGTTTAGTTTCTTTCTAGATTAAATAAAAAAAAGAAAGATGGTCTGAATTTTGTGGTACCAGAAGAATTAGGACTAGACACTAGTTGTTTCCAAGTTAAACTGCGATTGAAAGCCCATGGAGTAGGACTAAAAGCTAGATTTGATGTTTTCCATTACTCAAAACGTTATCGTGCCTATTGATCGATTTTCCGACTCTGAAAATAGTTTTATCATAAATATCTGTATAAAGCCTTTAGGAGATCTACTCTCCCCTAAATCTTGCATCTGCAACATTATCATGTTGACCCCTTTTCCATGTGGTTAATTGTGAAACTGTGAAGGGTGGGCAATTTTGGACATCCAAGTGTATGCTGCTGCGCTCAGAAATGTGAGCTAAACTAGGTTGAATCCGACTGTTGGGTATTGTGTCATGTGGCCTTATGCTTTATCTGGCTAAATGATTTTGGATTATCGACAGAAGGGCCTCGTGAGAATATGGACGTGTAAAGTGATGTAAAAAATTGCAACGATTCACCTGTACCAAAAGATTTGGATAGAAGTCTTGAATCATGACCATTACATGTCATGCTCCTGAGGAAAAGAACTTTTACCAATCGCAACATTGGCTCAATGAATAGCTGCAAGACTTTTTTTTCTGATTTTTTTGAATTTCTTCTCTTAGCTTACTAAAACAATGACTTTGTCAAGCTTCACTTGCCTGCATTTTTAGATCTCAAGTGTTTTTTAACAATTCTTTTCTGTATTTAGCTTACTATAAGAACAACGTACTGGCTTATTGGTGAAACTAACCTCAGAAGTCTACCATTTTATCTAACTTGATTGTACTCATCATGCACATATCGTTTCAGGTTCGTGTTAATCGCTCGAAAGGGAATCGTACTGACATATCCAGAGCAGATCTAATACAAAGGAGTTCTTATTGCCGAGTTTCAGGTATTCTGCTATCTTCATAAGGTTACTTGTCACATAATTCAATTTCATTATCCTAACTGGTAACCTTTACATGCACTTCATCTTCAGATTATTTGTTGATCCGATTTGTGGGAAAATAGTATGCTTAATCTTCTGATATACTTAAATCATCTGATAGTAGCAATCTTTATCTGCTTGTGGTCAAGAAGTACGCTTCATCGTCTGATAAATTTTGTTCTCTTTTGTGCACAGTAGTCATTTTTAGGGTCATTCCCTGAAACGATTTGACATTTTCTGCTCATAGAAAAAGGGGTTCTTTGTCAAACCAAACGGCCTCTAATGTTTTAGTCAGTAATTAAGTCTAGTGAAGGAGATTACTGAAAGCTCATTAGTGGTTAATCCTGATGAACGTAAAATTTCAGGCCGTGAGATGGACTTTCTTGAACAAGCAGCTTATGGTAATGTTCGTCGTGGAGATGATTCAGGTGGATGTAGGATTCAGTAACACCGTTGGATTCGTAGGCCTAGTCACAGTTTGTATATATATGTTCTGTAAAAGAGAACTGCTCAACAGATGTAGGAAGCAAGAACAGACTGTATGGCGCCGGGTATGAGTTTTACTGTCCATTGTTTCATAAACATTAAGATCAGAAATGAAATCCTTGTATTAATTTCGAAATGAGCTAAAAATTGGCAGTAGCTAGGTTACAGTGGCTCAAAGTCGAAGAGCCCAGTTCAATGTTCGCATCGACATTGATTTGAACCACTGCTTAGAGCACTCCGTTTTTTCTTAGGAAGCTTCAAAGTGAATACATTTTTGGTGTTAGTGGATGAAGCCTTTTGATTCGGGCCATTTTTTTCAAGGGAAAGTGGAGCCTTTTTTTTTGAGTTCCACTCCACTATGATAAGTGATAACTGATAAGCATATGCTATGGTTATCACTTCTTCAAGTGACACAACTACACTAATAAGTCATTGTGGATGTTTCGTCATTTTCCTGCGTCAAGTACAAGTTTCACTCACTGTGTCATTAACTCATTATAGTATGGCTATCATGCAACGGAAGAATACACACCATGGCCTTGAAAATTAAAAGGTGCAATCGAAACACCTTTGTATAATATGTGCGTTGGTGCTGCATTGTGCATTTGTGGTGTATGTAGCAATTTTCGGAGTATTGAACAAACTAGGAAAAACGGAAAGCCAAGTCATCCAAGTACTTGTGTTTTCTTGAGGCACAAAGTAACCACTTGTACATCTCTTGGTGATTGTGCAAATATGGACGTCAATATCTCAATACGACGAAGCCATTAAAAAAAGTATTCTCTCCTGCCCAAAATGATCTCACCCTTTTATTTTACTGTTTAGAATGACCATGTTGGGCAAGTGGGCAACTAAATAAAACCAAATGGGTTTGGTATGATACAATGCAGAATAAAATATGTATTAATGTTTAAAACAAGTGAACGAGTCATTTGGTAGAAGAAACCCTTAACATAACCTGCCAGAACAACAAAATGAAAAGGGAGATCATAGTGGGTAGGAGGAAGTATGAATATATCAGCACAAGTTGATCGATCGATTGATACCATAAATGTAAACCAGGACAATTTTCCTATGTGCCCTAAAAACTGTTGGCTTATAAATGAAGTTATTAAGACAATAAAACCTTGAATAAGAGACCAGATATTTGCCAATTGCCACCCCCAAGCCTTGTAATTTAGGCAAACTTCAAATCCAACCATAGAAAAAGAAGATGAAAGTGGGCACTAATTGCTAATTAATCCATTCCACGAGCATGATAGTGAAAGGGCACATATCCTCCATGTAAAGGGTAAAAAACTAAAAACGCAAAAAGTTGGAAATAAAGAAAGGGAAAGGGAAAGAAAACTAGAAAAGCATATAAAAAAAAGGAGGAAAAGCCAAGGCACTAAATGAATAAATTTTGAAGTGTTTTGTGTAGGACCCCTATGACAGTATTTTCTTTACTTTTGGGCTAATTTTGTGGCTTAGCTTTGTTTGCAAATCTACGAGAGCAAAAAATATCTCATTGTCTTGTAGTTTCATGACTAAGCATTTGATACCAATATACCACTATGATTTGGACATCCCTTTATACGTGCCTCTAGTCTAATTTTTGTGTATTCTATGGTCCAGAACTCCGAATATTCAACAATTTATCTTTTGGCTATAGTAGTACTTTGTAGTTTGTATTCATATATCTTAGTTCAAAATACTCGTCATACATATTTTTTTCATAGTCGGTCACATATTCACAGATGAATAAGTTTGAACAAAAGCGTTGCCTCTAGTTCTATATCATCTTTATGTTTGTTTTGCTGTTTCTGTCCAATCGTGTGGGAAGCCAGATACCAAATTAAATACTCAATTCTCTTAAAATCAAGCGGAATTGTTGGAGTTGAGTGCAAAACGAGATATCTACTATTTTTTTCAACAAATGAACATTTTATTTGATCTAAAGAATGAAAACAAAACACAGACTTGTACTTATAAATTATACCCATCAAACTAGGTGACAAGTAGAGTATATAGATAGAAAGAATCCCGGTGTAAAGATAATAACAAATCTAATCAATCGCACATAATCCATTTATATTAGATCTTTAAAGTTTCACCAAGTCAAATCTAATTATCACGGATAATTTTTTTTCCTTGGAATAATAACAAGCTTATACTAGTAGATTGCTTTCGAGCAATAAAGAACCTGAAAATTCAAATCTAATTTCAACCACTATGAAAAATGTTTGCTTAGGTGTCGTTTGGATACCACGGGAATTAAATTACCGTGGGAAGTATGAATTAACGGGAATTAAATTCCTAATGTAAATTCGTAGGAATTTGTCTAAATGCGTTTGGATACCATGTAGGAATTTCGGATTCCCTATCATTTTTTTCCCATGGGTTGTTTGGATTCACTACTTCAATTCCCATGTTAATTAGTAAGAATACTATTTTACCCTTTGCGTTTTTTAGTGGTCAACCACACAAATGTAAGGGGAGTATTAAAATTTTGAGGGTAATAGAGTAATTTTCTGAAATTGAAAGCATGGGAATTTTGAATGGCCAAGGGGGGTGGGTAATTAAATTCCTATGGTGTATAGGAATTAGAAATACCCAAGGATTTTCCAATGCCCACACTTTGGATAAAAAGAAGTATCCAAACAACCCATCTAAAACCAAATTCACAGAAAAATGAAATTCCTGTGGAAATAGAGGGTATCCAAACGAACCCTTAGTATTGATATGGGAACAAAACATGTGGACTGGAAGAACACGGCAAACAGTTGACAGTTGACAGCAGCCTTTGAACAAAAAAATGAAAAATGCATTATCCCTTTGAATGTTCTTTGTCCTAGAAAACGGTCCACCTTTTTTGTATTTTAGCTGGCCAAAAAGGATTTAACTTTCCAGTGTCTTTGGTTGGCAGGGCACTTGGCAGCCTGCTGCCCAACAACTATCCCTTCAACTCTCACTCCACTCACCTTTTTTTTTTTTACCTTTTTTGGCTGCCTTCTATCTCCTTAGATTTTCACAAAAAATTTCCATTTTTTGTACCAAAACAAATCTTATCTTGGTAGGATCATACAGGCTAATTTTGTCACAAGTTTGTTTGGTTAGTTATCAGATATTCGATTTTTGCCTCTTACGAGTCGAATAACTGATACGAAAGTACTTTACTCATTAAATTGATTTTAGTATTTCAAGAGAGGTGGGTCATATTATCGAAATGGATAATTGTAGTACTCGTAGATTCAACACATACAAAACTAGAACAATTTGATTATGCACAATCTTGGAAAGTTGGAAGCTTTTCACATCCATTAATGTTATCAGCAGGATTCAGCACCACATCCTGCAACTAAAAACATTTATGGCAAACAACTTATTGTTGCAGTCTACAAGTAGCCATTAAAATAGAATGGGAAGGGTATCAGTACCACTATGTGGGTCTTGGATCATGCAGAGCTGAAAAATAACTCTACCGATAAAAAAACTACGGTAAAAAAACTCCATAATTTCATGGTAATTCAACAAAACAATAATAATAGAATGGAGTAAAAAGGAGGGCAAAATCATTTTCCATTATTAGATCTCTATATTACAAAAAGGAGCCTAAATAATACAACTAGATACCTTGTTCACCTTGACGGCTTCACCTGTTATACTTGAGAACACTTCCAGAAGAAGTTAAGGCCTATGTACAAAGATACAAGCTAAGACAGCTAAAAATGGAGAAAGAAGAAATGGGGGGACACTCTTTGCATAATGTTACATGATGATTGATGGCTGCTAGCTGCTTATGCTCCAACCCTATATCCTAAGCTAAATCAGGCTCATCAACCAAATATACCGAGCCTAAGTTGCGTTGTTGGTGGACTTTTCCAAAAACTTAGCGGTCACTATTTCGCAATCAAGCTTTCTCTTGGAAGCTGAATGATCTACACAAAGCTACAGGGTTAGCCTTGAATGCTTCAGGAGCTTCTATATCGCTATCCGTCCTCTCTGCTTCCTTGGAATTGAAGCTGCTGAAGAATCCTTTTCTTGCAGAGTCAGCTTTATCCTTCTTAATTCCCAGTGTTGTCCATATAGAGCTTTTGGCAGCTTCATCAGGGTCGTCGATCCTCAATGTCTTTGGCATCAGAACTGTACTGGTCGTAGTAGGGGTAGTAGTAGTAGTAGTACTAGTAGGAGTTTGGGAGCTCCTATCATTGTCAGTTGGTGTAATCATCTCGCCATCCCTCGTATGCTTGCCTAATGTAGGGGAACTCTGGTTGGATCCCGGGCTATTCTGGCTCGGTGAGTACTGTGGTACCCAGGAAACATTCCAAGGGACAGGAGCACCATTCCAGTAAGGAGGAGGGTACATCGGCATAGGGTAAGCTGACGGGCAAAATGGTGGTGGTACAGGACCAGCTGCAGGGTTCCACATATACGGCCACTGAAAGTAGGGCATCTGATTAGTAAACCCGTTCATATGCTGCTGTGGTTCTTGTGCACCTTTCCTTGACGGATCCTCAACAGCCGAACTAGTGGTAACAGTCGAACCACTTGAATGATCATCCCCGTTGTCCATACCCCGACTTGGCCCTGGCACAACATGATCAACGTTATGGAATCCGTTTCTAGTGGTGCCACAGGCCTTCTTATCAGCAATGTTGAGGACAGATGTCATGGATTCACAAAGTGGATTGTCTGATCCAAATGTTAGGACTGTTCCATTGTTTTTTAAACCAGGGTGGTGCACACCATTAGAAACATCAAACCGAGCTGCTTGCAGTGCCTCAGACACCGTTATATGACAGTACCGTGATGCAGAGCTCTTGTTCTTTCTCCTTCCTGCTCCTACTGGAACATTCCTCATTGTACCACCAGCAGTCCAGTACCTCTGACAGCTCTTGCAGAAGTGGCGCGGCTGGTTAACATTGTAATTGTTGTAGTAGCAGAATTTGGTGTCCATGCTATTACACCTAGGGCATGGGAGTATCTTGTCAGGCTTCTTAAGTTGTTTCTGCTGTGAATTTTTAGTGTCATTTGATTCCTTTTCATCCTGCTCATCCTGCTCAGGTTCAGAATCCTTCTCAGATTCAACTGCTTTCTCAGTCTGATCAGTAGTTTCCGATACTGCTGGTCCATTCGTGGATTCGTCCATGGCTTCTGCAGATGAATCATCCTGCTGATCATTCTCCATTGATTCTTCTTCTGTTATTTCCTGAAATTCAGAAGGGCCGACCTGTCAGACATAACTATATAACATATGTCTACTGACATGATATACTAAGGGCATACCCAAGTATACAAAGATTATTAGAATAAACAACATTATTTTAATTAACATTAGTTAGCAACTTTCAAAAATAAATACAAAATCATAATAATAAGGCAAAACAAGTGGAGGATATGTTCTATGGAAAAGTAGGGAGTATAAACTACAAAGTCAAAAGATTTAACCAAACAAATTAAGTTTACAAAAGTTGAAAACTTTTTTTTCACATCATAGAACCTTCCAGAGTGCACTTAATCAAACAACTCACCTTTATCTTGAATGTCTAAAATAATCATAAGTTAAATTTACTTTTCACCCCTAGACTCGAATTCTCATATACTCAATGGTTTAAACTACTAGTTTAACTCGAAACTCGAATACTTACATGTTAAATTAGTTTGACTAATTGGGGAACGAATTTTTTATCATCGACTTAAAAGAGCATTAATGATTCGGCAAATTACATACTACGTAGTTAAAATTATCGAACATACTCAAATGAACGTTAAGCTAACAGAACTTTTTTGTTTTTCACCAATAATAGACTTCCACACAGATAAATAATTTGCAAGAAATTCTCAAGTTTTATCCAATAAAAAAAATTGACAAAGGGAGACTTGTTTATTCCAATAGTCAAGTTACAGCTACAAAACAGGTATATTAACCTGTTTTACTCCATAGTCCAGATACATGTATTTTAATGCACAGAAGAGTATATCACAAGCTAACATGATTTTATTAAACAAATTCCACTTACAACACATGTGCAAAATTTTCCTAGATTAAAGCTCATATAAAGTTATAAACCCAACTAAATTTAATTTTTTTTTTAAATTCAATTTTTAACCTTGAATACTACATCCGACTCTACTAGTAAACTGAGGTAAATCAAAATAGTCTCGGGAATTGAAGCAGTTCACACATCCCGACACTTTAGCCTAAAAAGTGTCTAAATTCAATCATTTTCGTAATAATCCTACGTAAAATAATTATAAGAAGTTTTCGAATTACAAGGTGAGACACAGGCTTGCGATTTTAGAGAGAAATATATATCGAAAAATTATGAAATATATATAGTTCGAGTCATCGAAAAAGCATGTATCATACATGAAACATGCTACCATATGATAAATTAAGAATTTGACCCACTAATCAAATTCCTATTTAACTAAATGAGTAAAAATTCAAATTCATAATAATCCAAAAAAAAATCCATTTTTTTTTAACATCACACTAAAAAAGAACAAAGAACAAAACTTTACAATAACAGAATTAATATTCTGAATAAATTTCATACCTTAGTAACTTCATCTACAAGTTGCTCATCAGAAGATGACTTCTCAATACTAGACTCCTCCTCATTATTACTACGAGGAGAATCTTCAACTTCACTTTCTCCATCTCCATTTACTTGGATTCTTTTCCCAAACAAAGTAAATGACGGATCCAACATTTTTACTTTTTATATTTCTTCCTTTTTTTTTTTTTACTGAACAGAGCAGAGGAAACACAGAGATATAGAGAGACAGGGGTATGTGTGTCGTTTGATATGTGTAGGATTGTCGTTTGGAGGAGAGAGAAAGTAAGATGTGTGTTTTGTGTTTGTGTGTGTGTTCGACTTGGCAGTGACAAGGTTTGTGTTTTTGATCCTTTAAATCAAACTTCTGATGCCACGTCAGATAGTTGGCAATTTTCAGCCACATAATTTCCTCCCCTCTACTTTTTAAATAGTATTTTATTTAATTGGATTATTTTATTTAATGGTGGATGCTTTATGAAAAAAAATCTTCATTAAAATATGTCGACTGAGGTGGACGTGGCACCGTCCGATTGGCCCCATAAGGATAAAATTGACCTTTTTGGTTTAATTTTTTTTGGTCTCTTTTGTTCTGTTTATTTGCTCTTTTTCTTCGGCTTTGTGGAAACTTAATTAAAAAAAGAAATAAAGTTTTGAAAAAGTAATGTTAGAAGTTTTGCATGATTGAAAATGTCTTGGATTTCTTTGGGTTTTAATTTGGTGCTTTTGGGGTGGTTGGAAGGTCAGTTTTAATATGTGGAGTGAAGCCATGGTTATCAACATAATTCAAACATGGTACGTACTCATTGGATACAAATCTACTAGGAGTATATAGCACCTATATAATACACTCATTTATATTTCAAATCATGAAATCATAGGTTATACGAATAGGATGTGTGTATTTCAGTATTAAAATATTAGTCTTACCTGATATAATATAATCCTCCTAATAATGGATATACACTGGGGTATGTCTGTTTGTATACTTATTTAAACGCTAAAGAGTAGCGGATGTGTTAGCTTGTGTATGTAAGTACGATAAGCTAAGTCGACTACTTTAGTACATTTTCATGCATTCATGTAGAGTTCGAGTTTGTATATGGGCACTAGTAGCTTGGATCTATTCATTTCTGTTGTAGTTGTGCATGGATCATCAAAACTTGATCAAATATAACAGCCGATACACGCCATTCTTCGTTGGCACTCAATTTTTTTTGTTCTAATTGCTTCTATATATGCATTCAAAATGCGTGATTGAGGTAGATAACCAACATAATTTCTGGTATTCATCAGAAGTTTGGGGGTCCTTAATTCCTTATCTAATCCTCTCAGTATTGCGTTAGACACCTATTTTCACTTTCTAGCTAGTTTAGACTTTAGAATATGTTAGACACCTTTGGTAATTGGCAATTCCTACATCTCACCAAACAACTTTGAATAATTCCCATGAATTTCTAATTCCTACGAAATGAAATTGTATGGGAATTTCAAACTCGTTTATACAACCAAATGACCACTAATTGTTGAAATGCAGCGAACTTTATGTCGAATGAATAATGGGCCGATTCTTCTCTAAGAAAATAAAAATAGAAAGTACTAAACAAAAAAATTTGTGTGTCCTGCAAAACAAACAAAACAACATTTCCCACACTCTTACTTTATTCCATTTTTGTTCTTTCTCTGGTGAGAAGCTCCGGCGGAGAGGATGACGAGGCTCCGACACGACATTCTTTTTCCTCGAGGTAACTTCTACTTCACTCAACTTTTATCCCGGAACTTCTCTGTTTCCCCTTCTAATCCCAAATCCCCCCATTTTCATAATCGTAACCTTGACAATGATTCTCAATTGTTCCTAAATCGTGTCAGAGAAGATTGCAAATTAGGGTTTACTAATCTGGAATTCCCCCTTTCCATATTCAATCAATTGATTTCTATGCGCCCAATTCCTTCTGTTATACTCTTCAATCAGCTATTTTCCGCCATTTCTAAGATTAAACCTAATCCCCCTTTTCACGCTATACTCATTCTCTCTCGTCAAGTGGAGTTATCCGGTATCCGCCCGAATGCGCATTCCGTCGGTATTGTAACCAATTGCTACTCCCGCTTGGGGCGTGTTGATTACGCTTTTTCTCTAGTTGGGAAGCTTCTTAAGCTTGGATTTGAGCCCAGCATTGTTGTTTTTACTTCATTGATTAATGGATTAATTCAAACTGATCGATTTCCCGACGCTGTCCGTCTTTTGGATAAAATTGTCGAAATGGGGGTTCAGCCGAGCCTAATAACATACAATTCCATGTTGAAAGGGCTCTGCCGGGTTGGGGACAGTGCGGGTGCTCTCCATTTGCTTCGGAATATGGAGCGCGGTGGCGGTTGTAGGCCTAATGTTGATTTATACAACACCATTGTAGATAGCCTTTGCAAAGACGAGCTTCTGGCTGAAGCTATCGAGCTTTATGAGGAGATGAAAAGGAAGGGCATTCGGCCTGATGTTGTCACTTATACTACGTTAATTCGAGGAATGTGTAGCTTAGGTTGTTGGGATGATGCGAATAGTCTGTTTTCTGAGATGGTGGATAGGAATATTGCGCCCAATGTTGTCACGTATAGTACTCTTGTAGATGCCTTGTGTAAGGTGAATAGACTCGAGTCTGCTTGTGAGCTTTTTGAGAGGATGGGTGTTGATGGTGTAAGGCCTAACTTAGTAACTTATAACACACTACTTGATGGGCTATGCAAGAACGGACAACTTGATAAGGCTATGCGTGTGTTTAACAATATGAAGGACGCTGGGTTGCTGCCAGATACCATCACGTACCGTACTCTAATGGATGGGTTGTGTGAAGCTGGTCAAATCGATGTAGCAGTGGAAGTGTTCTCATCTCTTTTAGACAAAGGATTAGAGCCGGACTTACGGACCTACAATATAATGATCAAAGGTTTCTGTAAAAAGGGGTTGTTAACTGAGGCTTCTAATCTGTTGAAGGAAATGGAGGATAAAGGATGTTATCCAGATCAGCGCACCTATGATGCAATTATTAAAGGATTTCTTAATGCTAATGAGTTCGCCAAGGCTTCGGATCTTCGTACAAAAATGAGGAGCCAAGGGCTCGGAGCTAATGCCCACAGTGCTTCATTAAATTTCAGCCAACTCACTACTCATGATGTTAGTGAGAGTGACAAGGCTTTGCTTCAAAAGTTCTTTTTGGAATTTGAAGGTATGTAGCTGAGTAGCTCTATGCTGTTTGATATTTGTGTTTTGAAATTTCACAATGGAGGCGATGTTATTTACTCCGTTTATGTTTAGCTCCACTTCTCTTAACATATTACCAGTACTAGATTCACATTACGTCTTTGTAGAATTTGTTATCATCATTTTTGTGCATGTTGTGTGAGAATTGAAGCAGAAAATTTAACCCATGTTTGCCTGTGCTGATCATTAGGGAAAGAGAAGGCTACGGATGAGGCAAATCAATAGTTTGAAGTGAGAAACATTGGAGCTGGCAAGCAATCAAGTGTTTGCAAGTTGACAGGTGTTCTCATGATGAGCTGTTATAACTATGTTATCTTGCTTACTTATGATGGAGACTCGAAGGATTCTTTGTCCGCTTCATGACAATGGTAAGTTACTGAATAATACATCAGTGACCACATGATTATGTCGAAAAGGACTTGTTGGCTGGAAAACATTTGCTGGCAATCCTTACGAACCTGCCGGATTGCTGTTTTGAAACTGTTCTAATAGTATCTCGTGATTTGGCCTCGAAACCTTGAGGAGTAACAACTACAGGCTTATCCTTTGTGTTTTTATCACAGGCTTAAGGTTTTGCACATATCCCCCCCCCCACCTCGCCATAGTCGGGATTCTTAGGGGTTTTACTATGGTCTTTGAAAACTTGCTTCAAGGACTTCCCTTTTCTTGCAGCTAGTGTGAGTCTGTTTCGACTCCGTGTAAGACGATTCACTGGATTAGCTGTAGTTGCTCGTCATCTTCATAGACTGATAGCATAACATTATGGAACTAACCTTGGGAGAATGAACATACACTTCAGCTGGAAATTTTATGTACAAGAGTTTCTTGTTTGGAATAAGAGCAACAAAATAGCTTCTTTAGGCTGTGGACATTGTCCGATTCAGTTCAGAACAAACTTGTGTTACTTTTATCAGGTTGTATGTCAAGCTTCTGTAGTTGATATGGAGGAATTGCAGTCAGCTATTTTATCACTTAATACTCTTCAGTAGAAACTATTTGCGGAAAAAATTGTACATCAACTTATTAAGTTATATGCTTAATTTTCATGAAAAAAGAAAATTGCTGATTTGTTGCTCATATTAATACAACCAAAGATGCAATCGACTACATGTGGATCAGAAGAAAGTTGCTTCTTATGGCACAAAGTCTGCTGGATATAAGTTTTTTGTGTTTACATTTGGAATTCTTTACTTTTATGTGCATCTCAGTTCCATAAATATCAGACAATCTTTGGTTCTTGAATTTTACCAATTATAGATTGAAGCTCACATGAAAATGACATTGACATTTGCATTTTGAGCTAGGGTGGCCAACTGATAATGATTTTCTCTCTTTTTCGCAGCATGTATACAGCGGCCCAGTTCGTTTTAGTGAAAGTGGAATCAAAGGGTCATGCATGCCCTCTGTTGTTTTTGTAAATCTGCAGCTTCAAGGTCAGATATGCTTCCCGCCCTTCATTAATTTTCTAGTCATTTACTATAATCTCTAGGACATACTTAGATGTGTTTTTGAATTGGTGTTCGCTTTCATCTTGAGATGGCAGAATGATTCGGTTCGGTTTGGGAAATTATATATTCACATTACTGATTTATAGAACTTAACTACACGAAGCTTGCTCTCTTACTTTTTAAGTCGCGGGCTTGCGGCATTAATAGATTTGCTATCTTGTGTCAAGATTGGTGACAACCTAATATATATTGTTGTCTAATCTAGAATGAGATTTCACTTGATCAAACATTAGTCGACTAGATAAATATTTCCTTAGGTCATTAGTCACTTGATTCAAAAGCTCTGGTATGTCAGGCAGCCAATCAATCCTCGAAGCTGAAAATCCTCATTTTGCTTAAGACTGGAAATGATGAAATTAATCTTAACATCTTTTCACTGTTTCTCCCTTATTGGTCTTACAGACCAGGAACATAATATCATAGATTCACAGTTTACGCCATTAAATGATGGATATGTGTCCCCTTTTTTAAGCCTTTACCACCAATAGTATCTTTGTTATAATTCTGCTCTTTTATGGTATTGGAGCTGCTTTTGTTTTAGTATGCATGTTCAGAAATAGTTGTAACATTATTTTTAGCTGGATATCCATGTGTCTCACTGTTAAGAGCAAATTTGTAACTTTATGTGTTGCGATGGTTGTTTACATGATGGATAGGTCAATCTTTAGAATATGGGTACCATAGCTAATATTCTTAAGCTAATATAGGGGCACTTTAGCTAATACGCCGATAGTCGTATGTTGTTTATTTTGGGGGGGGGGGGGGTAGATGAAGGATGTTCTATTAACGCTAACAAAAACCACAACGCCTTAGTATAATTTTGTTTTGAAGGCTGAAGTAACCTGTATTCAAAATAGCTTACTAATATCAGTATATAAATTACAAATTTTTAGAAAAACCAACACAGTTGCCCACCTGCTGCCCTTCAAGTCCATCTCCACCAACACCCACTCACTCACTCCCTGAAGACTACAACCATAGTGAGGTTGTTCATAAAGTTTCGGACGTAGAGCTGGAATGAAATCAAACAACACATGCGGCAACGAACGAGACATGGAAGAGGAAACCTTATTCATAATATCGTCAAGGAGGGGAAATACAAAAACTTGTCCAACCCTACGAGGAAAATCTGAGAGTGCAGGGTTATTGGTCGTATCATGCCTGTGATTGTGAGTTTGTATGTCACCTGAATAAATTGCTTTGCGCTTACTGAGGGTTTTTCCTTTGCCCAGTACATGGAGAAGATGTGAAAATGTCTTCAAATTGGGGGTGGTGGTGGAACTGACGATAGCTATGCTTGTTTCTTATACTTGCGTGTAACTTGTGACGAAGCGAATGTCACCGTAATAATGTTTATTTGGCTTATGAGAAAGGGCTAAAGATTGATGGCCATCAATAAGAATCTTGTGAATTACTACATGAGCATTAGTCGCAATTCATGAAAATGGCCACTTATAGAAGTCCACGGACCTTGTTGCATAAACGAGCAGCCGCCATATGAGCAAGGTGACTTGGAGCTATTAATTTCCAATGTAGCTGTGGAACAGGAGTCGGGCAACCCTGTAAAATTTATGATTCAGATTTCGGAGTACCAAATAGGGCAGTCAGAATGACAGATTCAGCAGAGAATGCCCTTTTCAGGTTCTTATAGAAGGCCATGAACCTTTCTTGATACACGAGCATCCGACATATGAGCAAGCTAAGGTGACTCGAACCTATTCATTTCCGGTGCAGTAGTTGCGGGACAGCAGTTGGCCATCGGAGTGAGATATATGATTCAGAGTACATCATAGAGAAGTGAGAATAATAATAATAATCGTCCTCCTTGATAGGATATGTGTAAACATGTTGTAGTGATGCATTTTTCAAATCCAAGACCATGATCGTATTTGAAGGCTTAGGAGCTACAACATAAGCCTTGTCACCAGAAGCAGCACCACCCACGAAGGATTGAACGAATCGTACACCATTGAAGTCAACATTAACCTCAGATTTTTTAACCCACAGCTTATTGGCGTAATCAGCAAGTTCCCAAACCGAAAATCTTTTAGTCAATAAAGGAGTCCCCACCCTGATACGCCCTTCATAAGTCGCAAAGGACAAATGCGTGGAGTCTGTTATGGGAGGATCCGTAGGGGGAAGAGGGATGATATCACACTCATCAGGTTTATTGAAAGGGTCATAAGCAACAATGCAGGTATCTCCAGTCCAGTGGAACTTCCCGCTACAGAATAAGACTTTATGTCTTCCGTATGTATTTTCCAACTTATAACCACGAGGAAAAGGAACGCGAAAGATCCTCCACTCAGCTGTCTCGTCTGTAGAAGAGAACAACCGTATGACAAACACACCATCTTGCTCTTCCCTGTTGATGGATATTACAGTGTACTCAATTCTGTTCGGGTCATAATTAGCAATCTGCTTGATGTCGTTACCAGAGGAACCAGTATCAACCCAAATTCGGGTCATCTTCTCATCCCTTTGACCTTCTCCTTGTTGTACGTAGTAGCAAGTCAAGCCAATCAAATCGAGTGTTGAGATCGAAGGCAGTTCCACCCAGTGCTTGGTGATCGGGTTACACACATAGTAGATATAGTACCGCAAATTATCATAATATGGTATGGTATCAGTTCTGTCTTGCAAAACTGCCTGAAGTAAGACTAAACCAGTGCAGTTGCCCTTCAAATTTATGTCCACCAGCACCCTCTCGGTCACGCCCTTGGGGCTAAGACCTCGGATATGATCATAATTATGTGGTCTTAGTTCTGGAATGAAATGAAAGGACAAAGGCGGCAATAACCTGGACATGGAAGAGGAAACCTTATTCATATCATCATATAGGAGGGGCAAGCCAAAAATCTGTCCTGAACTAATACGGCTTGAAAAACTTTGAATCTTGAAAAACAGGATCCTGTTAATATCACGAGCAGCAGGATCGTCATCAGGTAATGTCGGGTTTATCTCATTAGAAAGACGCCTAAGTATATGCGAGCGAGCAAATGACGGGGCAGAAATAAGAGAAAACCATCGCTTGCAGACATACTTGAAGCGATGGAGTGACTTGGCAGGAAGCCGGAGGAGGATTTCAAGCAACAAATCATCTGTGAGATCACTAAAGTGTGATGATAACGCTACGGGAACACTAGTAGTAGTAGTATTGCAAGCACGCAAGCCCTTAAAAATACAACCACACAATCCGTTTCTTGCACCACCCGTTAATAATTCATTTGTAGAACCTTTAGTAGTAGTGGTAGTACAAGACGATAATCTCCTACGTTTAGGTGGAGATAATCTACTATGCCAACCACAACAAGTAGAATCCATCTCTGTAGCAAAAACAATATTATTACTGAGCAAGTAGATATATATAGGGAGCAATTAGGAAAACTTTGCAAGCTCAAAACTCTCTACTTTACTTTCTCTAATCAAATTGAATATGGAAAATCTTAAAATAGTACTCTATAAGTCACTTTATTGATATTAAAGAATTCAAACTTTGAGCCCTAACATTACAAATATAGAAATTTAAATGTACTAGTTTGCATGTCCGGCCCGCGCCCGAGTTATATATCTATATTGTTATATTTATTTATGAAATTGTCAATTTACCTTTGTTATAATATTAGTAGCAACACTATTATTTTCCATAAATTAGCTTACCACCATAATCACCATAAATTATATTATTTTGCATAAATTAGTTAATAATTTCCATATTATGTAATTGCTTAATGTTATCCAATTAATGAATGCAAAGTGTCGTTCTAGCAAAGAATTGGTTTCATGTTTTAATATATATAGTATTAGATGTCATCTGTTTCGACGTTCGTTACTTTGTATGGATTTATAACCATTTTGCCCTTTATACTTAACTTCACTTAGGTTTTTGGCCCTATTATTTTTCAAATCCTCATTATATCATACTTAGACACTATCACCAAAATTTGAGCCGATTTTGCTCCGGAGCCATATCATCAAAAACCGTGTTATTCTGGTCAAATTTGATTAATCTTTCGAAAAAAATCAAATGTCCTCCAAACATTACTATAGATACGCATTGACTATATTTGTTGGATTTGAGTGTTGGTTTCTCATTGTAAAGTATTTTATCCGTTTCGACGCTCGTCACTTTGTATGGATTTATAACCATGTTGACTGTTTTATAACTTCACTTAGATTTTTGGCTCTAATATTTTTCAAATCCTCATTATATCATACTTAGACACTACCACCAAAATTTGAGCCGATTTCGCTCCGGAACCATATTATCGAATAGATTTTTGGCTCTAATATTTTTCAAATCCTCATTATATCATACTTAGACACTACCACCAAAATTTGAGCCGATTTCGCTCCGGAGCCATATTATCGAAAAACCGTGGATTATGTACTGCGATTTTGGTCAAATTTGATTGATTTTTTGAAAAAAAACCGAATGTCCTCCAAACATTACTATAAATACCCTATGACTATACTTGTTGGATTTGAGTGTTCGTTTTTTATTTTGTGAAATATTTCATCTGTTTCGACGCTCTTCACTTTGTATGAATTTATAACCATTTTAGCCGTTTTACTTAATTTCACTTAGGTTTTTGGCCCTAATATTTTTCAAATCCTCATTATATCATACTAAGACACTACCAACAAAATTTGAGCCGATTTCGCTCCAGAACCATATTATGCTAAAACCGTGGATTATGTACTACGAATCCGTTCAAATTTGATCAATTTTTCGGAAAAAATCTAAATGTCCTCCTAACAATGCTGTAGATACCTTACGATTATACTTGTTTGATTTGAGTGTTGGTTCCTCATTTTATGAAGTATTTCATACGTTTCGACGCTCGTCACTTTGTACGGATCTACGACCGGTCGTTTTGCATAAGTTTACTTATGTTTTTGGCCCTAATATTTTCAAATCCCCATTACCGTAGATACCCTATGACTATACTTGTTGGATTTGAGTATTGGTTTTTTTATTTTGAAAAGCATTTCATCCGTTTCGACGCTCGTCACTTTTTATGGATTTATAACCATTTTAGTTGTTTTACTTAATTTTACTTGGATTTTTGGCCCTAATATTTTTCAAATCCTCATTATACCATACTTAGACACTACCAACAAAATTTGAGCCGATTTCGCTCCGGAGCCCATTTTATCGAAAAACCGTGGAGGGACTGCGATTCTGGTCAAATTTGATCAATTTTTCGAAAAAATCCAAATGTCCTCCAAACATTACTGTAGATACCTTAGGATTATACTTGTTGGATTTGAGTGTTGGTTCATCATTTTATGAAGTATTTCATGCGTTTTGACGCTCGTCACTTTGTATGGATCTATGACCGTTTTGGTCGTTTTATTTAACTTGTCTTCGGTTTTTTACTCTAATATTTTCCAAATCCTCATTATATCATACTTAGACACTACCACCAAAATATGAGCCGATTTCGCTATAGGGCCAAATTATCGAAAAACCGTGGATTATGTACTACGAATCCGGTCAAATTTGATCAATTTTTCGAAAAAAAATCTAAATGTCATCCTAACATTACTGTAGATACCTTCGGATTATGCTTGTTGTATTTGTGTGTTTGTTCCTCTTTTTGTGAAGTATTTCATCCATTTCAACGCTCGTCACTTTGTTATTTTGTATGGATTTATAACCATTTTAGCCGTTTAAATTAACTTTATTTAGGTTTTTGGTCCTAATATTTTTCAAATCCTCATTATATCATACTTCAACACTACCATCAAAATTTGAGCCGATTTCGCTCCGGAGCCATAATACCGAAAAACTGTGGATTATGTATTGCGATTCTGGTCAAATTTGATCAATTTTTCGAAAAAAAATCCAATTGCCCTCCAAACATTATTGTAGATACCTTAGGACTACACTTGTTGGATTTGAGTGTTGGTTTCTCATTTTATGAATTATTTCATCTGTTTTGACCTTTGTCACTTTGTATGGATTTATAATCGTTTTGGCCGTTTTCCTTATTTTTTATTAGGTTTTTGACTTTAATATTTTTCAAATCCTCATGATACCATACTTAGACACTACCACCAAAATTTGAGCCGATTTCGCTCCGGAGCCATATTATCGAAAAACCGTGGATTATGGACTGCGATTCTGGTCAAATTTGATCAATTTTTCGAAAAAAAATTCAAATGTCCTCCAAACATTACTGTAGATTTCTAAGGACTATACTTGTTGGATTTGAGTGTTGGTTCCTCATTTTGTGAAGTATTTCATCCGTTTCGACGTTTGTCACTTTGTATGGATTTATGACCGTTTTGGCCGTTTTCCTTATTTTTTATTAGGTTTTTTACTCTAATATTTTGTAAATCCTCATTATATTATACTTAGAGATTACCACCAAAATTTGGGCGATTTTTGCTCCGGAGCCATATTATCGAAAAACCGTGGATTATCTTAGGACTATACTTGTTGGATATCTATATTGTTATGTCCATTTTATGAAATTATCAATTTACCTACCTACTTATATTGTTTATATACGTTTCATAAAAATGTAAGTTTATTTTTATTATAATATTATTTGAAACGATGCTTTACATGATTTTTTCCTTTCAACTTTGGTCACCCGTTATATTATATGATTCATCGTAATTTTATTTCTTTTCTACTTGTACGTCACCCGTTATATTGTTCCATTCATTCCATGTCCCGTAACCTTTTCATTCTCATTCCACTATCACGTCACCTGTTATGCTATTTCATTTTTTTTCCAGTATCGCATCACCTCTTCTGTCACATCATTACCATAACATGTTTTCCATATATTAGTTGATAACTACCATATTTTTTAATAATTTACATAGAATTTCCATATCTTAATATTTTAATAACATTATTTTTTCTCATCCAATAGAATTGTGCCAAGTGTCCATCAATGAAGGGCTGTACTCGGCTTTTATAATATATATTAGATTAGGATGATAATATAATATGTATATGAGAACTAAAAGAACACAAAAATTATAAAATAAGAATTCTACACTAATGATAATTGTCTTGGTGGTTATAATCTTAGAAAAATATATGATTTATGATGATTTTAAGAAAAATAAGATTTTTGAAAAGGGAACTGATTTGATATAGATGTTGGTGATCTATTATCTTTAATTGTGGAATAATGGTGATTAAAATATTTTAATATTACAAAATGGTGAGTAAAAATGTGCCATTATGTATGTCTCATTCGTATTCAGCCTCAAGTGCCTAACCCTATACGATTAGATGTCTTATTTAACTGACTTGTGGTTGATCGAAACCCTCAATTAATGCCACCTGTATATCCATGTCCTTCGCTCATATAATTATTATAATTTTGGTTATAAATACACAGAACTATATAGACTCATAAGTTTGATGCTTGAGTTCTTTTATCCCTTGTTATTATTTGTCATTTTATTTTTACTATATCGAGCCCTTATAAAGATTTTACCGGAAAATTAAACTTTCGCTTAAAACGCCAGTTTGGATGAGCAGAGTTAGGCTCTAGAATAAAAAGAAAATGTTTCGGCATTTTAAGAATAATCTAGAATAAGATTTTACCCGTGCAAATTGCATGGGATTTAATTTCAAGTAAATATTAAATGATTTATCTTTTAAACTAATTAGATCTCGCTAATTGTCATGTCTAACATTGTGTCTTTTTAATTTCTTTTTAAGTACGTCCATTTTTTATTATTGTAATAATCATAAAAATTATATACAAACGAGCCATTATCAACTTTATATAACAACCCATGCAATTTTGCACCGGTGCATAAACTATATTCTTTCATTGTTCTGTAGTACATTTCTCCGTTGAATTCAATTTGACACGAGTCTTTGCATAGCGATTTGTTGGTCATTTACTTTGTTATGATCATTGTTGAATATGAACCAATATATGTATATTTGTTGAATTGTGATCGAATATAATTGTGTGATTAATTAATGTTGACCACCATTGACAGTGTCGTACAATTACTGATCATGTGTAGAATCTGTAGATTGGATTCGGTTAGACAAGGAGCCAAGTAGACAAAGCAAGCGCGAACCTATTGTTAAGAGAAAACCATCGTTTGCAGAGAGACTTGAAGCGATGGAGTGACTTGGCAGGAAGCCGAAGGAGGATTTCAAGTAACACATCATCTGTGAGATCACTAAAGCGTGATGATAACGCTACGGGAACACTACTAGTAGTAGTATTGCAAGCACGCAACCCCTTAAAAACTTTAACACATAAATTGTTATCACCGGGAGTATGGGATCAAAATAATTTTCCGTTTCTTACCTTTAAATATCACTACGGAGTGTATAACGTTAGTTAACTTTAATACTCAATAAAATAAAAAGTTTAACATAATTGAAAAAAAAATAGAGGTACAAGTACAACATGGAAAATTCTTGGACACAATTAATAAGTAAACAAAACTCGGTTGCACTGCAAAGAGATACCGGAAGGTTAATGGTCATCATGGGAAGGCCAAGGGGAGACCCGAGCCAAAACGCAGGCTCAAAGTTAGACAGACGGAACAAAGGGTCAATGGATTCTTCCTGCATTTCACAAAACGGGCAAAGCTCCCGGATATTCATACCGCGACGAGGCAGTTTCCTCGCAACTGCTAAGGCATCATAGAGAACTCGCTGGAGAAGCAGCTTGCATTTAAGCTGTAAGTCGAAAGCCCGACATTATGGAGTAAATACCATTCCTAGGCTTCGTCCAAACAACAAAGTCGTTTTCTCTATTTGGCCAGAAGCTCTTAAACCACAAACAGAGAAATCGCATATCGGAAGCTATCAACATTTCAACAGGAAAACCACAAGAGTCGGACATCAAAAAGAATCTTGTGAATTACTAGATGAGCATCAGTCGCAAATCATGAAAATGCCCACTTATAGAAATCCACGGATCTTCTTGCATAAACGAGAAGCCACCATATGAGCAAGGTGACTCGGAGCTATTTATTTCCCATGTAGCTGTGGAACAGGAGTCGGCGAACCCTGTGAAATTAGTGATTCAGATTTCAGAGTACCAAATAGGGCATTCAGAATGACAGATTCAGCTGAGAATGCCCTTTTCAGGTGCTTATAGACGTCCATGAACCTTGCTAGATACACGAGCATTCGACATATGAGCAAGCTAAGGTGACTCGAACCTATTCATTTCCGGTGCAGTAGTTGTGTAACAGCAGTTGGCCATCGGAGTGAGATATATGATTCAGAGTACATCATAGAGAAGTGAGAATAATAATAATAATCGTCCTCCTTGATAGGATATGTGTAAACATGTTGTAGTGATGCATTTTTCAAATCAAAGACCATGATCGTATTTGAAGGCTCATCAGCTACCACATAAGCCTTGTCACCAGGAGCAGCACTACCCACGAAGGACTGGACGTGTACTAAACCATTGAAGTCAACATTAACCTCAGATTTTTTTAACCCACAGCTTATTGGCGTAATCAGCAAGTTCCCAAACCGAAAATCTTTTAGTCCATAAAGGAGTCCCCACCCTGATACGCCCTTCATAAGTCGCAAAGGACAAATGCGTGGAGTCTGTTATGGGAGGATCCGTAGGGGGAAGAGGAATGATATCACACTCATCAGGTTTATTAAAAGGGTCATATGCAACAATGCAGGTACCTCCAGTCCAAGTTCCTTCAGTAAGGTAAGAAGCCACGTGACCTCACAGGTAGTGAGAGTGAACAGGAAATGAGATGTCTGGCCTTGAGATGGTTAGGTAGATAAGCTTTCCGACTAATCTTCTGTATGTGTCTGGATTAGGCAATAGTGTACCCTTACTAGGCTCAAGTTTCTCATGTGCATCCAATGGCACCCTTAGTGCCTTGTCTTTGTCCACTCCAAACTCTTTAATCATGTCTTCAGTGTACTTCTTTTGAGATATAAAAATACCTTGATTGCTGTGTGCAATTTCTAGACTAAGGAAGTATGACAATTTTCCAAGGTCTTTCATACGGAATTCTAATCCAAGCATCTGCTTAAGCTCATTGATTTTGCTAGGTGAGTTTCCTGCTATGACCATGTCATCTACATACACAAGTACAGTTGTCACATTGTTTCCCATGGTTTTGATGAAGAGAGAGTGGTCTGAGTTGGACTTGTGATACCCAAAATTGAGGAGAGCTGATGATAATTTCGCAAACCACTGCCTTGGTGCTTGCTTCAGACCATAGAGAGACTTTTTGAGCTTACACACAAGTGAGGGTGATTTGTTTCTAGTACAAGTAGAATTAACTCCAATTCTACTTCCGGGACCCTCATATCCCAAGGGCATTTGCATATATACCTCCTCTCTGAGATCACCATGGAGGAATGCATTGGTGACGTCCATCTGACATGTTTCCCAATTGAGCATAGACGCCACTGCTAGTAGAGCTCGCACGGTTGTCATTTTTGCTACCGGTGCAAAGGTCTCTGTATAGTCTATTCCTGCTTTTTGTCTACAACCTTGAATTACCAAACGAGCCTTGTACCTTTCCAATGTACCATCAGGCTGGTATTTCACTTTGTAAAGCCATCTACATCCAATAGCTCTTCTCCCTGGAGGTAAGGTAGTGACATCCCATGTGTCGTTGCTTTCTAGAGCATTCAGCTCCTGATTCATGGCTTCAACCCACTTTGAGTCAACCACAGCTTCATGGAAATGCATTGGTTCAGGAATTTTAGCAATCGCGGCCACCATGTTCGCGTAGGCCTGACTTATATTGGTATCTGCAATGGTTGAGGCTTGTACTGCATCACGTTTCTCATTTCTACCTTTGTAGCCTGTGACATAGTCTTTCATCCAGATTGGCATTTTTGTTTCTCTTTCTGATCTTCTTTGAGGTTGTGGATCACTACTCATTTCATGTCTTTGAGTGTCTGATGTAGTGTCCTTCTCTTCAAGCACATTGTTCAAATCTGTGCGACCCATTAATTCTTCTTCAGTAGTACATGACACCTCATTGTTATTCATGGCCTTCACTGGAATCATAATGTACTCTTGAGGAAATTCAGATGGGATTGGGTGCATCAGCTTTTTGCTTGAATCTCGCAAAAATGGAAATACGCCTTCATAGAATTTCACATCTCTACTCACGAACCTCCTTTTGGTTTTCAAATCTTGCACCTTGTATCCCTTTTGAAGTGTGGGATATCCTAGGAACACACATGGTATTCCCCTAGGTTGGAACTTATCCTTGTTTCTGTCAGGATTATATGCCATCACAAGGCATCCGAAAACCTTGAGATTTTTGTAATCTGGTGGTACTCCATGCATAAGTTCATATGGAGTTTTGTTGTTTTTCACCGAGGACGGGATCCTATTAATCAAATAAGCTGCTGTCACCAAACAATCGCCCCAATATGCAAGTGAAGCACCTGATTGAAGTCGGAGAGCCCTACTGATCTCTAATACATGCCTATGCTTTCTTTCAACAACACCATTCTGTTGTTGCCTGTCTACTATGCTTGTTTGATGCAATATACCTTTGCTATTGAAGAATTCTATGCATTTGTGATCGTCGAATTCCAATGCATTATCTGATCTAATACTTTTGATGCATTTCCCAAAATGATTTTTGGCATACTCATAAAATACCTTCAAAGTGTCAAAGGATTCAGATTTGAACTCCAACAGATACACCCAAGTTGCTCTTGTGAACTCATCCACTATTGTCAAGAAGTATCTATATTTCCCTTTGTACAACACTCTGTATGCTCCCCATATATCAATGTGAATCAAATCAAAGGGGCCATTCACTGTAGTTTGACTGTGAGGAAAGGGAGACTTTGTCATTTTAGCCATAGGACATGTCAAACAGACACCTTGTGTGTCGTGTGCCTGTTTCAATTTCAGTGTTGATATATGCTTAAGTTTACTCATAGGAGCATGACCAAGCCTATGATGCCACAAAGAGTAATCAGAATAACCAGCATTTGCATTCACAATATCATTGTCATTACATTCACCAAAAAAATCTAGCTACTGGCTTTTGACACAGCCTGTCAGCCTCAGGATTGCACAATACTGAGTTTGACATGCTAATCTGAGTAGACATTTCCCTTCCTAACTTGTGAACTTCACTTGTTGCTTGCTTGGCCGGATTTTTTGAGTAATTGAGGTGATACAGTCCGTTGTAAGCTGTTCCAATGCTCCTGACTTCAAGGGTAGTGCAATCCTGCACAGTACAACGGGAATTACAGAATGTAACTGTGCAGTTGTTGTCCCTTGTCAACTTTTGTACCGACAACAGATTTTGTCTAAACTCAGGGACATACAACACATTCTTCAATTTTAGTCCATTTTTCAATTCAAGTTCACCCATGTGTGACACATAAGCTGTGCCACCATTTGGTAGGTTTATTTTAGGCCTCTTTGTCATCATTATCACATTAGTAAGTTGATCCATACTTGCTATCATATGGTCAGAAGCACCCGAGTCTATTATCCACTCATTCTTAGAGGTGTGTGCGGAGTAGCAGGTGACCATACCTGCGAAATTGCAATCGATCTCCTCATCAGTGTCATATTCTTGCCTTGAGTTGTTACTGCTGCTCGGTACACTCCTCATTAATGTCTGTAGTTGTTGATTGACTGATGCTAGAGCCGCATCAAAGTCTTGAGAGCATTGATCACTTTGAGCATTGTTGGCTACTCTTCTCCCAGCACCATTGTAACCATAGTTGTTTCTGTTGTTGTTGTTGTTGTTGTAATTGTTCCTGTTCCCGAAGTTTCTTCCTTGATTGTAATTTCCTTGTGTTGCATAATTTCTCCCTTTTCCTTGTCCATTTCTCTGTTGGTTGAAATATCCTTGGTTCCCCTGACCATAGCCTTGTCCATATCCCTGACCATGACTTTGGTTGTTTCTCTTGGCCTTAGGGTGTCCAGGTGGATATCCCCTCACTTCATAGCAAAAATCAGGCTTATGGTTTTTCAATCCACAGTGTTTGCATTCTGTTTCAACACTCTCCCCCTTACTCATAAGTGCAGTCATCTCACTTGATGGTTGCGATTTTTCTAGAGTATTTCTTTGCGTCTCTTCTTGCATGATCATTTGAACTGCTGCGTCTACAGTTGGCAGTGGGTTCATGAGCAATATATTGCTCCTTAGTTGACCATAGGCACTTGTGTCAAGTCCATTCAAGAACTTGAATAGTTTTCTTTCTTGAGCCTGATTATCTACAGCTCTCAAGTATGATGTGAACTCATCTGTCATGTGAGTTATGGCAGGATACACAGTTAAATTCTCCAATTCATCCCACTTAATCTGTAATTGAGTGTGATACTCCTCAACAGACTTATCTCCTTGCATCAACTCAAAAGTATCCTTAACAATCCTGTATTTCCTTGCTCCATTAGCCTGAGTGTACCTTCTTTGCAAAATTTCCCAAATTTCATGGGCAGTCTCAGTGTACAAGATACACATTTTGACACCCGCAGTTACACTGTCAATAATCCATGAAATTACCAGGCTGTTGTTTGAATTCCAATCCTCAATTTTTGCTTCGTCTGTGGTTGGCTTTTTCACCGAACCCGTAACATATCCCAACTTCCTCTTGGAGGATAAGGCCAGTTCCATCTGCCTTCTCCAAGGGATATAGTTTTCAGACTCACTCAAAGGAGGTGTGATCTTCACTGCACTTGTATTAGGGTTGTAGTACAGTGGGTCATTCATGTTAACTGGTTGCACAATCAGAGATTCACTTTCCCCAGGCATGCTTTCACCAGTTAGGACAGCTTACACAACACTTTTCACTTTAAAGATACCGACTTTACTTAAATTTCAGGGTAAAAGACCAAATAAACAGAGAAAGTTGCAGATTTTTACTCCAATTTCTATGGATCCACACTTTCTTGTCAAAAACACCAACTTTTGGATGCGAAAGATACTAACTTTACTAAATAATTAAAGTTCTAAGCTTTCTTGCATAAGACACAGGAACACTACTACAGAATTTTAATTGTACAATTTGTTTTTCCAAATTGTATGAAAAAGATGAGATAAAGAGAAACTTACAGATTTAAGGAGGAAGTACAACCGGCAATCAAGAGCCCATCGCTCTGATACCATGTTGACTGCTAATGACCTGAGCCATGATTGCCTTAAACCTTGAACAATGTTGTAAGAACAGTTTTGTGGAAATTGTAGTCGTTGCCTTGTTGCGGCTGCTTTGTAAAATGTATTGCTCTCCATCAAACTACAACTATACACTCCTATATATACAAACAAACAAACAAAAAACAGCTAGAAGTGTTTATACAAGCTAGTGACAGGATGGTGTGCAGGACTACAAGGAGATTTACAGAAAGAAGAGAAATGTGTTTCTCTACAATATGTGCACAATTTACATGATACTAAACTGTTTTTACCAAAAGAGCCAGCCAAATGGAACGATAAAAGTATAAAATGAATGCACATCTGCACAGAGAAAGAGCAAGAGCAGCTTAAGCAGAGCACGCCACGCCTTGGGAAATCGAGACATCTCTACCACATGGATTTCCTCGTATATTTCCATGGCCAAGCTTAGTTCCATTTGACTACACAGAAAACAATAGATTAGTCAGTCTTATAAGAGTTCCAGAGTCCAACCCTGAAAGTTCATAACATAATGGAAATAAATAGTTTTAAGATCTTTAAGAAATGGCTTCACACTCTTATATACTCCCTCCATCCCCCCTTTAAACACCCCAATTTTCTTTTCGGGGTGTCTTTTTCTAAACACCCTATTTCAAAACTTTCTAAATGGGGTAAGTTTTCACCACACATCAACCCTACACTATCTCCAAAAACAATAAACAAACCACCCATTATCCAATAAACAAACCACCCATTATCCAATAAACAAACCACTCATGATCTCCAACAATAATAAACAAACCACCCAATATCTTCAACAATAATAAATAAACCACTCATTATATCCAACAATAATATACAAAACACACCACCTTAATCCACGTAAAAAAGGGAGCGGTGTGTTTGAAGGGAGACAGAGAGAGTAACTAATTGACATACAACATCTTCAACATCTTTACCCTAGTGCCTTAAAAGCTCCCGCCATAAGGCGAGATAAAGGGGGTCGGATGCATGCAAGTCTTACCCCTATTGACACATAGAGAGGCTGCGCACAAATGACCAAAATGAAAATTGCTTTGAGAATCCCATCGACTCAATGGTACTTCACAAAATAAGAAGCAAAGACAGTTATATGAGTCATTTTGCTTTATTCCATCATATCCCAAAGCCAAAGAATAATTAGTCTTTGTCTCCATTGGAAATGGAAAAATATACGACTAAATGACATGCAAAAATAAAATTTGTAGTCATGTTACTTGAAGCCGTAACACCTCCCATCTTTAAATTGACCTAAGTTACTTGAAGCCCTTAAAAACTGAAGTTATTGAAGTTAATCCAATCAAATAAACCAAACTAAATTGAAGTGCTAACACCTCCCATCTTCCAGAGTTTAATCATGTACCTAATGGTTGGAGGTGTGATCTGATTCAAGTACTATTCATGTAAACAACAATCATAATTGGCATCGTGTGATGGCCACTGCATATAACGAATTTGCAAGTTCCACTTTGTGAAAGTGGTTTAAATTTCTGAGATCATAACGCCTAAATCTTAAGCAAGTGTAGTAGAGACTGAAGCATTCGACTTGTTTGGTAGGGTTGAGTTTAGGTATGGACTATGGAGGGTCTTCAGCTTGGTTTACATTTGACCCAAGTCAGGCACAATCCAACCTCGCGTTCTACCCTAATTGTCAGCCATAGTTTAGCTAAACTTCTTTCAACAGTTTTGGAATTGGTGAAATATGGTAAATTATGTAAAGAACATTCTGAGACTCGTGCAAAAAATACCCAAACATACACCTACTCATCACAAAAATTTAACCCATCTTCCAAAAAATTTATTAGATTAGGGAGAGGATTAACTTAATCGGCAAAGCATAGACTGAGTTGGATGTGCGGCCGATTCTCTATTGATATTGATCTCAACTTAATGCTGTTATTGAATTAAATCTAAACGAGTGATTTAGGTTATTCATTAATTAGGGTTATTAGGAGAGTGCAGATCACGCGTAATGACTATCACGTAAGGATCAATAGGAATTTCTAATTCCACAATAGAGTAATTAAGAGGAAATAATTGAGTTAGAAGTAGGACCAATAGTTAGAATCGCTAGCGACGATTAGATCGACCAAGTCTTCGTTAATCTTGATAAATTAATTACTTGTCCTCCTCAGCAATGTCATCCAATTCAATTCGCACTCCCATTACATCATCAGTCGGTACAAAATCCAATTGCATACCAACTTTTTAAAGAATTATGTTACTATAAGTTTTCCCCCCTCTCTGATTACCATTCCCAGTTGTTGAAGATTTTTCTTTAGTGACAGGTTTCCCAGAATCATTAATTGCAGAATTAGAATTCAGATTGTTTGCGGAATTTATAGAACTTACATTTCCAGTGGTGCCCTTTGCTGCAGCAAGATAATCAGCCAAGGTTGTTGACTTCGGAGAGTTCTCATCTGGAGCCGCCTTTTCCATCTCCATCACAAGCTCAGAGTTATTGCCTAGCTCAGATACTCCCTTGTTCCCATCAACGTGTGTGGAATTTTGTGCTGAATTAATCTGTGTATTTAGTTTAGATCGATTACGAGTTTTTGCCATAGGATCAAGCTTTTTTTATTAGAGATTAAGTGAGTTTTTGGTAGCTTGGAGAGTAAGCATTCTCCTAGATCCTTTTTAAGAATTTATCAATTTTCCATATTGTCTTAGGTTAGTTTAAAAGATTAGGGTTTTCGATTTCCCCAAATCAACTTTAATTAGGGTTACACATAAAAAAAAATTACATTCCACCAATCCTATATAAATCTACCATTCCAGAGTTCCAGTATAACATTTGCCTATCACTAAAATCCTGGAAAAGTTCAAAGTAAAACAGAGGGAGAGAGAGAAAGGTCAGAGCTTTTAATTACCTTTAGTGCATATGATTTGGATCGATTTCGCTCAAATATGACGGACGTTAATTTAATGGAGCTTCGAAGCTGCTTGTTAATGGAGTATACTAGTATAGAGGAGAGAGAGAAAGCTTAGTGAATTAAGAGAGAAAGATGATCAGTCCGCCTAAATGGACTTTGGGAAGGAATGGTCGTGATAGAGATTTTTCCTTTTTTTTTTTTTGGGAAAAAGAAGTGATTAGAAATAGAAGTGTGGAGGGAAAGTTTTGTCTAACTAACGGTCAAAGTACAAGAAAACGTTAGAATAGACGGAATTGGGAGACTGGGTAGCGTTTTGCAAAGAATTTTTTTTTTAAGGTAGTCTTTCACAAAAAAAATATTATAAAAGATAGGGTTTCGCAAAATTGAATCTTTTAAAAGTAGGGTTTCGCAAAAAACTCATAATATTATCACTATTTTTTATTTGGGTACTTTTCCAGTTTTCCTTTCGTTTGTCTCCATTTCTTTCCTTAAACGAACAAGGAGATCGGAATTGATTCACATCCCCCTCCCTTTCCTCTCACATCCCCCTCCCCTCCCTTTCCCTCTGTTGGGTATCAAACTGGGCTTGTCCAGGTTATCCCCTGCCTGGTCTTAATTTGACAAAAGTTGGGCCAAGTAAACCTGGCCCAGTTAGGAGGATCGCGAGTCCCTGAGAACTAGGCTATATCTCCTAGAAAGCTCCTCGCGTGTGGACTATTTCTTACTCCTTTTGCAGCGCTAACCACAGTAAGGATGACACCTGCCGCACCCCTTACCACTGCTTTACATGGGAAGTAATATAAATACCCAATTTCCCCTTGGCTTGGAGAGTAAGTCATTTCCCGATCTTTTAGGCAATATACAATACTTTATTCACTATTCCTAATACACATCTCTTACTTAGTCGTCGGAGGGGTCCCCGACACCACCCCCTGGGGCTAGTGACCACTGTTTATCTCGCAGGCTAGGTCAAGACAAGCATAAGGAAGCCTCCCCTTCTACACAAATACTTGATTGTTTTTCACTCGGAACACCCTCCTAAAAGTGTATTCAAACAGATCATAATAGTTCTGAAATTATTTTAATATTATAAGATTATCGAAACTTTACATTTGTCAATCAATATATATGTATTTAGGGCTCTTTTTTTTCTTTTTCTCATTTAGTCCTTGTCAAAAAAAATATATATATATCAATATATGTATCAACTTTTTTGGTTGACTTTAATTTGTTGATATTGACTGCTTACTTTCACCACGAAAAGGTGTTCCCCCACCCCCCACAATATATTGCTTCACACATTACCCCCAAATTGTCAAAAAATAGATCAGAAAACACACACATACTTAGTTTTTCCAAGTAGATCGAGTAGCATGGCTTTGTCCAGAGTAGCACTTCTCCAAATTCTAGTCATAATTCTAGGACTTTCCTACATTAGGGGCTCGAATGCTGTCCCAATAACAAGTAAGTTTTATGGTTTGCTCATCAATTAACAAGGTTTATATTAGGTCAAATTTATCTCACCTTTCACCTTCGTATGTACGGATTATGCTATATTTGAAGTTTTGAACTCAGATCATTCTTGCATGGCTTGTTAATCATGTGTTGATGTGTAGGAACAAAAACCCTCACTCATCATGATGAGTATCCTTCAAGTTTCCAACCTTCAATGAAGTCCCACGACCACCTGCTGGTATGTCTATATATATCAACTAATTATTCCTTTGCAAGTTTATCTTGAGTTCCTAATAACGAACGACTTGTCACACATTATGTTCCGCTTCATTTGTATCTTGAATGAGTGCACGTTTACGCATTATTCTACAACAACATTTTTGACATCTATAGTTAATTAAAAACTTTACCTGAATTAAGTGAGATACAAACTGATCGAGATCAGATATTCAGATGTATATATTACACCCTCGTTTAATTACTTTATTTGCATGATTTTTTCAAGAGGCTTCTTATATACGTGAAACATATAATTAACTTCAGGACACTCATCAAGAGAGTAGTAAACAACGAAGGGAAATGAAAGTGGAGCTTGAAGATTATCCAGGATCAGGACCTAACAATCGCCACACTCCAAGGGCCGCTCAGTTTGACAGAGGCTGCGTCGATTGTTAAATTATCTTATATTACCAAAGTTAGTAGTAATAATCATCTCTTTAGTTTGACAAATAATGGCTTATTAATCAATTAGCATGCATAAATTAAGACCGATATCAGATGATGATGTCAATATAATATGTACCATCCCAATAAGCTATATATACTTCTTGTATTAGTTTTAAAGCTTGTTTCTCATATTAATCTTATTAACATTAGGTAGGTAATGCATCATATGTTGGCAAATATAATGGCAATGTTGCTAATAATTACCGTAATACGTCCTACGTAATGTAATTTGCTACCTTTACATTTCACCTTTCAACCTTTTACTAATGTCGTCGTAAAGTGTTGACATCAAAATTAGCAAATGTAGATGAAAATTGAAAATATATACGGAGTAGATATAAGTATTATTTATCCAAACATAAAATAGATACTAGTATGTTTTGACCTTATTATTACTAGAATTTTTATTCTTGAGCCAATTATTACTCAAAAGCCTAAATTTTTGCAGCAAGTGAACGATTCATTTGGTATAAAAATAGCTTCCAACATTACACCTCAAAACTGCAAAAAGAAACATGAAGATCTTTCTTAATCGAAGGGAGTACTTTGTAATGATCTTGTTATAAAAAAATCAGGGGGCAAATTAACGAGTGTTTAGAGTGGACTAATAAGCGCCACCAGTTGTCCAGAAATTTCCGAAAACATGTATATTTTTTTTTTGGGCGATAATCATACCTTGGGACATGACAAATGAAGGCCAAACAACATGGTTATTAGGTACGGTTAATCAAGAAGTAAACTCCATAGCCACTAACCAAAACTAAGGCATGCGTACGTAAATATCTACTAAAAAGCAAATCTCACTAGTCCATGCGTACTTAATAATGTACTCATGGTGGAGAAGTGTTATTTCGAGTGTTAGCCCACTTTGTCTCCACTTTGCACTACTTCAGCTTGCACCACATTATATTGTCCACATAACAAAACGTCAAACATAATATTTCAATATGAACCGTGCATTTTGCTTTGACAAATAAAATTTAATTTGTTGGAGATGGTTGTCACTTTGAACCAAAAAAGGTCTAGAACTATAGTAGATTTTATATGTGTAAACCATTACTAGATTTGTAGCCGCATTGTCCAAAAGTTGTGACGACAGATGACCATTATCGTCCCTAGTATCCGTTCCATAAACTTTTCACATATACAACCTACTCTAAATAGTATTTAATTATAAAGAAAATTTAACATTATTATATATAACACGCCACGCCATCAGTAGAAAAGTACTTTAATTTTGCTCTTCATGTCTAATGCAAAATAGAATTAGAAGACAATGACTCATAAGAACTAGTAAAAAAAACATAAACAAATTCAAACATCAAAGTTCCTTATAATATGGATTGTTTTAATTTGTTGAGCTACCAATAACAAACCACATCAACTATTGAAATAATAATAACCTTAGCTTATACTAGTATAGCTGACCAACTCTTGGTGGGTGCACCATTTGAGAATACGACTAGCCATGTCTATGCAGAGGGAGAGGGGGCATCAGCATCAGCAGCAGCAGGGGCCATGGCTGGTGCAGCAGAGGAAGGAGCATCACCGTCTTGGTTAACCCTCGAAAACCCGAATTTCTTGATCATTTCGGTTGCAATAAGCATGTTTGCACTGTCACTTGGGTGATACTCGTCCCAAAACACATACTTACTCCTATCCTTACATAATGTTGATGCCGGAACACATGTTAATGCTGGCCTGATTTGCCCAAATGAACAGCATGGCGAATCTGCGTTCGTAAAACCTGTAATCCAAAGGTTTAATAATAAGTCACATACAATACTATCGAAGACATTAATAATGCGGCATTGGGTGGTACTATTGTACTAATTCAATGATTTGAATAATATACGTGAGATGGTGGTACTGAAATTTGGTAAAACTGACAAGCACGGTCTTATTTTCGTGTTACTAGCAATAGCGGAACGTGTTTAATTAATATGCTTACCATATTTGTATGGATTGGAGATAACGTCATTGACAAGATTATAGGCATCACCAAATTTGTATTCAGCGTTAGGGAGGGTGCTTGAGAGATGTTGCACCATCTTGTTTGTAGCAGTATTGAAGTTTAGAGCCAATTCATTTGTTTTGTCTTGGCAGTTTCCTGTTGTGCTCAGCACCCTCTGTAGTGGGATGCAGCCCATGGGCCCTAGCCCAAATACCATCAATTGCCTAGCTCCTAATTTGTGCAACAACTGCAAGAGAGAGGAATAAAACGTTGACAATCTAAAAGAGTGGATGAATACGTACTGCGACTATGTAGTGTGATTTAGTAGCGTAATTGGGTATCGAGAAGTACGCACCGTGAGTTGATCTTGAAGGGTTCCGACTAAATAGTTCATGAAAGTTGCATCATTGTACTTCCAAGAGTCACTATAGACAGGCATTAAGAAGTTGTTGATGAAATCGTTACTTCCTAGTGCAACCACATAACGCGCACTTTTGAAGAACTTCTCCGATTCATTTTTGCCAATCTTTCTAGAAATCAGTTCTTGGGTTCCTTGAAACAGCTCGATTTGCCTGTAGAAACATAGTCTTTGAATCTGCAAAACAATTTACGTACGATTTGAGCTAACAACTACTTTACCAGCTGAGCTAACATTGCGTGCATCGTTTGTAATTTGGTGAAATGCGAATTAGGTACTATACTTACGAAATAGCCACCGGTTTCGTTCAAGATGCCACCACCACCAGATGCATAGTTCACACCATTCGCCAATATCATATCTTCATTCAAAGTTGGGTCTAAAAAGGCTGGTGGTCTTGGCATACCCATCTTATCCCCTGCATAGAACATACATGCCACATTTCATTCTTAGAAAAACAAAGTATAAAAAATTGTTACGCACTTCATTTATTTCCAAGCTTCCTATACCTTATTAAAAGTCCTATATAATTAGTAATGATTTTTTAACGATAATACGTAAGCCATTACGTACCTATGATATCGGACACGGTTCGACCATTTGTGAACCTTCCATTAGGTAAACCATCACCAAAATCAATACCATACCAAGGAAGATTGGCCTTTGCTAAACTCCTAGGGAGGTTCTCATTATTGCCAACATCCGATAACGAGTCCCCAAAAATGAACTGGACAATTGCACAATCGTACCCCTTAATAACAGTCCCTAGGAGTGTCACGACCAACAATGTCGCAGTGAGCTTCATATTCGGACTCGTTGTTTTTACGACCTTGTTATTATGATAATATGAACAAGGTTTTTTGCTAGTGTGATGATTATGGTATTTTGAGGGAGACGTAAGGGGTTTAATATAAACATGCAAGACTTGTAACAGTCATTAATTATGAGTGGGATGGGCAAGAAGATTTTGGCTAGGGAAGTCACAAGTAACAATGTCTAATAAGAGATGGAAAAAGAAGAAATAAGTTGGATGAACGAACCTTTTCAGGGTTCAAACCTACTACAACTACCAAGGTGAACAAGAAAATTTCTTGATAGGGTAGAAACTAGGAAGAATGATTGGGTAAGTTTTTGGACATAATCTAGAATTTAATAGCAACAAAAGTTTATATGGTAGCGTGCCTTGCTAGAGAAGAACATATACTAGTATCAAAGCTTTGTGATTTCCTATAACCAAAACTACAAAGTATAAATAGAGTCATTCATAGTTCATTGATGGGACAATAATCTACGGCCCGGTAGATAAGATGTAATCCCTCTTTCCCTTTGGATCATTGACATTTGGTTTGAATTTCTTTTACATTTTGAACTAACGTTAATTAACAATGCAAAAGATTGTGTCGACAAATGAAAGTGTACGTCTATTCAAATGTTACGTCATCCTTTAGTATAGTTATTTAACTATGAAGTAGAGTAATAATAATGACGAATGAAATATGATATGTGTTAACTTTCAGTTATACCAAATGTTAGGGAGCCAAAAACAGAGTTTACCTACCAATTAAGTCAGTTTCACCCAGATTTGCACTCAACATATTTGTTAATTTGAAGGATTCAAAGTAGTATATATTATATCATACGTGATGTTGTAATATGATATAATGTCAATTAAGATCTTGTGCAATGTTGGTTAGTTTGGTGCATGAGTATACGAAATAGTAGCGCTGGTCAAACTTAGCTTAGCATGTTATGTTTTGCGGTCTCTTAGACTCTTCCTTTCTTGTGATCGACCTGACTCTAGCCCAGAGGCTTCTGATATGTTTAAGGCTGGCTTCATTAATTCGCCATTGGCGCGCACTGTGATTTGCGTCATACGAAGAAATTAGTTTGGTAACTATTAGGACGACTTCACAGACTCCTATCTAATTAGTGATTTCGGTATACATACAGTCGTACACGATAAGACATAAATTGCTATGGGCGCAGTGCGTGACTCTCCCTAGTAGATTAACCATCAACACTCGCTCTTATAGTCTTATATATAATCACCACTGGTTTAATCGTAACGACTGACTGTTGAATCTCACACGCTCTCACTGTGTTCCCCATTTTATGTGAAGGACTACATTTAATATTTGGACAATCCGACAATGTATAATACTACATTACTACTGTACATACAAAGCTATGTAAGTAACTTGAAAAATTCCTTGTTTTGAGAGTCTAGTCTATAATTTGCTACAAAAGATTGACTGAAAAACCATACAATGATCTTGTCTGAAGGACTTGCGCTTGATCTTCCTCATTCTTGTAATATTTAACTCCACATGATGGTAGCTTGCATGGAAACTTTCATTGGTTGATGGGCGACTTCTTACTTGAGTCCTGGCTTGCCTTACCTCATATGGAAACATTTCTAACAATGAAATCTTTCACTCACTTATTTAGTGGGCTACCAGTACGAGTTGAATATCTCTATCTGATTATCTCGTATTGCATGTGTCTTATAATAATAACCGAAAACCGACCGTTTGGTCGATGATGATTGATGGTCAATGGTGCATGGAGTAACGCTAGAAGCCTAGAACTTGAGTCTAATTTGTTGAAGTACCCTCTAATTGAAAGTAAATAGATATGAGTTCCTCAAACTTATATGCTCAACATTAATAGGTGTAATTAGGGAGTAAATTTGGATTCGGTGTTCAAAAGTGAACTAAAACAGACCCTTCCGTCTATACCAAAGAATTTGATGTCAAATCATCGATCCACATTTTTCAAGATAGTTCGTTTTTGACTTATACAGACAGACAAGCTCGAGATCGTCTTTCGGCTCAACCCTAAGGATCATCGGCCTATCTTTTATAAGCATTCGATCAGGTAGCAGATTAGACTATAAAATACGAACTACTCCCTCCGTTCGGCTTTAAACTTCCTACTTTCTATTTATGGGTGTTCATCTTTAAACTTCATACTTGGAATCTTTGCTTATTTGTACATATAAATACCAAAATACCCTTACTTTTTTTATTAAAAGTGGAAGTGGGACATACCCATATGTGTAATTTTACACCAATTGGAACCTAAAACTCATTATTTATTCTACTTTTCTTAAAAACTGTGTTTCGACCCTACGCATTTTATAGCCGAACGAGGGAGTAAGGTTTAGGAGCTCACTAGCTCAAGTACCATTCTCCTATTCAATAATTGAGATATTCTCTGTAAGATCTCCTAATAACCTACTAACTCCACACGGCTCGAGTCCTCCGTGGTTAGTGAATAACCATAATAAATAAATGAAAAGGTTTGTGAAGGAACATATGACAATCATGCATTGGCCAATCACCTAGAGGTGGGAGAGCATGGACAAATTGGCAAAGGCCAAAGCCAAGAACTCCAAACGACGTGGGCAAATATGAGCCATCCTATTGACAAAGAAATCCGACACTATTTTTCCTCACCCAAGAAAAATAAAACCCATCACCAAAATCTCCCAAATTAATTTGGACCCTCCAATTCTCAATATCCAACGGTAATCAACCCCACATATATCCCAAACCATATCCTAAAATCAAAAAATGTCATTAACAATCAAATAAAATAATTTTATAAAAATATCCATTTAACAAACACACTTCACACTTTCACTCCACACAAACACTTGTCAGCTCTCTTACTCAGACTCCCCATGGCTTCCTCAATGGCGTTCAAGTCCTTCACCGGTCTCCGCCAGTCGACGCCGGTGGCGTCGCCGGAAACAACCGCTCTCATCAAACCCACCTCCGTCAAGATTAGCACCAAGATCAGAGCTGGCCTCACTAGCCCCAAGGTCATTTCTTTCATTCTTGTTTAGTAATCGTTACTTCGTTCAGTTCTTTTTATTTGTTAACGTTTGGTTTCAATATCTGCGAAGAATTTTGGTAATGCATGTAGTATGTAGTGGACGATTCTGATATGTGACATTATGGATTTCTCTGTGCTTTTTGCTTGATTAGCTTATAATATACTCATCTACTCGTTTAGTTGCATGCGGTTGTTTTATATACTGGTTTTTGTAACGTAAATTATCACAAAAGACCGAGGTTAACAATTAATTTGAGAACTTAGCCATGATTTTGCTAATTGTTGGACTTACCCCAAACCAAACGAAAATTCATGTTGAAAGGTCAGGTTCAAATTTGAGTTTAGATGACAAGTGCACTTCCAATCAGGGGCGAATCTAGGACTTGATATTCGAATTAATTCAATTCGACTTGTAACTTGTTACCCCGAACACTTTTACTCCATATAATGTTAGTGGATAAGGATTTATGTGAATCTACGATAGGACAATTTTATATGGAGACAGATGGTGAGCTAATTTTGTGAAAAATCGAGTCAGCTCGATTTAGTTTAGCTCAAAGAAAAGCGCAATGGACCCTTTTCTTATGTAATGTTACGGGAAATGAAGAAAGATTATAGGATTTTTGGAGAGCTGTATAGAAAAATCAATCCGAAAAGTTCAATTGGCGAAAAATTCAATCAAAGAATGCACCTTTATTGGTATCAATAACCTTCATCTAATTATCGTCACTAAAAAAAAGTGATGTTGAAGTATCAACCGAGGTATCAAGTGACTCAATCTTACGAATTCTTAACCACTAGACCGACCTCTATGGTTGATTGACTTATTCATTGAAGAGTGAAGACTAAACGAGTGTAAATGCAATGCTGAACACAATTTATAAATTATAAACCCCGATCACAGCTAATACATATGTCATATCATGGTACATTTGTGTGTATCTAATAAAATGTCACATTTTACCAGGTCCAAGGACGGAACTTGAGGGTTGCAGTGATTGGAGGCGGACCAGCAGGGGGTGCTGCAGCTGAGACATTGGCGAAGGGAGGCATAGAAACATTTCTGATTGAGCGAAAGATGGACAACTGCAAGCCATGTGGGGGAGCCATCCCATTGTGTATGGTGGGAGAGTTTGACCTGCCCTTGGACATTATCGATCGTAGGGTAACAAAAATGAAGATGATTTCCCCATCAAATGTGGCAGTTGATATTGGACAGACTCTTAAGCCCCATGAGTACATTGGCATGGTTAGAAGGGAGGTTCTTGACGCTTATTTACGTGAGAGAGCTGAAGCGTCTGGTGCTAAAATAATCAATGGGCTGTTCTTGAAAATGGACATTCCTAAGTCACCTAGTGCTCCCTACAAGCTTTACTACACTTCATATGACACCAAGACTGGTGGTGTTGGTGTTAAGGAGACACTTGAGGTTGATGCCATTATAGGTGCTGACGGAGCTAATTCCAGGGTTGCTAAGAACATTGGTGCTGGAGATTATGAATATGCCATTGCCTTCCAGGTTGGTCCATATGAAACTCTCTTATGGTTGTTTTAATTACCTACGTATTAAGGTTCCACTTGCATGATTATGGCATGGAACATAAATTTAGATCAAATCACCGAAAAATAGTAAATTGTGACATTTTGATCCAGAAAAGAAACTAATTGTAAAACCATAAAAGCTAGAGCAGCTGCTGTAGGTTGTGCACGCCTTTTAACACAATTTGTAATCTTTCAGGAGCGTATCAGGATACCAGACGCAAAGATGACATACTATGAGGATTTGGCAGAGATGTATGTTGGGGATGATGTCTCTCCAGACTTTTACGGGTGGGTGTTCCCTAAATGTGACCATGTTGCAGTAGGAACAGGAACAGTGACACACAAGTCAGACATCAAGAAGTTCCAACTTGCCACACGCACACGTGCCATGGACAAGATTGAGGGAGGGAAGATTATCCGAGTTGAAGCACACCCAATCCCAGAGCACCCAAGGCCTAGGCGTGTGCTAGATCGTGTGGCGTTGGTAGGTGATGCAGCAGGGTACGTGACCAAGTGCTCAGGTGAGGGAATTTACTTTGCAGCAAAGAGTGGAAGGATGTGCGCAGAAGCAATTGTGGAAGGTTCAGGGAACGGAAAGAGGATGGTAGATGAAGCAGACTTGAGGAAGTACTTGGAGAAATGGGATAAGAAGTACTGGCCTACTTACAAGGTGTTGGATATCTTGCAAAAGGTCTTCTACCGGTCTAACCCAGCTAGGGAGGCATTTGTGGAGATGTGTGCGGATGAGTATGTGCAGAAGATGACCTTTGACAGTTACTTGTACAAGACTGTGGCTCCTGGGAACCCATTGCAGGACTTGAAGTTGGCAGTGAGGACAGTCGGCAGCTTAGTCAGGGCGTATGGACTGAGAAGAGAAATGGAGAAGATTGAGGCTTGAGAGTTGCTCAATGATTGTGTCTCTTTCATTTTAGTGCTATTGTCTGTAATTTGGTTAGTAGTCATCCCGGTACTTTTTGAGAACGATGTAAGTAGAGAATTATTCTCGCAATACATTCTTAGGCTGGTAATCTGTGGATTCAGAGGCTAAAGCCTTGTATTTGCTGTAAATTTCAGTAATCTTGCAGCTTCAACTTTTCGATTTACTGCTAGTTGGAATTAGTAACTAAATCTTAATTCCTACACAAAGGATGTTTGCTGAAGAAAGAATTGGTGGATAACATTTTCGTGTGAGATGAAGAAGCAGTGAATTTGTGCATGTAGGAAATGAGCACACTGAAAATGGTTTAACTCCAATGGAGTACATTCCAAGTTTCCAACAGAAAATATAATCTCAGAATCCCTTTCTCCATCCTAAACTATTGACATACTAAGTGCTGGACTTGACCAAGAAACAAAATACTTCTATGTCACAACACAACTTGACTTAAGATACGAGAACCTTTTCAATTAATAGTTCAATCGACTGATTTTAAGGTAAAATCTCACTATTAGTGTATGAGTTCGAACTCTCCTAAACGGGCCTGTTATCTCACTTTCTATGTCCGAACTCGGACTCTCCTGCACAGGCCACTGAATGATCAAAGATTTAGATAGTACCCAACCAAAGAGGCACAGGCCCAAGATTTTTCCTAGGTGACTACTGAAGGTGCTGGAAAGATATAATGCTGTCATATCTCGTGATAGCAAAATTCCACGGTCAGCATTTTTTCATGCAGACGAATTAAAATTTAGCCTGAGTAGAACTTTCAAACAAACAAAAAAAAAAAGGGAGACCTACTTGGGAAGTTAGCTACCAACTTATGTTGGTTGGTCCAGCACTAACCCTGGGATAGAGAGATATACTGATTTTCTGAGTCACTCGAGGCGTTACGCTTCCTTAGTTCCCCCCATCCAGCACTCTTCTGTAAGCTCTTATCTTCAGACTTCAGGTATATCCTACTCTTCCATAAATTTGTTTTACTCTAGCATTTTACTTACTGTTTCATCATATTCATAAGCCGAAACCATACTATATAAGCTTGATATAGCTTCAGAGTTTGTGAGCAATTGCATTGTCAGAACTCAAAAAACACAGAATGAAAACATTAGGCTAAATTGCAAAAAGAAGAGCTTAATAATTGGTAAATTTTGGTACTACTTCATATCTTAAGCATATGATAAGAAAAGGCTAGGATTTAATTCTACGAATTTTCATACTTTTATCAACTGTCATATATTTACAGGTTACAACTGAGTATCTGGAAATAGTTCCTATCCGATATATACTTGGGTCAATGGATGCATAACATGTTTGTAATCTACACATTCGAAGTATTGCATCGAAATGTAAACACACATAGTTTGAAGCATGTGGAATCTATATACGTGAAATTGCTGTGCAATCAAATTAAATGGTAAAATAGACAATGTACAGTTTCTGTGGGTACGCACCTTCTGTGGATGTCAGAATTTGATGTCATATGTTCTGCTATGTCATATTTCCTGACATTGAGCTGCATCTCTGTTCTTTTATAGCTAGGACCAAAAGATGGCAGCACGAGCAGCTGCGACTTGTTCAATCGGATCTGCCTATGTCAACCCAAAAGCCAGTCTTCACTGTCATTCAAAACCTGCAGCTCTGTCCAAATATTCCCACGTCTCTTTTAGAGGATTCAGTGGCCTTAAAGCTGCTACAGATGTAACTGTTCAATCAGCAGCCAATTTCTTAGGCAAGGAAAGTAATGCAGCCTTAACTAGTAGTGTTAATCACAGAGTGCAAAGACACAGCCACATTCTCCAATATCGCTTAAATCCCCAGGCCTCGTCATACAAAGTAGCTGTTCTTGGTGCTGCTGGAGGAATTGGACAGCCCCTTTCGCTTCTGATTAAAATGTCCCCATTAGTTTCAGAACTACATCTTTATGATATAGCCAATGTAAAGGGAGTTACAGCAGATCTTAGTCACTGCAACACACCAGCTCAGGTCCTTGGTTTTACAGGTACGTCAGAGCTGCCTAACTCTTTGAAGGGTGTAGATGTGGTTGTCATCCCAGCAGGGGTACCAAGGAAGCCCGGAATGACTCGAGATGATCTCTTTAACATCAATGCCAGCATTGTTAAGAATTTGGTGGAGGCTGTGGCTGATAATTGCCCTGAAGCATTAATCCATATCATCAGCAATCCAGTGAACTCCACAGTACCCATAGCAGCCGAAGTGCTGAAACAGAAAGGCGTTTATGACCCCAAAAAGCTCTTTGGCGTGACCACATTGGATGTTGTCAGAGCCAATACTTTTGTTGCTCAGAAAAGGAACTTGAGACTTATAGATGTGGATGTTCCGGTGGTGGGAGGGCATGCTGGAATTACAATTTTACCTCTCCTGTCAAAAACCAGACCATCAGTGACATTTACAAGTGAAGAAGTGGAAGAACTGACTCTTAGAATACAAAATGCAGGGACTGAAGTGGTCGAGGCAAAAGCTGGTGCAGGGTCTGCAACTCTGTCAATGGCTTATGCTGCTGCAAGATTTTTGGAATCATCTCTTAGGGCTCTTGATGGAGATGCCGATGTTTATGAATGTGCTTATGTGGAGTCAAACCTGACAGGGCTTCCTTTTTTTGCCTCACGGGTTAAGCTTGGGAGGAAAGGTGTTGAAGCTTATGTCTCATCTGACTTGCGAGGATTGACAGAATATGAAGCCAATGCCTTGGAAGCTCTTACGCCTGAACTCAAGGCCAGCATTGACAAAGGGGTGACTTTTGCCCAGAAGCAAGCTGTAGCTGCATAAATTTAGTAGCCGATCATTAAGAATCCACCACCATTCTCTTTCAGGAGGTAGAGAAGACAGATTAGTGTACTAAATTATCCAACCTTGCAAATCCGGCTCTCAGAATTTTGTATGTTTGAGAGTAAGGATTAGCAATACATCATAGAGAAATTGCCAAGATTTGTAATACACCAATAAAGCAAACTGTCTTTTCGTCTCTTCTTCAGCACAAATTTTTTTGATTAATTGCCGAGTAGTTCCACTCTTTAGCAAGTATTTCAGTTGTCAGATGACTGATATGAACAACATCACACCTGTAACAGACGTTGATATGCAGCCCTCTGAAAACAGACCATGCTGTTCGGTTTCTAGTAAGTGATTGGCAGCTCTACCAGAGTTTATCATCATTTCCTACTGAAGCATTATACTGATTCCAAAAGAAGGTTCTTTTGGTGAATGCTTTTCTGAGCCACTGGCGTCTGGTGAATTGCGACTACCATCCCACTTGACTTGAGCCCTGTTAACAGAAGCCAGAGGTGAAGCCAGGTGAAATGGAACTCAGGTATGAAATGCAATTAAGATACATGATTACATTCACAGTTTCACACACCAAAAAAAAAAAAAAAAAAAAAAAAAAAAATTACTAAGCCATCAATTGCAAACCATTATCAATCAAAACATAATTTGAAGAAAAGGAAGCAGTTCGATTTCAAACCAGTATCAATGAAGTGTTTGCTCTGTCTACAGCATTCAAAAAGCTTATTCATGTCTAATCATCCCTAACAACATCTTGGTTTTACTTATAAAAATTACTATGCTTCTACAGCATACTCACAAGCTCAGCTATTGGGAAGCAGTGAGGTAGAACAGAAGAATACTCGAGCCCATGCAGTAAAGTCCCAATAATCATCCTCAGAAATAATGATCTTTAACTGTAAGAGACTCCGAAAATGGAAGAACATTTCGGTTCATCATCCCAAATAGAAAAAGCTTCATCGATGGAATGATGGCAGACAAATTGGTCCCAACTTCATTAGTTGTGTGGTTCAACTATAATTTCTCGCCAACATACCCAGATTCGAAATAAAAAGCACACGAAAACCTTTTGGTCTCACGGTAAGAGTTGATTAATATCCCAAATCAAATATACCCAGAGTTTAGATCCTCCAATATGCCTTGGGGCTTGGCGCAAGAAAAGCAGCAGAATGCACATTCTCTTTCTCTGAGCACACTTCCCATCAGCCAAGATTGCCCTGGTACAAAATGTTCAAACTTGAAGAATACCCCATCCAACACCTACCAACAATCAGAGCAAGAGCAACATCCTTGTCTAAAGAGATGAACCCTATTCCTATCACGGATTATCAATTTCCGATTGTAAGCTGCTGAAAATACTTTAGCAAAATCATGGCAATCAACACAAATTCGAATGCTATTAGCAACTCTGATTGTTGTCCCTGGTGGAGTTGACAGGACCCCAAAAGCAATGGCTAGTTTTTCACTATGATAACAGAGTGATTTCTCCTTTTCTATCGCATTCAAATCATGCAATTCGGATGATACTTGAGGTACATATCCAGCAATTTTCAACTGTTGCAATATTTCATGAACCATTTGATAAATTTCATCTGTGCGTGGATGTGAGACATCATCAGCAACAAATTCATGCACCGTTCCTTTCATCTCAATAGTACTAAAGCCAGGGGTTGTCATGATTTTATTTTCCTTCATGAATTTCCTCAGTTCCTTCACTTTGTCCCATTTCCGATTAGAAGAATAAGTATTCAACAACAGAACATAATCCCCAGCCTCTACCGCCTTAAGCTCAACTATATGCTCAACAACTTGCTCCGCAAGATCAAAGGCTTTAAATGTTCTGCAAGCAGCAAGCAATGTCCTCCAAACTTTTGCATCTGGCTTGACTGGCATAGATAGTATAAGATCATATGCCTTTCCAAGTAAACCAAGACGGCCTAAAATATCGACTGCACAGCCATAATGGTGGATGTTGGGATGTATCCCAAACTCCTTACTCATCTTGTTAAAAAGCTCAAAACCCTCATCCAGCAATCCACTATGACCACAGGCATACAAAACCGCAGTCATCGCCTTTTCATCTGGAGCAATATCCATCTCTAGCATCTTCCGAAATAGTTCCACAGCATCTTTCCCATACCCATTCATCCCTAAACCCGATATCATAGCAGTCCATGACACCAAGTTCTTGACAGGCATTCTCTCAAAAACCTCAAAAGCTTCATCCACAGCCCCACAATTCGAATACATCGTAATTAGAGTATTATTAAGATTCATATAGCCACCATACCCATGTTTCTCCACATAATCTCGAACCCTCCTACCAAAACCAATCGTGCCCAATTGAGCACAAGCTTGAAGCAACAACAAGCAAGTAACAACATCAGGCCTACACTCAGTCCCCAACCCCAACATACTATCGAAAACAGCCAAAGTATCTCTAGTCCTCTTATTACTCAAAAAACAGGTAATCAGCATATTATACGCAACCGTATCTCTAACAGGCATTTCATCAAACACCTTACATGCATCCTCACGTTTCCCACAAACAGAGTAAAACTCCATCAAATTAGTCATCAAGATGCAATCTTTCACATGCCCTTCTCCCAAAATCCACCTATGAAACTGCAACCCCTCAATCAAACTCACCCTCTTTACGCAACATTTCACACAAAACGAAAGCGAAAGCGCATCCGAAACAACACCCTTTTCCCTCATCTCCTTATATAACACAAGCCCATGATCAGGAATATCACTCATAGAATAAGCCCTGATCATCACATTGTAATGGTAAGTATCGGGTGTCGATATTTGGTCGAAAATTTGACCCACGTGGGAGATGTCGTAACGGAGAAGTAAAGCCGCTTTAGAGAGAAACTTGAGGGAAACATAAGCGTGTTGGAGAAGATGGGCGCGGATGAATTGGGCATGGAGTTGGTGAAGATGGGAGAGTGAAGAGCAAGATTGTAGGAGGGATAAAATGTCTTGTTTTTTAGGGAGGTGTGGGTTGAATTTGAAGGGAGGATTTGAAGGGTTTTGTTGAGGGTGAAAGAGGGAAGAGAAAGATGGCGCGGAGGAGAGGTGGTGAGCGGTGGAGATGACGATGGCGGGACGTCGGAGGAGGGAAGTTGGCGGCATTTTTGGATTTGGGTCTGGCGGACGGCTGGGTGTGGTGTTTCTGGCGCCAAGTTTAAACGTAAGAGACTAGATTTAAATCGTGCGTTGCACAGTTAAGATGAATTCACAACAGTTCAGAATCATTTAATTTAGATCAGATTAGATAAGAGTTATTCAAATCAAATCATATTAGATAAGAAATGTTCAAATAATTATCTAAGTATTTGGTCCATAATTGATACTAATTCGTTGAAATTCAATCAAATTTTCAACCAATTCAGATCAGATCAGATCACTTCAGGGTCATTCTAATCAGATCAGAGCAGAATCATTCAGATCAGATCAGTTCAGTTCAGAAAGATGCAGTCCCTATCAAACTTGTGCGATTGGACTGTGTTTTTCTAATCTGATTTGATTTGATTTGATTTGAATTAAACTCACTTTGATTTGAATAAACTTGATTTGATTTGATCTGAACTGAATTAATTGATAAATTAACTGTAATTAGACGAATTAATAACTAGAAATAGACTAGATTCATTGATTGTTATTTGGATAATTCTGATTTGATTTGATTTGATTTGAATAAAACTGATCTAAATTGATTTGATTTGAATAAATCTTATCTGATTTGTAAACACTATTGAATAAGTTGAATCGTACAAGGCCCTGTGCAATTCAAATTGTTGAACAATATTTTCAAATCAAATCAAATCAGTTTCATTCAAATCAATATCAGATCAAAATTATCCAAATAAAATGAATGAATGTAGTTTATTTCTAGTTATTTAATTTGATCGTTTAAATGCAGTAGTTAATTTATCAATATATTCAGTTCAGATCAAATCAAATTAAATCAGATCAGTTTTATTCAAATCAAATCAATTCATAAAAATGTAATTCAATTGCACAAGGCCTTAATGGTTTTATGTTTGCACTTAAATGATTATTAATAAGCATCCCCGATTTAATAAAACAGAAAAAAAAAAAAAAAAAAAAAAAAAAAACTGTCCAATATGTTATTGTCTATGCATAACATACTCGTTTATTGATATTAAATTGCTATTGCATAGTATCATAATCCAATATAATCATGTTTGTACTGTTTTCTATTTCTTCAAAAATCATGCTAAAACTATTGCAAATTTTGTTTGCAATAGATCACACTCTTTTACCATATGGTGACTCTTTCAACATTTCTATCAAAGTTGGTTTTTGTCATTTATTTATCCTAAATGATAAACAGTTGATAAAAGTACTTCCTCCAACCCAAATATATCCTCTTGTATTCCTTTTTGGGATGATTCACTAACGTTTTTCCTCTTTCAAAATTTACCCTATTTGGCAAATTTTGTGGACTAAACTACCCTTACTAATTTTCTGATTTGCGCTTAATCATTAGTTAATCACCAATTGCCACAGCCAATCTCTCTCCTCTCACCACCTTCCCCATCCTAACGGCGGTGATGAGTAGCTCCGACCACCCTGATCCCTCTCATCTCTCAACCAAGGCGGTCCACAATGATCAACTACCATCACCATCTCGTTGTTTTTTTCGCTAGGTCGGCCTCCTACCATCACTATCGCGCTCCACCATCACCACCTCGTTATTTTCTCTAGATCGATCGAAGCCGATGAGGAGATGACCTGAAGGCAAGACGAAATTGAAGAAATAGGAGAGAGATTGGAAGGAGGAGAACAGATAGGGTCGACTGTGGCAGAGAGAGGGAGAGATGACGCCGATCGACAGGGGAAAGGGATCGGAGATTGGCGATTTGGCGGCAAGGATGAGGGAGACGGAAGATTTTTCTAACCTTTTTGTGATGGGCGGCGGGGGAAGGAGATCGAACGGAAAAGTGAGTATACGAGGTCGCTGATGGGGTTATTTTGCTGGTGGGGTGAAGGTGGTGGCTCGCGAGTGGGGTTGAAAGTGGTGGGTTGCCGGTGGTTTTGATGGTGGAGATGAGTTGACTGGTGGTGAGGGACTGAGGGGATGGGGGTATTAGAGGTTAAGTATATTCATTAAACAATTAATTATTTAGCGGCAAATTCTCGTGGTGCCCCACAACTATGTCAAAATGCTCAAGGTGCCCCTATGTTTGAAACTTGTACCTTGTAGTGCCCCCGAATTTTGCACCTATAGGCACGTGGTGCCCCTAACCTCCATAATTGACTAACACCGTTAACTTTTGGATGGTAAACGCTGATGTGACATACTTAATTAATTTTTTTAATACTAATTACTGATTAAAACAAAAACATTAAAAAAAAACCCAAACTTTTTTTTCTCTCTCCTCACGTTCACCCACCGCCCTACCACCACCCGCCAGCAACAACCACCTCCCACCTCCCCGAAACGGCCACCACTGGGCCGCATACGGCGGCGCGAGCCCAGTGGGGTGGCTCATCGAGGTCGAAAACCGGCTGAGAGGGCTGTTTTCGACCCAAATGAACCGGCCGACCCAGATCTAGGATCGAAAACAACCCTCGTCGGCTGGCTTTCGTCCCCGATGAGCCACCCCACTGGGCTCGCGCCGCCGTATGCGGCCCAGTGGTGGCCGTTTCGGGGAGGTGGAAGGTGGTTGTTGCCGGCGGATGGTGGTAGGGCGGTGGGCGGTGGGTGAACCCGATGAGAGAGAAAAAAAAAATTTGGTTTTTTTTTTAATGTTTTTGTTTTAATCATTAATTTGTATTAAAAAATTAATTAAGTATGCCACGTCAGCGTTTACCATCCAAAAGTTAACGGTGTTAGTCAATTATGGAGGTTAGGGGCACCACGTGCCTATAGGTGCAAATTTCGGGGGTACCGCAAGGTACAAGTTTCATACATAGGGGCACCATGAGCATTTTGACACAGTTGGGGGGCACCACGGGAATTTGCCGATTATTTATTTACCATTTTATTAAGTTTTTTTTTATTATTTTGTTGGTTGTTGTGGCCAACCTAAAGAGGAAACTCTCTTTGGATTGGAGGGAGTGTATCATTTTTTTTTTTTGCAAGATACACTCTTTCACCATATGTCCATATGGTGGACTATTTCAGCATTTCTCATATATTAGACTATCTCTATGCTTTTCAAAAATCTTTCTTTTAGATTTGTTACGATTTATCAAGTTCAAGTTCATATCACATACAGTATGGCTAATTAGCGTGCCCTTTCATGATGTGTAGGTATAATGCCACAACATGAATCAACTGATCCACATCCTTTTATGCATGACAATAATAGATCTGCACGGTTTTATCATAGGGCAGGTACAAAAGATCATGGATCGGTTAATTCTTATCGTGACCTTTTCTGATTCACTTTATCCAAGAGAAAGTCTTAATGTATATCCATATACATTTCCTAATATATATCCCTAATTTTTTATTCACATACCCCACCATATTCCAATTCTCTCTCCTCAATCCCATCACACAAAAATACAAAACATACCCTTACTACCCCTTATATATGTTTAGTAATGTATATCACATATACAAATAGCCTTACTTACACTTGCGTGCCGAAATCTCAAGGTTCAATTCTTTAGAATGATCATTTTCGGCCTTGCTAGGCATACTAACTGACATTTGTAACCGTAATATGTCATTTTATATGTTACTAACCCTGATTTGGGATCTCCAGAATTATTGATTTCTGATTTTTGTTCAAGGATGCTGATTAGGGCGGTGCAAAAAACCTGTCGAACCCAAATCGAAGACCGAGAAAAATCTGATAACCGAACTGAGAATTATTGATTTATGTTTTTTTGTTCAAATACGATGAATATTGGTCTTAGTGCATAAGATCCCTTCACAATATCAGGCGCAAGGCTAACAGCATGTTTGGTAGGAAGGAAATGGATGGAAAGGAAAGGAAAGAAAAGTCATTTTCTAACTTTCCAATGTTTGGTTTACAAAAAAACCATAGGAAATGATAATATTATGAGAATTTGCAAAATATTAGAGTAAAAAAACCTAAGTGAATATTAGAAAACGGCTAAAACGGTCATAAATCCATACAAAGTGACAAACCTATGCATCAAATACTTCACAAAATCAGGAACCAATACTGAAATCCAACAAGTATTGTCCGAGGCTATTTTCAATAGTGTTTGGAGGACATTTGATGTTTTTGAAAAATTTATCAAATTTGACCGGAATTGCAGTGCATAATCCACGGTTTATCGATAAAATGCCTTTGGCGCAAAAACGGCTGAAATTTTAGTGGTAGCCCCTAAAGATGATATGATGGAATACTTTAGTGGTAGCCCCTAAAATTAGAAAAACGGCTACGGTCATAAATCCATACAAAATGACGAGCCTTGAAACGCATGAAATACTTTACAAAATGAAGAACCCACACTCAAATCCAACAAGTATAGTCCGAGGCGAACTTCAGGTAATGATCGTAGGACATTTGGTGTTTTTCGATAAAATGGATCCGGATTTTAGTGGTAGCCCCTAAGGATGATATAATGAGAATTTGCAAAATATTAGAGTAAAAAACGTAATAGAAAATTAGAAAAATGGCTAAAACGTTCATAAATCCACACACAGTGACAAACATCAAAACGCATGAAATACTTTACAAAATGGGGAATCAATACTCACATCCAACCAGTATAGTAGTCCGAGGCTATGTATAATAATGTTTGGAGGACATTTAGTCTTTTTCGAAAAAATGATCAAATTTGATCAGAATTGCATTTGCAGTACACAATTCACAATTTTTCGATAAAATAGCTCCGTTGCAAAAACAGTTCAAAATTTGACCCCAAAGGATGATATAATGAGAATGTGCAAAATATTAGAGTAAAAAACCTCAAAGAAGATAAGAAAACAGATAAAACTGTCATAAATCCATACAAATGGAGGAGGCTCGAAACGCATGAAATACTTCACAGAAAAAGGAACCAACACTCAAATCCAACAAGAATAGTCTGAGGCTATCTTTAGTAATGTTTGGAGGACATTTGGCCTATTTTGAAAAATTGATCAAAGTTGACTTGAATTCGTTACATTATCCACAATTTATCGATAAAAATTAAAGGACCGGAGAAAAAACGGCCCAAAATTTGGCGATACCCCTTAAGGATGATATAATGAGTATTTGAAAAATATAGAGTCAAAAACCTAGGAGAAGATTAAAAAACGGCTAAAACGGTCATAACTTCATACATAGTAACGAGACTCGAAACGCATGAAAAAATATTTCACAAAATGAGGTACCAAAACTCAAATCCAACAAGTATAGTCTGAGGCTATCTTCGGTAATGATTGGATGCTATTTCGTTTTTTTCAAAAAATTGATCAATTTGACGAGAATCGGTGTGCATGTATGAAATTTATGATCGAAAAATAGATTGAATTTGACCAGAATTGCAGCAATACATAATCCACGGTTTTTCGATAAAATGGCTATGAAACAAAAATGACTCAAAATTTGGAGGTAGCCCTTAAGTATGATATAATGAAAATTTGCAAAATATTAGAGTGAAAAAACTTAAGAGAATATTACAAAAACGGCTAAAACGGTCATAAATCCATATAATGTGACGAACCTTGAAACGCATGAAATACTTTACAAAATGAGGAACCAACACTCCAATTCAACAAATATAGTCCGAGGCTATCTTCGGTAATGATTGGAGTCTATTTCGTTTTTTTCAAAAAATTGATCAAATTTGACGAGAATCTCTGTGCATAATCCATAGTTTCTCGATAAAATGGCTCCGGAGCAAAAACGACTCAAATTTAGACGGTAGCCCCCAAGGTGATATAACGAGGATTTGCAAAATATTAAAGTGTTGGAATGATGTAATGTGCTTCAAATTGGTAAAATTGAGAAGCGTTCAGAAATCAGAAAACTAGAGACATTTTATTGATCGAATTTGTTCAACACACATTACAACAGTTTGTAGCTATAAATACTGAAACCACACCAACAACATAAACTAACCGACTGAAAATGAAGTAGAAGTAAAGTACATCTATCACACCAGTACTTTCAGTTTAGTCCTCATCAAGAACTTCCTAGACAACTTACTCAGTCACTCGAGTCTATAGAATTTCTTCTCAGCCGAATTCACGAGGTACTGATTGTCTTGGCCACATCGACAGGTGAACGTGGCAACGATCCATTCTTTGGGCAGGTCTGGTGCTTCAAAAGCTCGGGGAATCACGTCTTCAGTCCGACTCTGAGTCTCCTGTTGCGTAAACAAGAAACCAATCAGTAAACTTCAATAGCATTAAAAGTAACTCATAATATAATAAATTAACCAAGAAACAGGAAAGATTAGATGTTGCCTCCAACCTGAAATTCTTGACTTGCTGTCAATTGACCTCCATCTGCAATGGTTATGATGAGAAGCTCCTCCTCTTCCTGCTGTTCATGTTGCTGTTCCTGCTGCGATGCCACTGGCAGAAGTGGTGGCAGCTGGCTCATCAAACTCCGTTCAACAATACCCTGGGCTGCCATCTACAACACAAATATAAATCAACAGTTAACCATATAATCTTGTACAGTAAAAAATTGGAACCAGAATTCAATGAAAAGAAAATTTGATTATGATCAGACATGCAGACCTCGGAAGTGGAGTTGTTATCAACGGTGACGTGAGGCAGAAGCTGAACAGGGTCAGATATCAGATGGTGCTCCTGGTTCGAAGGCGTCAACGCCGATGGTGGAGTTACTAGCAGTTGCCCCATGAGATTTCTGCGAACAGGACGCGGTTGGGGAGCTTCCTGCAACACAGTCGACATTCGCATATATATCATCATACAAACAAAAACAATCGCAGAAAACAAATATTCTCATCAAGAATCAAGAGAAGTAAAATATGGGTTATGAAAAGGACCTCAGTAGTGGAAGGGATATCAGAAGAAGAGTGAAGAGAGTAGCAGAAGCTCAGGGTCTGCAACAGTCGTGTCGAGGAGATTTGGGGATGAAGGCAGAGGGGAGAGTTCAGGGGAAACCGTTGTGATTTGCAAGGGGGAAAGCGAGATTGATGGTGCGGAAGAATCGGAAGGTGAAGAAGAAGAAGCGTAAGATAGAGCTGAAGGTCAGGGGTAGCTAGCTTGACGAGTAAGTAGGGGACATTGGCCGTTTCAAAGAGGGCTTGGGAGTTGCAGGAGAATCAACAATTGATGTTTCTTGAATTACTGCAAGAATTTTCGTCTTTTCATCTGCTTCTTCTTCAAGCCTTTGTCGTCGTTTCACTTGAGGTGGTGGTGGTGGTGTTGCTGGTGGTGCCCCCAATGTGGCAAACCTCCGAAGATGGGGATGGTAAGGCTTTTCCCCCTGCTTCAGACGGAGGCATGTTCGGCCTTCTCTGAGATTATTGGTTTCTTGCTCTTCACCATTGTTGGGTTTTCTGGGATGTTGAAGCTCAGGATTTGGTTGTTTTTTTGGTAGTTATGACAGTTACAGGAGGAAGGAATGAATGGCAGTTATTTCTGTTAAGAATCCTCTTTATATATACTGTGCTTTCGCTTTGGGCTTTTTTTGTGTCGAGGAAATAAAAAAGTATATGAATCGTGCAATTTGGTTAGTTATTGCAACATGTATATATGTTGCTTAGGTGTTGACGAGCGGGTACAACAAGTGAGCAATTCGAGATCGACTCGGTCAAAACTTGACTCGTGATCGAACTTGACTCAAGACTTTAACGAGCCGATTCGAGTAAAGCCCAACTCGATTCGAGGAACTCGCGAGCAATTCGAATATTAAAATATTTGCTTTATTTTACCTAATAAACAAATATATTAAATTTAATAATATTACTCCATAGAGAGTATGGGTGAACCATTTGATATTTTTAATTTTTGTGGACAACCAATTGATTCTTCTAATAAAGAAAGTAAACATAAAGTTAAGAAAAATGGGCTCATTCATCCTTTTGGGTACGGAGAATAGGAAGCATGGTAGTCACGATAACATCACGCTTTCCATCCTGCTTTTGGTAGATATGGAGTGTGCAATTTCGGCATCATATAGTCATGTTGTGCATCATGAGGCTCTCGAAAGTTGTGACCGAAGAACTCCGTGAAACTCTTGAGCTTGGGTGTGCCATTACTAGAGTTAAGTGTGCAAATGAGGTTTAATGTTTACATCCATTTATCAGATGGGGATTGGTTTTTTTTAATTTTATCGTTTGGGGAATGGCTAACAGACGTCAGTGTCCCTCTCATTTTTCTGTCTCCTCTTTCTATCTTATTCATACTATGTGTTGCATTCCACTTTAATACTATACTTATCCCTAAGTTGGGGCTAGATCTGAAATTTTAATCTTGGTCTAAACTTATTTTAGTAAGCTCAATTGGGCTCGTCAGCTCGAGTAAAGCTCGCAAGCTAGTCCCGAGCTCGAGTCGAGCTTCAATATCAAGAGCTCGCGAGTCGAGTCGAGCTAAGGGTTTTCTTTCACGAGCTCGAGTCGAACAGGGTCTAGCTCGTGATCGACTCGACTCATTAACACCCCTAGTTGGTTTACTAGTTGCGATTTTGGTAACAATGCAAGGTGCACCAAAATCAAACATTGTTCACTTTTCTTTTCACCAAAACGAAACATTACTCCAACAAAATATGTATATTGCAATTATGCAAGTAAAAAAGCTCAAATTCATACATATATGAAGTCCTTTTAGATGACTATATTATATGCTATCAAAATATTTCACTGCAAGAATAACTGAGTTATTGTCTGAGTATGTATCAAGCAAAGTAATTAAATTACTCCCATCACATTTACTCTGCCGTCATCTCCATTTTGCTCATTAACCATGATTAGTTCTTGAGCTAGCCGAAAGCGGAATAGCGAGTTTTGAAGCCGGTTGAAAGGGGATACGAAGTACCAGCAGACATAGTAGTTGAGGAAGATTGAGAATCGATGTCCATATTTATGTTGTTGATTAGCTTTCTTCTCTTGTAGTTAGCCTTGAAACAAGCTTGTCTAAGCCTCTTTGTCCTAGTTTCGAGTTGTAAGTCAGGAACTTCTTCCATTGATTTCTTTTCTTGCTCAAGTATTTCTATTGCCTCCTTAAGCTTTTCTCCATTCTCATCTCCTCCTTCCTTCCCCAAATCCTGCACATCATTTGAACTCATCGTCTCATAACTCGAGTAGAACGGACAAGACTGATAAGAGACTAAATAATGTTATAATTAATCGTTCTTATAGAGTGCCCATAGGCGCCCTATAAAAAAAAACCTTATATTTATAAAACACGTAAAAAAACACAAACTTTTAATTAGAAAACCGAGAAGAGAAAAATTACCTGAACGTTTTTAATTAAAGTTTGGAGACTCATAAGCTTCCTATGAGGCCACCTCTGGATACCAAGTTCTCTACACCTTTTCTTGAGCAATGTTAACCCAACGTTCAGCTCTTTCGCTGCCCTAGTTATGGGCATGTAGAAATACTGGCTAATTATCTCCTTAGACAATGCATTATTAGTAACATTATTACTATCATTATTAGTATCGTGATTATTACTCTTATTATTACTTTGATCTTCAGATGAACTATCACTACTCATGATTTTCTTACGTTCCACAAATTCTTCTCTTTTATTATTATTAGGATCATGGTCATGCTCATCATAGCACAATAACAACTGCGGTGGCACTTTCTCTAACGGGTCCAAATCGCTTAACTCTTCATACCCATTATTCACATATCCATCATAGACGTTGTTAGTACCTGCATGGGATCGTGCATTCCAATTAGTCGTCATTACTATGAAACGCAAAGGTCAGTACATAAAAGAGTATACTTGAACTTTTACGATTATAGATAGGCATGGATTAAACCAGAAGATGAAAAAAAAAAGGAGGGGGGGGGGGGGGTTAATAATAACAAGTGTTTAAAAGAAGAATAAAGGAGGACTATACGGTCGGACCAAATTCGAATGAATTAAAGAAAATTTAGTGACCTCATTTTCATATAGTATATGATGATGAATTGATGATCAATATATACACGATGTTGGTACTAAATGGTCTATTGTACGTGAATTATGAGTATACATCGAATGTGATCCATCAAAAGTCAAAGGGTAAAGAATTTCGAAGTAGTACATACTTGATACTATACTGATGATGAACTTGTGCAATACAATGTACGTATTTAATATAAGACTCATAATATACCAAGAATAATCTATGACAAGATTTAAATTATTACCTTGGTAAGCATTTTGAGTTGAGAAAGTTGGTATCAGATCGAGTGAAGAACAGAAAGGTGGAGGAGTTGGATCAGTAGGAAAAAACTCCATTTGTAAAGGAATTGGATCCAAAATGCTCATCATTTGTAAAGGAAGATGCTCATCAAATGAAGCATTGTACCCACTACATACAATAAAACAATTACCCATGATGAGAAATTACGACGATAACGATAGGTCCTACAAAAATTACACATACTTGGATAGTGCACTAATGACAACAAAAATCAGTACAAGAAAAACTTGGACAAAACGATCTACGAAATAACGAGTAAAAAAGGTACGTACTTGAAATCAAAAGATTGATAATAAGGCAAAATGGAGGGCATCACTTGATCATCATCAACTTTGGGGAGTGACCAATGTGCATGATGCTTATGATTCCACATTATAAGAAGTTGGAGAGTGTGGGGGGATGAATTATTAAGGGGGTGGTGATGATTATAGTTTTAATTTGCAAACTGATTACTGAAACGTCGTACGCATATGAATTTTTGGATTATATACAAAGTGTGAATATTGGAATTAATTGAAGAAAGGAATTTTAAAAGCTTTCTACCATTAAATTTAGACGGCATATGATAGTATTCATAACCTTATAATAATTATTCAACTTAATTACTAGTAATAATTACGTACTATGTTCATTGGATCTTAAAATCCACCATTATCTATATTTGTTTTTTTTTATTCCCTCATTTTTTGAAAAATTTATTGGTGTACTTCCTTTCCTTCGATTAATTTTCTTCGAGTGTTTTTCTCTTACAAAAAAATCTAATATTATGTCCCCCGACCTCTAATTAGTTAGTTTGGTACACTACTTGCTTTATATAACCCCTAGTAATTTCAAATTGTTGTTGGTGGTGATACCAATGCAAGTCTCGAACGACACTCGAATATACTTAAAGGTGAATTATATTTCAACCAACACGCTGACTTATATATGTCATATGATAATTCAAACATACAAAACAATGCACTTCATTAATTAAAATCATATCATTTGGTCATGCATGTCAATTGCCTTTCTAAGGTGTCGTTTGGATACACTCGGAAAGTCGGAATTCCCATGAACTTGCAAATCCTAAGAATTTAGAAAGTATGGGAATTGAGGAAATTTGTTTGGATGAACAAGGGAATTCAATTCTCATGCGAATTTCTACTTACCTAGCCCCCCCTAGATAATTAAATTCCTACAGTTTGGAGGAATTGGAAATGCCTCCAATTCCTCCACTTTAGGTTAACCAAACAACTCATGGTAATTCAATTCCTAGGAAAATAAAATTCCTATGGATTTTGAGGGTATCCAAACGACACCTAAGTTTTTCTACTAGTGTATGTGGTTGTTATTATTTCACCTAAATTCAGCTGATTTTTCAATCATTCTTGATCACATATGATTCATTCAAATCAAGTTAATTCATATCACGTTCATTTGAATCAAATTGGCTTATATAAAAATAAAAAAGATAACGTTTGGCGGATATGATCGATCATACTGACGTAGTGCAAGCAATAGATTTTAAAAAAAATCAACTCCAAACAATACTGATCCGAAATTAATACCCCGTGTAGTGTAGTATAATACATTCATATGGTGCTACAAAATAAAAGAAAGAAAGATATTGGGTATAGCATAAACAAAATTTACATTCATATACACATGTGTATACAAGAGCGAGCAAAATAATAATAATCTAAATCCCCGAACCGGAACCAAAACCAAAACAATATATAATTCTATTCGGTCCTCATCCCAAAATTACTTGGACCCAACTCAAAACGGCAAACAGGGCAAGATGGACAAGTTTTCAACCACTTGAGAATACAATGATCATGAAAACCATGGTTGCATGGCATGAATGTCAATGTCACGCCATCTTGCTCAGTCGTTTTATTCTCTAAGCAAATCGAACAACAATATCCCTCTAAAGCATCTTTAATCTTCATCCTCCGTAGGTTCGCGATATCCGAGTTTAGTAGTGTTCGTTCACGTTTCGACAATTGATCACCATCTTGTTCTTGATCCTCATCGTAGATCCGACTTACAAACTCATTGATTTGATTGATAGATACTGCTAGAGATACCGGTCGAGGGTTGTTTTTCACGTACTCTTGTAGAAGCCGCATCACTTCTTGCCTCAAGTTTTTGCGTAGGTGTAGGCAAGTTTTTAGGCAGAAGTCGACGTTGTACAAGGTAGTCTCATTGTGAGGGTCAAAAACTATGGTTGGAGACTGATCGAGAACACTAAAGGAGCTATTTGCGATCTCAACCATACGTATGTCGTTGTCCAATACTATCACTCGATTTACATGTAGTAGAGTGAAGTTGACGGAGAAATTGCCCATAGTCTCGGTCATGGAGCTATAATAAGTGTGTTGGTTGTTGTAATCCTTAATTTCAATTTGGAATTTTCATCGTTGCCAAGAGGGTTTGCCATTATTATAGTAATGTTGTTGTTTGACATGACGTTATGTGTATAGAAGAAGATACAGTCGATCGACTTCTTGTATGTGGGAGGGAGGAGCTTATTTCAATGTGATGGTTTTGGCAATGTATGGATTACAGAGCTCGTTGAGACATTGGGATCAATGATTGTGATCAATGATTGTATAATGAGAGGTCACTAGATATGTTATATAGGTAAAGATAACTAATTCTAGTAGGATCAGGAATACCGAATTATTATAGGAGGTAATTAGGGACTCCAACAAGGTAAACGTAAGACCAAAGCTATTTCGGTCTTTCCCAGACTTTCCATCCCACTGCTCCACTGCCCTAAACCCGCCTTTGTCGTTCACGTGTGTTGAGGGGGAGTGCACAGTGCTCCCCTATCAATCCTCGTAAATAAGCCGTAAATCCTAGGGCAAGCCTAGTTTCACAGTATATATCAAAAGCCACCAAGAACAAAATGCACAGAGAAAAAAATGATAAGACACATGGAACTTGGAATCGAAATCCTTTCAAACCAAAACTTGATAGTACAATGATATGGTGCAACAAAAGAAAGATGGGGGCACCCGTACATCTTTCAGTAATCTCTATTGATGTTTAAAGATAGCGTAGGCCAAACTTCACCTTCGGCCACCCCTTCCCCAGCCACGACCACGGCCACCTCCTCGTCCTCCACCACCTCTCTTTCCACCGCCCTTACCACCACCTAGTACCTTGTTCACATCAGATTTAACCTTCATATTCTCGGGCAATGGCAGTATCTGATCCACACACTTTCTGAAACTAAAATCCTCTACAGACTTGTCATCTCTAATGACAAAGAAGCAACGACTTTGGAACGTAGGATGGTACCGAATCTCAAAGGCATTGACCCCTGAGCCAATCTTCTTCTCTGGCTCCGGATGGCCTTTCTTGATTAGGTCCAGCAGCACCAAATATTCATACTGCAATGCAAGCAAAGATTTTCAAACAAATTAACACTATTGCGCAAACTCAAAATATAACAAAGTGGACAGGAAAGCATCAAGTAAGGTGCAATAAGTTTTGAAGTTAAGACAACATAAAGCGTGCATCAAAAGTTCTTCAACATGAGAAAAGCTGAAATGGGCACTTGCCATTGTCAACTTCATTTACAATGTGGACTTAAACCACCTCCACCAATCCAAATTTTGATACTCCTATATGATACCGTCTGAAAGAATATTTGAAGTCAACGTTTAAGCTAAGGCTAAGATAGTAAAAGGCCCAGATGACAGATGCTAAAGGTTGCACCAATACAAAGATCAGAGTACTGTGGAATTCGTAAACATGGTGAGACAGAAAGCATGAGTCGATGACAGCTTAAAAGCAGGCATTCTACAATTTGGCTCTTTCAACATGGGAGATAACATGAAAGTTTTAGAGTCTAGCATCAAATTAAGAAAGCCTTAAGTCAAGTTTCAAATATATCAGCAAAAGTAAAAATAATTTACAACCCTAGCCTAAACCCTAGTCTGATACTCACAACCCGATAGCTAGGCCGCCAGACCTTTTGACGTCCTCCACTCCTCGAAAGCAGAAACGCAGATAGAACAGAAATCAAGGGGAGCATTTGCAAAAGCAAAAAACTTGAGGTGGGATTACTCAGCTCAAAACAAGATGACAATCCCGCCCAATCTAAGCTGTTAGAAATTAGCTGTCTGAAAGAACGAGGTGTAATACGAGCTGCCCTTAACCCACAAAAAAAGTGGTATAAACCACTGCATCCTCAAAGACAATCTAAATAACATTTAAACCCTAATAACACGAAAAATCCGCTCAAGCTACTCACAAAAAGAACAGATTCCAGTGCGCATTTCCACACAGCCTATCTTCTTCACTTCTCCTCACCAACAAATTTGTTACGTAGGAATAAAGCCAAAGAGTTGGGACACAACAAATCCAAAAGAATTCCCATCATGAGGCCCCATTCCCCAATGAAGAGAAAGTCTAGAGCAACATAGCGAAAGAAACAGAAGCTGGAATGCTACACACAAACAACTTATATTCAGCTGCAGCTCCATACCCTTCTGATGCAACAAATCCATGATCTACAAAAACAAGCTATCGACACTATGGGCAAATGGATTCCATTTATGAAAGAAACGTATAACTTACAGCACTCTACAGGGCACTAGCCATTGAAAGCTTGTATACAATCTATACGTGCATCAGAAAATTATTTAAGAGAACTATTTAGATCATAGCTGGTGAACGTGTAATCCTAATGTACAAAGCTTGAGGTGGCCCTTCTCCCAAAGTAAAATAACCAAGAGAATATCATTGTCATTGTGCTGAACACATACCTGATTCATTACAGAATTCTTTGTAAAAAAAAAGAAAATTGTTCCTTTTTATTTTTTGGGGGGAGGGAGGGGGAAGCTGGACAGAATTCCGTGTAGTTGATAGCTTAATGTAAGAACCGAAATGTGGATGAATGGCAGTTTAACTCCGAAGAAGCCACAATTCCCACCATCTTTATATATCAAGCAAGATAATTGTAATGGAGGCCGAACAAAGAGATTTAGAAAATTTAACAATCACTTTCCTCAACTCTCACTGAACTCAGAACACTCTCATAAACTGATTGCATTTATTTGCCTCGATAACTAGTCTCTTACCCTCATTCATTATCATACGATTTTACAGAACATCCGGGTAAACTCCATGATCCCTCACCAACCCAAAAACAGTAGCACAAAGCCATAATGATCAACAAACCAAAACTATCACACTGAAATACATATAATGAACAAGTTTAAACACACAAAAACATTCTAGCATTGTATAACAGCCCAAAACCTTAAATCGCAAATTCAGCATACAAATGATCAAACCCGAATAATAAACCATAACACAAATCAACAACAACCCATCAAATTAACAACAAAAATAGAGACTTGAAACTGAACAAAGTGAAACAATTCAACAACACTCAAATGATCCCGCCTCGAGGAGGAGTCGGATGTACGCAAACCTTACCCCCTAAGTCGAAAACATAGCGAAGCTGCTTACGAAAACCCAATAAACAACAAACCATCCAAAAAATTACACAAAATACCACATCAAAAAAACCAAAAACACAAAAGATCAAAACTTTATAATAAAATTAATATCATGATACCTTATTAGCGCGAATGTGAATGGGCCAGTGATGAAGAAGCTTGTAAAAGTAATCAAACATCCCAACAGAGTTCTCAAAAGTCTTAGGCCCGAGACTCACAGGCCCCACATTTTCAACTAAATCCTCCATCCTCACTTCCTCAAAAGACTTCTCTTCTTCCTCATCACCATCACCATCACCATCACCATCAACCTTCTGCTTCTTCGATACGCCACCGCCGTTTTCGGCTTCCTTTTCTTCTTGTACTTCTTCTCTTTCTCTCTTTCCACCGTTCTCTTTCTCCTCCAGCACCATGTCCTCCGCCGGTACCACCGCCTCTGCAACCGTCTCCGACGCCATGAAAAATTCTGGGGTTTTTCTCTCTCCTAGGTTTTCGAAGAGGGGTTTAGGAATGGAGGCTTTTTGAGAGAGTGAGAGGAGGAGAGTGAAGAATTAGGGGTTTTTCTACGTGTGTTCCGTCAAAAAGAAGACACTTTTGTTAAGGGGCTTTGTAAATGGGCCTTGTTCGGTGTAGGGGTGAGCATGAGCGGGTACGCGCTTAAAACTCTCGGAACTAGTTCACGGACTGGTTCTGTTGGTTCTAAGAAAACGGAACTGGGTTAGCTCTCACGATTAAAAAAAAGAAAACTCATTAGTTTGTTAAAAATATGTGGAGTGTTAGCGGGTCCAAATTCGGGTACCTGCTCAAAATTGTTGTTTAGCGGGTATAGGCCGGATCCGTAGCCGTTTAAAATTAAGCAATTTTGACTTTAATCTTATGTCAGGAGTAATTTAAAAATATAACCTATTTTTAAATCATTATTATTCATGTCATGACTCATGAGTAATTTATATCACAGCACAATTGCACAAACAATCTATTTCACACTCAAGCTATTCAGCTATGGTCTTTGCTTGATACTCCGATTGTTATTGATTCATTTGATTGTGTGTGTATGGATGATCGATTAAAAGTATTAAGTAGAGACTCTAATGAAACGTACTCCTATCGCAATCGCTAGTCTTGGACACATGGTCCACAACTCCTTCAAAGCTTGGACTCTGAGTCACTTGTTACACAATACACATACGAAGTATTACATATACTGATATACGTGTGCTCCATTTGTCAAAGGTTACAAGTATTGTTATCCAAGGAAACTTCGAAGACTTGTGCAAATTGCAAATAATGACTTGGTCTAAGTAGATAAAGTCAATTGTCAAAGCACAAGGTTGTCCAAACTTAAGAAGTCCCATATATAGAAATCTGAAATTCTAGTCTTTTCTATGAGCTTCTGGTTGGTATTCATGTGGAGCACTAAAAGTGTTTATGCACCCAATTGCCCAAACCACACCCGACTCCATGATTAAGGTCCCACGCGTGATCGTAATATAATCAATCTATTTTTAATTTTCGTTTTCTTTATTGTATTGGCTTAGATTCTCATTCTCGTAGAGCAAAGTTCGCCAAATGATTGGAAAATCAACCTAATTCTTGTTTCGAATTTGATTTCATGTCATATGCTCTGCGTTGATTACATTAACCATAACGGAGGAGTTGAGTTAAGCTAAATAACCTTATTCAACATGAAATTCAGATACCTGGTTCTATAGATCATCAATTTAAATCAAGTTAACGTGTGATACACTCCATAACTTCTTAAACACCTTGTCGGACTTTTGACCTAGTTGTTTTACCAGAATTACATAATACTAGTAATTATTACCAAATGTCAGGTCAATCCTATATTGACCCCCTTATAAGTTACGGAGTACGTTAGAACATGATAATTGACATATTTGAGAATAGATTTTCGAGTGTAAAAATTGTCATTTCAAAATGAGTCAACTCAACGCCGCCACGCCACGCTATGTCTGGCACGTGCTTGCCTTGTGGGGTTGGAATTGACCTCGTGAAAATATCAAGACCTTTTTATTTTGCGTATTTACCATATATTTTCAACTTTCAAATTAAATTGAGTCGATAATAACAATGAACTATCGTCCATTAACGTTCTTAAAAATGAGTATACCATTCCATAAATGCGTGAATTACATATACTCCCCAGATGCAATAACCAAGAAATTATCACGCGTTGAGCCGTACTATTTATTCTCATCTCTTACTTCAGTATCCAACACGGTACCGAAACGGAGACACATTAGGTGACACAAGTGTTTGTTTATACACCCTTTCCTACCTCCTAGGCCACCAGCAAGTCGACAATCTTAACGGTCGTTATTATTACATGTTTGAAACACCAGTCATCTTACAAAGTCACTCGTGAAGTACAAGTTTCCAGTGATACCTGTTTGTGGACGGACGTTAATCCAAAAGTCACCTCTCTTTCTCTCTCCTCTCTATCTCTTTCTACCTGGTCAAATACATACAACAACAAAAATCATATAAAACCAAACCTTCCCGTTAATATAAAGACTCCTCTAAATCGAACCAATCCCCTTAAATAATTCGCATTATTGAGTTTGTTTCATCATAAAGTTTGCACCTTTTTTAATTATACAAAAAAAACCCCTTTTTATTTGAGCTTGTTTCTGTTAATCTAGACCCTAATTTCAGTAAAGTTCATAATCAAAGGTAAAATTCTTCATTTTTGATAATATTTTGGGTAATTTTGATTTCATTTCTTGTTGTTTTTATGCAATTGATTGATGGGTTTGTTTAGTAATTGGTTGATTTTCTAGGGTTTTAGATTTGTTCAATTTGATTGAGAAATTTGGGGATTTTTAAAGATTGGGTCTTTTTTAGGGTTTACTCAATTTAAAAGATTGGGTCTTTTTTAGGGTTTGATGCATATTGGCCCCTTTTTGGTGTTTGGGGGAAATGCCCATTTGTTTGTAATTTATGTAGTTTTGACATTGGTGGAAGAAATTGGGGAAACTTCTGATGGAAATTTTGGTTCGTGTTCATCTGATTTGCCAGTTCTGGATGATGGTTACAGGGAAATAATAATGCTAGACTTGTTTTCCTCCCTGTTCAATCTATTTAGGTGAAAGTTTGAAGCTTTAGTTGAGTTTAATCTGTTCTGATGGTTTGGCAAGGAATCATTGAATGCTTAAATTTGAGTTGTACTGTATTTTTCGTGATTATTTTCATCATTTCCGAAAATTGGTATAGCTATTGGCATTGAGAATGAATTGGCTGGATATATTTATGATAAAATGTGTTCCTCATGTATGTGTTTCAATTTTGTTTGGTGACCTTGCAGCTTGTATTTGTAAGAGGAAATGAGTGATCATCTGGCTGTGTGTGTGGACCGTCTTATTACATCTGACACTTTGCAAACTGGGAAAGAGCCTGAGGTCTCAGGATCATCTGGTAATAGTAATAATCATGCCGGTGAATCATCCACTTCAGTTGAACGCGAGGAGTTGGTAGAAGACGGTGGATTGGGCGAAGAAGAGCCACTCATACAATCTTTGGAGTGTCGTATTTGTCAAGAAGAGGATAACGTTAAGAACTTGGAGGTTCCTTGCTCTTGCAATGGCAGTTTGAAGGTACTTTTGTAGTATCATCTCTCTCGTAGGTCTTTATGGACACTGGTTGAGTTGTGAATCTCCTTCATATTTTAGTTTGGGAAAGATGTCCATGCTACAGACAAGGAATCCGAAAATTTACTAAGGGGCAATGACGGATTTTAGTGAACAATATTGCCATGTTATATGGAATGGAATAAAGTGATGAGCTATGTGTACTTCTGATGTTCAGTGTGTTGAAATATGTCTCAGATTTGTCTGGTGATTTCTTGATCTCTCTATATGGGAGATTGGTGGAATAGCATAAAGTAGTTAGTCTGAATGTTTTCATGGCTGCCTAGGGGCCAAGGCAGGTGTTTGGGTAGGATGAGTTGTAGCTTAATCTTCTTTTCCGCGTTCATTGTTTGAGGTGCTTGGTATACAGATATTTCTTTCTTATCTTATGTTTATTTTTGTGTGGGCTAATTCTCTGCTTATGTTTCAGTATGCTCACAGGAAGTGTGTACAGAAGTGGTGTAATGAGAAAGGAGATATTATCTGTGAGATCTGTCATCAGGTACTTTTTATGTTTCGGTCAATATTCCTGTATGTTAAGGCTTACATAGCAATTTGGAATGCTTGGTTATGGCTCTGTGTTTGGTCCTGTGTTTTGGAGATCTTCTCTTCCGAATGATCAATTTTCTTGTAAATCTTCTTCAAGACAACATTGTTTCGTTTTCTCTTACGATGCCTTTAGAATTTGTATACAATGTTTATTTGTGGATCACTGTCTATAATGCACTAGCACATTAGAAGTTTGGACGCTGTCAAATTGAATGCTAATATGTGAATTGTGGTTTGGTCTTTTGCTTTTTGGGGCTTGCTTGGAATGGGAGTATTGTTGCTCGGGTAATAGAGACCAAAACAAAGGGAAAATGGAGGAAACGAGAGAGTATAGGGTTTGAGGGGGAACTATTACCACCGTAGATGGATTACTAATTACCCCTCCCCCATTCTCGGCATGTCCCTCCACCACTATCATTTTAACCCTTTCCCCTTTGCCTTTGATCTATGACTCCGGTAATGATTACTCCCATTCCAACCAACCCCTTGATGTAAAAGAACTGACTTATGTGGTTTATAGTATGATGTTCTTTAGAGTAAGTTGAATCTTTCCGGTTGATGTCTACTGCATTGTGCCTATGGTTCTGGTACTTGTGGTGTTCATTATTTGCATTGCTGATTGTGCTTTATTACTGGTTGTGTTCAACTTGATTCTTATTGTTCTTGTTGAAATGAGGTTTTACTTTACTGGACAATGAGGTTTTCCATGATTTATGGGAAGGTGGTCGGGATTCTTAAAGGGTAGAGGATGAGAATATCTTTTGTTCCGATCCTGATCCCTTGTGTGGGGGCTAGTTCTAGGTTGTGATGATTTGGCACACCAAATCTATGTTATATTATATGCTTCACTTTACCTAGAACATTATTAAACCTTTTTAAGGCATCAAAACAGTGATTGTCAGCAGCATGTCGCATTCCTCGAGCATATGTCACCGTGGGAGATTTACTCTTTCCTCAGTCTTATGATTCTTTGTATTTTAGTATGTACTTCATGTTTACAATAAATCTTTTTGTACATTGGGCTAAATAAATGCTGTTCATTATTCTTGATTAGTTTGCAACAGCCTTCGTGAGGTTATGCACTGCAAGATTAAACTTTGGTGGAAAGTGTTTGAAGTGAATCTTAACTAATGGATTTCAATGTTTTTGATGTGTTTACTTACAAGACATTTATGTGTATAATCTGGCTACATGTTCTATTTTGTATGTTATTTTCCATTTTCTATTTTTTGCCCTTTTTCCCCCCGTGATTATGCCTATATTGTTAACTTATGATTCTGCTTTGTATTTTTATCTTGCAATGTAGCCTTACCAACCTGGCTATACTGCACCACCTCCTCCACCGGCCGATGAGACTGCTATTGATATAAGGTGATTTTTTTTTATCTAGATGATATTGTTTTTTTTTTTTGAAATTCGAATCAGCAATATATGCATGCAGCCTTTGATTTATTTCCGTTTCTCTTTTGTGGGGCCAGTCATTTTTATCTCCTATCTCAAACAATAATCTAATTCTTTCTCTTATTTGTTGCTGACAACAGTCAGTGGACAGTTTCTGGTGCACCATTAGACTTGAATGATCCGCGTCTTTTGGCCATGGCGGCAGCTGAAAGGCATCTTTTGGAAGCTGAATATGACGAGTATGCTGATACAAATGCCAATGGAGCAGCATTTTGCCGTTCTGCTGCCCTTATTGTAAGTTGGCAACATTAAGCCCTAACTGCTAATGTATATTTTTACTTTCGTTTTCATTTATGCCATAGCCTATGACATCTTGGATCTTTAAAGATGAATGGGCAAATGGGTCTGTACTACATTTAACACCCAATCGAACTTTTGCATCAAATCCTATAACTTCTGATCATAGTGTTATACACCATGGAGTTTTACGTAGTATAACTTTTTGTCTCAATGTCTTTATTTTACCCCTGATCGTGATAATACTTTTTGTCTGAACATTTTTTGTTTGACCCCTTGATGTACGTTCTCTTGACAATTTTGAGTTGTAGATGCTTGCAGATTTGATCTGACTTTTATCTCATCTTGCTTTTGGTAGTTTTTTAATTTTTTGTTTTAAAGTTCTATATCATGTATCATAAGGTTGTCTTTGAACATGTAAAACTGTTGACACTTTGGTTTCTCTAACTTGGTCAGTAGATTGGTTATTAGCCAGGGTATGCTTGTTTTGTTTTGTGACGTGTCCTAATATATACTCCCTTCTTCTCAAAACATATGAAGGTATGTTTTAACTTTGAACTTTATAAAAAAATGTTTGTCCAAATATTAATTTCTCACAAGATTTTTGTTTTATCTTTAATTTTATTATTTTTACCCGTATACTTTGAGAAATATTGATGAATGTGTTTGGCCAAAAAAGATATTCAAATAACAAATGAAGTGCTTCTATAATATGTTGAACCAAACTCTCCCTAGTTTTACAAAAAAAAAAAATAGTTTTAAAGAAACTGATTATGAAAAATAGAAACAGATTTAAAAAACTAAGGTCAAACATAGTCTCAATATGTTAGAATGACATAATTTGAGGAGGGTGTATTTCAGCTTTCCGTCTTTGTACAAATTTGACCCCTGCCTGTTTTTTTGGGCTTAGTACCCATTATCCATAGCCAGTCTTTCTACCACAGGTTTGATGCCAAAATCATGTTCATAAGCATTGACACTCCTCACTCCCCTCGAATTGATTTCTTGTTCAAGCGTCTGCCCTAATGAAGTAAACTGGATTTTACTTTCTCATTGGAGTTTAATGTTATTGTCTTTTGCAGTTGATGGCTTTGTTGCTATTGAGGCATGCTCTCTATGTTACCAATCCTGATGAAGAGGAGGATGATGTCTCCACTTTCTTCTCTGTAAGTGATACACCCCCTCCCCCCTTTTTCGATTGAATCATTATGCTTGAACCCCCCCCCCCCCTCCCGGGCACTTGCTTCATGCCACATTACTAACTGGTTTGCTTCTTGGCAGCTTTTCTTACTTCGTGCCGCTGGATTTCTTCTTCCATGCTACATAATGGCATGGGCAATCAGTATACTGCAACGCCGAAGGCAGAGACAGGTTGGTTGTTTTTTCTTTTTTCTTTTAGATAATGTTTTTAGTTTATACCCTGACGCCCACTTCTAATTTCCAAACCTCAAATTAAAGATATAGATACTGACGTTCGCTAATGTTATTTTCACCTAACAAAATTATCATATGAGGATTTTATATTGCAAAACTGAGAGTGTTGGAGTCCTAGAATGGAACAGAGTACTAGACACATGACAAGGTTGTTGATCGTTTAGGATGGTTGATGGCTAGTTTCGTACAGACTAACAGACACTGTTGTAGAGTATAGTATTGCATCTTTGCTGCTAAGCCACTGATGTTCTTTATCTTCTGACGTAGCCACTGATTACCACAAACATTTGTGTGAAAGTGTGAATCCTTGGTAATGACCATAAAGACATGATATTTGCTGTAGCTTTATAGGATATTCGTTTGAAGTCTTTCATGGAAATCTACGTCTTAACTGGTAATGACTATACAAGTCCCTTCATTTATGGCACTATACAGAAACAAATTAATTTCTAAACATTGGACATGGCCATGTGTTCAATTTCAGTGTTTTGAGTGTATTGCCACTTGCCAGTGGATGAGAAAACCATGCGGAAGAGTTCCTGTACATCCACGTTTTCGGTGTACATATCAACTTGTGGTTGTTGGTTGTTACTTGTTAGTGGTAGTCTTGGTGTTGGTTGGTTTTGACCAAACTCAGGATTTTGAGACACCATGACATGGCTATCTATTGTTACATATACTAGATTACTAGTGTTCCCTCAAAAGTGATACTTCTTCTGTCCCTTAAAGATTGACCACAGTCAATCTTGGTTCAACTGTTAGAAAATAATGTGAAGTGCGTCCTTTCTTTTGAATGGTAATGTGGAGAAGATTCTATTCTTTGTTACTAGATTGTACAAGTTTCTAATCATTTTTGGTCTAACCAACACAATTGTGGGCCATGTGGCCAATCATTTCCAGGTTGGAGGGATAAGGTATTTAAATGCCCATCCCTTTTCTTTTTATAGTTTCTTGGGAAGATAATTGTCAAGATAATTTGATGTTTTTTTTTTAATGAGGTGAATTTTTTGTTTTTGTCACCCATGCTCCCCCCCGACTCCCATTGTAGGTGCTCCACTGCGCCAACCTTCTTCCCTTCCCCTCGACACTCACCAGGGAAGTACCCCAATCCTTGACCCAAGCACCTCCAAAGGAACCCCAAATTTCTTTCCCTGACATAGTGCCTCTCTCCTTCAAAACCAGACCTCGGCCCTTACTGTTATTTTTGTAGTATGTGTCTATTAAACATCCAAATATCATGAATGTGAGTGTGGGTAAAATGTTTACCGCTCTGGTGGACATGCTATCCTCATTCGTCTTCAGTGAATAATGTTGTGTAGACAATGTTTGCGACTCTAGGCCGGTGATGTTGAAATGGTGTGTGGAGAAGGGGGGATGAGTTGTGAGAAGTGTGGTATTTATGATGTGGTGTTGGTGGTTCTGGTGCTCAGCGTCCATGGAGGGGTTGAGGTGAGGGATTGTGTGGAGAGGGGCTGGCGTCAGTGGCCACAGGAGAGCTGGACTATTGGATCTCAGTAACGGGCAAGGAACAGGGGTAGGGTGTGCTTTTATTAGGCAGGGGTAATGTGGGAATTAGATGGACGATGTTAATAAATGCACGGGTGACGAGTAGCTGCTCATATGTCTTTGTCTGTGCGTGTATTTGAATGGTGAGTGATACACTGATACTGACTATTTATTAGGTAGATATGTCTCTTCTGTCATCAATAGCGTCTTTTTCCAGGATACTGTCTTGAGAAAACATCATCATTTGAGTGCATCACTGGTGTCACTATCATCATTCGTCATCATTGTCATCCTGCCCGGTTCCTCGAAAGACGGTTCCATTTTAAGCTTTGTAAGGAGTCAGTCAGAAGTGCACAGCTTTTCCCTTTCAATACTTGGAGGCTGTTTTAAAGTGACCCTTGAATGAAAGTGGGGCAACGTTCTCCTACTCCATGGAAATAGAAGCTTAGATATGTTTTGAGGTCTGAAAGAGCGTGAATGAGGGTGAATACATAGCAACACGCTTCCCATCTTTCCTTCAAAAGAAGATGAGATTTGTGTAAGACTGTTGGATTTTAATGAAGTGAATGAGGGTGGTATAACATTAATTTGGAGATTAATAAAGTGAAAGAGATTTAGTAATTTGTGTCCTCTCTGAGTGGCTGTGAAGAAAGTAAGGAGCTTTTGGTGCGTGGAGGCTAAAATATAAGATAATTATCTCCCTTAAGTAAATAGTTTGCTGTTGGGTTTGCTAGCTCTTTTTCTGGTAAATGATAGGGAGGTGCCTTGCCGTACGTGTTCTTCTGGTTCATGTAACGTGGTGTTCTTTATCGTCTAGTCTTTTACCTACTTCATTAAAAATGTTTATTAAATTGACCATTGTTATAGTCCCTTTTCATCAGGCATCTTAGGTTGCTTATGATAGTTATCTTCATTTGCTGTGTCTCTTTGATGAGAAGTTGTCTTCTCTTTGCTGTTGAGGGGTTTTGGCTGAATCATTACCCTTAGCATGTAAGTGATGCTAAATTATGGGTAATGACTTTCTTTGTTCACGACATTATGACTGTCTAGTTTCAAACGTTTACACGATTCTTTCACTTGTACTTGGTCACTTGCTTCAAAGTCTGAAAACTTCTCGAAAAGTTGTTCATGTAGCTTTAAATAGTTGTCTTCTTGACCTGTTCACATGGTATGAGTGTATCTAGAAAATTAATAAGGTACATATGAGCCAAAGTCGTGTTAACTTTTTTTTTTTAGCCTACTTGCTTGAAGTAGTTCTTTTCTGCTGTGCAATGGCCCTCATTCTTATTTGTATATTTTTTCGATACACAGGAAGCAGCTGCACTTGCAGCAGGTGAAGTAGCATACGTTATACAGGCTGGGCAACACAGGGGCGTCCACTTCACAATAGCCCCTGGCCCAGCAGTTGCTCATCACCCAGAACCACACCAATGATTGTACTGTTTCTGATCTTCCAAGAGGATGGAGAACTCGAAGTTGGACCTTGTCCGCATCCAATTTGAGTTCTTTGTAGAGCTGTCCGTTGATGCAGAAAAATGCCATTTTCTGGGCATTCATTGTACACCATGTTGTACCTTTCAAATATCTATTCGTCAAAGGACTACACATAGAAGTCCTGAACCTGTGAAACTCTTCCTACAGCTCTCGTTCCGTTGTACATAAATGATTTATGGCCATTACCCGGCGCTGTAGTTGTGTCGCTTGTATCACTTGAGGAATTAAGAGGCCCTTATTCTTTCTTGGGCCTCATTCACTGAGCTTTACATTCATCACTCCTGAACCTGTAAATGTAATTTCTTTCTGTAATTGTTATATAGACAAATTTATATGCATTCCCGGGATAAAGGGTCCAGTTGCATATGTTGAAACACAGGTATTCTTTACTTTTTGATGCAGCTGTATGCGCTTCGGGGTCATCTTCAAGTGTCTCCCCCCTCAGTCCTCACAATTTTAGGGTGATTAACTGGTTAGCGCTCCACGTTCATGGCCTCTGGACTCTAATAGTTCAGTATGACCAGTATCTGATATGACAGACGCGTTACTAGTGGTACTCGGCTCTGCCAATCATTTCTGGTGATTAAAGCTTAGTCGAAGACTCGTAGGGCTACACCTGTCTAAGCACGGCCAGTAAACTAGGTCAAAATGATATATGGGAAAGCCGAAAGCTTGACAGGAACCGAAGAACACACCCAAAAGTAGTAATAGCAACAGCTTTGATCAATAACAGGCATGCTAAGATTGTTAGTACATTGCTAAGCTTTTAGATGACAGTTTACAATGATTGGATTAGAGGGAACCAGAAACTGAACTCAAACTCCATGAGTAGTCGCTATCCCTCGTAGTTTACAAGGTTGCCGTGCACATCTGAGGTTATTTTCATGTCTCTCCTTGGTTATTTTTGACCAATAAATGAGTTAAAGCTGAAAGTGCGGGAAACTGATTTTTATAAACCCACAATCTAATTATGCGATTTTACTCTCTTCCGTAGACCATATGAGTCACAATTTCCAATAGCTCCAAACGTAAGCGAGTTTTTTTTGGAGGGGTGGGGGGAGTGTTTTCGAAGACGTTCAAATTTCATGGCAAAGGTGTGATCTTTTGATAGCAACAACTCGGTGGCTCTTTCACTTTAGTTTTCACTGCTAAAGCAAAGAGAGAAAACAAAGACCCACAGTATCAGAATATTTTGGCTATTGGAAGCATTTTTTTCTTGGACCATGCACGTCTCCTTTACCTAACCATTTGTATGGTGTTTCATGTTATTCTTGTGGTACAAATGACAATGATCTTTTGGTGTACAAAAACACTTCAAATAAACGATATTCGCCAACCTTGTAACTCATGCACATTATGGTCGACCTTGTATATCCTGAAATGTAATCAGACCCTCTAACACTAGTGTCAAATGAATATGCGTAAGTACAACCGATTCATACAAACGCATCGTTTTTTCCTCGAATGACCAATCTATTGATTATATAAAATGTGAGATAAGATTTGAGTCTAAATTGGCTGATTATCCCAAGAGAACAACTATGAAGAACAAAAGTGTTCAACGAGGGATAGTGGTTGGTTAGTTGCCTTCTTTAGTACTTTGATTATGTAGGGCTTAAACCCCAAAACCTCAAGAAGAGGGAAGAAAAGCATAAAGGAAATCCATTGAGCACAGGAAACCATGACTCCATTTTTTTTTTTTTGGATCATAGAGAGAAGAGCTTGTGGAGTTCTAAAGTGAAAAATAACATTAAAGGAACAAAATTGTATTGGTTGGTGCTCAAATAAAAATAAAAAGTAAAATTTAAAATTTTCATTTTGCTTACCAACACATTTTACCTTTGTTTTTTTTTTTCTTTTTTTTTTAATATGTTATCTTCCATTTATAAACAATAGAGTAATCAATATCTTTGGTACTTTCTTCAATGCTGATCCCCATGCACTAACGGATGTTACGTGGTTTCGTTCATCCAACAATCAACCGCTTAGAATCAAGCCTCATACTCGAGACATCTAACAACTCCGTATCAGTTGATCGGTATGACTAGTAATGCCATACACTTGTGTTATTCATACAAATTATGTGCAATCGAGATTTGTAATCATCAATCCAATAAAACGGAGGTAGTAGAATCAAAATCGTAAGGTCACTCATCCATCCAAGTGCTTGGTTGGGAGGTAGTTAAGTGGCATAGGAGAAGATGATATGGCAAGTCCTTGTTTGGTCTAAAAGAGGAAAATACAAATGATAGGAATGTAGGGAACAATTGAAAAGATACTTGGCTTCCCAAGGATAGTGTTCCAACTTACCTTTTTGTTCAAACTTCACAGATCCTTCTACTAAAAGAACACACCAAACAAACCCCCATATATATATTTCTCCTCTCATCATGTTTCTTGCTTCTATCAAACTTCTCATGATTGGAGAAGTGAATCTTACAAACTTCTCTGGATGTTCCAGGTCCCCTACTCTCTTGCTTTATTCCCTCAATCTTCTTTATCACATAACCAATATAACCCACCCATCATTGTCTTCTTAGAACTACATACTACAATTCTTCTTTCATCACAACAAAGTTCAAGCTCTTATATTTTCTTCTCTCGAAACCCTGCTATAATTTCAATAAATGGGTTGTCTTACTCGTAAAGTTTCCATAATCTTATTATCTTGTATGGTATTTCTACTTGCTATTCAATCACACAAGGTGAATGGCTTAAACGCCATAGACCTTGCGTTGAGAAGTCGTTCTCTACTTGTACAAAGACCAAGGATTCTAAAACGAGTTCCTGTAGGTGATCTAATTCACCCGCCTAGTCCAGCACCACACCCCTCGATGGTGTTCAACCCGGATCAATCAAGCAAACGGAGAGTTCCAAGAGCTTCCGACCCAATCCACAATAGATGTTGAAATGTGCAGGGGTTCTATGCCTCTACAATGGGGAGCTTACATTTTTGGCAAAGACAAAGGTAGGTCATAAACTTGCAACTGTAGGTGCAATGAGAGCAGCTCACGACATAATAGTACCATATTGTTTGTTCCTGGGTCTATTTCCTATAGGGCAGGTACTTTAGTTGGCTTCCGAACTATGTTAAGAACCCATATAAGAGACCATCTCCATTTTGTAAAACCATACTGTATTATTATAGATCAAAAGAGTAGACTAAATATATCATATTATATCATATGATTTTTCTTGCTGTGCAGCTCTATTGACAAGGAAAATCCCTTCTCTATCATTTCTGGATCACATTGCTATCTTTTACAGAGCTAGTCCCCCGCCCTAGCAAGGATACCTATGTCTAACCTCCTCGAATCTTTTTGTAGCCATGAGTTCAATTACAACATGAAACTAGGGCATGACACTACCCACACTATTCACAACCTCTACCCCTACACGCTACACAGACACTGAACCTCAACATTAAACAGAACAAACAAACAACATTAGGAATGAAATGTAAACAGAGCTGAAGGAACATTCCATTGATGTTAGCATCATGAAGGAACATTTAACTGCTACGTGTGCACAAGAGGGGCGGGGGTAGATAGCAGGGATTTAAGAAAGGGAGTTACACATCACCTGCAATTTGCGAAACTTGATTTAAACCCTACACAAGAACAAAGACCATGTGAAAATGTATGAGCATTTTTAACACTTTTTTGGCATGAGATTAAACTCCCAATGTTTCAATAAGTTGAGCATTTCTGGCTCTAACTTCAACTATATCAATAACATTGGTTGTGAATCTAGCAATCCATTTCACTACTTGCTTTCAAAGCCCAAGACTTATCTGAAGATGAGGCAACAACGTTTAAGGGGTCCGATATTCTCTCTCTGTATGGTTCATGTTTGCAGTAGATTTTTTCCGCACAAATGCCTGCCAAATCATATCCACAGCATCATCTGGCAGTGATGGATACTGATACTCGAAATGATGGGCAACTTCTTTGAGCCTCTCCCACATCTTTGTCCACTCATCCCTCTTGATTTCCCGGAGAAGATTAAGCAAGAATCCTTCTTTTATAGCATCTGACGCCCAGACAAACACACTGAATTTAGAGTAGTCTAGAACATCCTCGTATGGAAGCTCAATGTCATCACTAATAATTACAGGGACACAATGACTGACAATGGCATCAAAAAGGCGGTTGGACGAAGGTGTGTCTCCTGCTATGTTTAAACAAAACTTGGAAGATCCCATCCCTTGGCTTGCTTGACGAACTCCGCTTCTTTGTGCACTTCCAAAAGTGAAATGCACGTCCTTCTCGTCTTTCAGCAGATAGTACAGTTCTTGGCGAATTGCTCCTCCCTGTCAAAACGGAAGCAGAAATTTCAAAGAATGATATGAAAATAAAAAATGACCATAACTCTCATGAGAGTAAGAACATGTAAGATGTACCATAAAAAAAACATGTAATATTTATAACTAAAGATCATTACATTTCAGAAGATGATCGTACACTTAAGCCCTGTATCGTCAAAAGACCAAAACATCCAACTTTGTGGTAGATTCTACATAAGTTCACTTACAAGTTACAAGCCAGCAGGAGGATGTATTCTATTAGTTTGCACAGATTATTTTGACCAATTTTTAGTTATTGCGTTTATAAGTTAGGCATTATCCTATTGATCCATATACCAACCTTAGGGTGGTAATCTGAATACAGATGGCTATCAGCAGAAAGTTTTGTGCTTTGTGGGTTCTCAACAAGTTATGAATAGAAAGAATGAAAGATATGGACACACTTGTATGAAAAAGCATATAGAATTCAGAGAGTTGAGATTACTCACGTCTTTCCTATATATAGCTCCTTGAAAATATATTAATGTCGGACGTGCTGCAAATGGCGCTGAGCTGTTATTGCTGATAGTTTTCACAACATGTTTGTAAGGAGCAATGACATCCTTTTCTGGATTAGCAGTCTTAGCCACATATCTCCCAAAATCGGCGAGCACAAATCTAGCAGAGCCCAACTTCCTTCTCTCATACAGCATGCTATTGGGATGATGTGCAACAATGATATGGTCCTTTCCTCCAGACTTCCTCCATTCTGGACGCCTTATCAAAAACTCAACCAGCTTATTTTGTAATTTTCTATTGACACTGAATTTCTCCTTACCCTGAATCTTAGAGTGCCGATTGTAACTTAAGGACGCAAAGAATGGCACAAAGATGAAGTCTGCTTCACTTGGATTCTCTACTCTTATTACAGTACAAGGCCTAACGATTTCTTTAACATTGGATGACAGAAGATCAAGAGTGAGCCAATATTCTATGCTGTGCTGTAAATTCAAGCCGCCAGGATATCTTGGGACTTGACCAGGATTGCTAACATCTGGCCATATTCCATGGGGCCCTGCCTTCCAATCTAACAACCCAAAGTGAAATTCAGGAGGCATATCGTACATGTACACTCTGAGGAGAGCTTTACGTTTGTCACAAGCAGAATCATTTCCCAATGAAGTACCTATTCTCTCATCTAAATTGGTCTCCTCAAGAGTTTCTATAGCGTATTGCTTAGGGATATGGCTGTCTTCTATAGGTGACAGTTTTGGTGGTACTACAAGAGGCTCAACTGAACCATCACCATCTTCAGGTCTAATATAGACATGTTCATCACCAACTACTATGAACTTAAACACCGAAGATGGTATGAAAGGGCTAATAACTGAATGAAAAAGAAAGAAAGATGACAGTACGAGGAACAACATTGAAAACCCCGATACACTCAGAAGCAACCTTGAAGATCGCAAGACCTTCTCCGACATAGCTATAGTGTTTTGAAATACAAACCATTTACTCCAGGGTTTAAGATATCATGAAGCCATCACTTAGAACACTACAAAGAATTTGCCTTTTAATTCCCATTTTTGCAACTCACGAACAATCGACCTAGCCCGAAAATTGGACAGCTCTTAGCTCAAACAACAGTAGATTTGTTAGGCTAAAAAAGATGGTTTACAGTAGAGGAAAAGGTCAGCTACCACCCATTCAACTTGGTTGAATCTCCCAAACTATCACTTCAAATAAAATCTAATAACTTCAGATTACATGGTAAGTTCTCTCACAGTAAATCTAATCAATAACCAATCTTGATTAAGATTTCAACAATCTGATGGCTCACAATCAAGCTTCATTCACCTAAAATAGCATGCAGGCTAACAAACCCCACCTAACTTTGACAACCCATCAATTCCTTTTCAAATATAATCTCCTCAACATTAACTTATAAATTTGCATATCATTGAACCCAGAAAAAACAAAATTTAATTCCCAGGAAAAAAAAAACCTGCAAATTAACCTGCAAAAACAAAATAGACATAAAACTAAATAAGCATAATATCTTCTAAATATGATTAAGACATACCAACAAATTCTAAATTGATTGTGACAGCAATATTTAATAATAACAACAAAATTAAATATATGAGAATGACTTAATAAAAACAAATTATACAGTGAAAGAAATAATGAGAAACAAATTGAAATATTAAAAGGGTAATAAAGAAATTTAACTTTCTGAAGTGGGTCGATGAGAACTTACAAGAAGAAGAGCTGAAATTAGAGCTTCAAACATGGTATTTCCATGGCTACCCTTATTTTCCTGTAAAAAGTTTTATAAAAGGAAAGTGTAAGAAAAAAAAAAGTGTTAAGTGGAGTGTTAATGTAAGATAGAGAGAATAAAAGTGTCTTTTAATCAACCTACCAAAAAAATAAGAAAAAGAAAAGGAAAAAAGAAATACTAGTATAACAGTAGATTATATTATTGCTTAGTGTATACTAGTAGATTTCTTTTTTGAGATACTAAATTTTGTAATTAGTGTATAATTTAATCTGATTAAAGTAATCTACTCTAGGAAATTTTTGAAAGGAGAGCATCAATTGGAGGAATGAACATTAATTAAAGGCACACAAGATTAGAATCAGATGACTTTTCGTATACAACAACTTGGTTAGGTCACTTTCTGGGAGTGTGACGTTTTTTACGCGCATAATCTAGAGACATTTAATTAATTATGGTTAATTTAAAGAAGAAAAAAAGAATTAGATAGACGATACGATAATTTTTTGTATCTTTATTTATGTCATGTTAATCAGATAACCCGTATCTGTATAGATAATGAGAGTGAAATAGAAAATTCGTGACAAAAGCGACGTTTTTGGTGTGTGTAGATGGATGAACTAATTTTAATGTGGGATCTTAATCAAATTGCTCATATTGAATTGAATTGCTAAGGTTTAAATGTTTAATGATATTGTATAGTCAAAGACTAAAGAGTTGTTAAGGTTAAGTTTGTCGGTTGATTAGGTGGAACATGACTACATGAGTAAGGTTGTGATCATGTAGATCAGAAGAACAGAGTTCAGACAAAAATGATGATATCAGGAGGGATGGGGTTAGTTTGAACTTTCATGGTGCCGCGGATCACGAGGAATGTTCCACGGTCTAGGATTTGTTTGCTCATGCAAATTTGTGAGACTGCCACGTACCAAGAAAACTTGAAAGAAAAAAAATGACAAAAATGTGTCCTATAATTTTACAATTATTTGACTCTACTAAATTCTAAGTCTGGGTCTGCCATTCAACTCGAATGGTCCAGTGTGGCTATATGATGTAATTGATGCGGAGCTTTGTTCTGATACCCAAATTAATTAATGCAACACCGAGTTGACCCGTACTATTAGAACCATACTAATCACGCTTTATATTCCTGCACCTTTGTTGTCACGCTGTATTAAAACCATACTAATCAGAATAAAATTTAAACTGCTCAAATCAATGTCTTTGATGAAGTCGTACGTAATCAAACTAACAGCAAATCAATTAAGTTCAGGAACAGATAAGCAGTCTAGTTATGAGCAAAATGACCTATTTATTTCCGATGTAGTTTAGGAACCGGAGTTGGCCATGGGCTTGAGGTGTATGATTCAAGATTGCTGATAAAAACAGGTTCATAAGTACGATTGACCGAGTTGCTACAATATGTATAGACATTTTGTAGGGACGCATTTCTCAAATCCAAGACCATGATAGTATTTTTCAGATGACGAACTACGACATAAGCCTTCTCTCCGACAATAGCAGCACCCCCGTAGAAAGCAATGCGTTGAGATGGATGATAACCTTCCACATACAGGTCATATTTTTTAACCCATTGCTTATTGGCGTAATCAGCAAGTTCCCAAACCAAACATTTTCCGGTTTGCAACGGAGTCCCAACCCTAATACGTCCTTCATAAGTCGTAAACACGCTTCTTCCATCAATTTCAGGTTGATCCATAGGTGGCAAAGGAATGATATCACACTCTTTAGGTTCGTTAAACGGGTCATACGCAACAATGCAGGTACCACCAATCCAGTGAAACTTGCCGTTACAAAATAAGACTCTGTGACTTCCGTATAAACTCCTCGATTTATAACCACGAGGACAAGGAACACGTAAACTCTTCCACTCGGGTGTTTCATTTGTAGAAGAAAAGATACGTATGATCAACACATTATCGTCTTGTTCGTCTTTGTTGATCGATACCACAGTATACTCAACCTTGTTCAGGTTATAATTAACACTAGTATCAGCCCAAATTCTCGTAACTTCTCCTTGTTGCAGGTGATAATAACAAGTGAAACCAACTAAATCGAGTGTTGCGCGTGTTGAGATTGAAGTTAGTTCGATCCACTGTTTGGTGATCGGGTTACACAAATAGTAGACATGATATCGCCAACTTTTGTAATATGGGATGATATCAGTTCTATCTTGGAAAACTGCCCGTAGTAAGACTAAACCGGCACAGCTGCCCTTCAGGTCCATGTCCACCAGTACCTTCTCGGTCACGCCTTTAAGGCTACAATTATTGTGATATTTGTAACGATTCGGTTGTAGTGGTGGAATGAAATCAAATGATAAAGGCAGGAATAAATCGGACATGGAAGACGAAACCTTATTCATCATCAACATATCATCATGCAGGGGTAACCCAAGAACACTTCCAACACTTTCAATTGTATCGTACCCGTGTAGGAAACTTTGAACCTTGAAGAATAAGATATTGATAAAAGGATGCTTAAGGATATAAGAGCGAGCGAAACAAGGGTCAGAAATAAGAGAGTGCCATCGCTTGGAGACACACTTGACGCGATGTAGGGACTTGGCTGGAAGCCGGAGGAAGATTTCGAGCAACACATCGTCATACGTTAGATAATCCATGCATGTGTGATAATACTGGTAATTAAGGGAACACTGACATTGCTCGAGGGTCGTCTTTTAGAGTAGCGTAAGCATAAAGTCTCTCTAAAACACAACCGCATAATCCAATTCAAGTTGTAATCTAATATGAGTTGGAGGACAATCAGGAAAGCTTATTGTCGGGGCCAAAAATACCGATGGGCTCGTGTATACCAAAGCCCATATGCGTGTGGAAGAGTAAAAGCCCAAATAAGTCACTCAATGAAGGGCAAAATAGTCTTTGTGAGGGAGGACAGACCTCAGCCTAGACGGCTGTCGTCAGTGGCGGATCTACGAAGGAGAGAGGGGGGTCCCGGGACACCGGAAATTTTTTCCGAAAATGTAAATTTTTGTACTAAAAAGTTGTGAAAGAGTCCTACAAAACAAGGGAGGAACACCGAAAAATATTGGTGGGACACCGGAAAGAATTTCTTCTAGATCCGCCAGTGGCTGTTGTTAGTTTCTGTTTTCACGATTCAAAAATCTGAGCTAACTCGCAATCTGACACTAGATATATTATCATACTCCATATCGATATAGACTATATCCGCAAGCAGATGTTTACACAAATTGGGTTAATACTAGAAAGGGCGGTCCATTACATAAGCTACTAGGATGAAAGCCCGTGCGTTGCACGGATTTCTTAATAATGATTTCTATTAAACTTATTAAAACTGAAATTTGTAATTTATGTTTGGATATAGATATTGTGTGATAAAATCTCTATTTAATAAACATTTTTTCATATTTATATGTATAGTTTTTTATACATTGTATAACGTATTTGTTTTTCGAGTTAGGGGTTTGATGGTCAGGGCTTGACGAAAAAATATTTCAAAACAATTATGAAACTTCTCGTTAGATTCTTGGTGAAAATTAATTTCACAAGTGTATAATATTATAATTCAACCATTGTATTTTGAGAGATATTAACGCTAAAGGGGTGTCACGAAAGTTGAGCTCTTTTTTTTTATACAATGAATGACACTCCCTCCATTCATTTTCAAGCATCCTATTTTTCTTTTAGGGGACTTCACTACCAAGCTTCATGTTTCCACTTGTTATAACTTCTAAGCCAATGAGAGGCCTCGCTCCTGAGTGGTGGATGTTCCTTTCCCGCTTGCTTTTAATACTTTTTAATCCATTCCTAAAACTTTGTGCAAAAGGTAACGTGAAGCTTGGAAATGAATGGAGGGAGTAGTTTGAGTTTAGATTAAAATTATACAACCAATAGGTTGTTAGTGCCTATCTATACTTTTGTAAGTCTCTTCGAAATGTTCTTTCGGATGATAAATATATCAACTAATTCTTTTGAAAAAAAACAAACAAAGAAGAAGAAGAAGAAGAAGCAAAGCTTATACAATTATATTTATACAACCTATAGGCTAGATATTGGACACACTTATTAAAAACTCATGCACAAAGTACGTAGGATTATAACGTATTTCGTTGAGTTAGGATAAGTACGTAGTGTATGTCTTGCGTTTAGTACTGTAATTGTGATTGGAAACACCTTCTACACTAACGCATATTGTACGCTAATCCTAACAAATGAAGAAGGCTAATTACAATCTAATACTACATATTAACCGGCAATAATGGAAGTTATATAGGGGTTCTAAATACTTTTTGAGATGAAAATCATATTGGAACCATTTATTATCAACTTATCAAAAGACATGAAAATTGACGAATTCAAGATCATCACAAACTTTCCACATGAAAACCCACCAATCTTTTGCAATAAAATTTACATTTCAGCCAAAAAAAAAAAAAAAAAAAAAAAAAAACCACCAATCACATTTAGCAACCTTCACCTAATTAGAATGTGTATTATCGTACTATAACAATTCTATGACATAGCTTTTGTAAACTACGTATTAGTAGGATTATTAGTAGGATTGTCTAGATTATTATTATAATATTATTATTATTAGAAGATTGTCTAATTAATTAAAGGAGTTTCACATAAGCTTGATAACTAAATAATATTAAAAAATTGCCAAAACTCTCTAATAACCTCCGGTCATTGTGAGAGCTCTAAAAAAGACTCCTTTAATAGTATAGAAGGATTCATTTGGTGCTCTTCAAACAAGGTTGGACTAATTCCAGGATCAGGCCCAACGTCTGCATTATTATTGTAGGATCAGATTATTAGTAGTACACATTACACAATCCCTTATGTTTAAGGGTAATCGAAATTTGTGTGATCAACATACATAGAATTGAAGTTAATAGAAGCTGTATGTTGATGAACACGAGAAAACAAGAACACTATTAGTTGGACTTAACGAGGGTGTTTAGTTGTTCACAGTTCACATGTAGACAATAAGAATCGAAGCTTTTCAAATATACGACACTTAAACCAATTTCATGATAAATTATTGTAAAAGAACATTATGTTTGATCTTTATATTGTTAGGAAATTCGGGTCGATTTCTCGATATTATCTCGTAAGTATGACTGTATAAGCAAATTGCATATGACTCTGACCTACTCATTTCCGCTGTAGCAGGGATGGGCTTGAGCTATACGATTCGAGGCGCCTAAGAAAGTAACAAGGATAGTTCCAGTGGCTAGGACGACTTATTGTAGAATCATGTTGTAAGGATGCATTTCTCATATCCAAGACCTTGATATATATCTTCTACCCCATGATGTGTGACATAAGCCTTCTGATCTCCAGCAGAAGCACCGATGACGAACGATTGAAACCGTATAGATTGATAACGATCAACATTGTTCAACATTTAGGTCATATATTTTAACCCACAGCTTATTGGCGTAATGATCAAGTTCCCATACCGAAAATTTTCAAAAGTTTAACGTACTCCCTCCGTTCGGCTATAAAACGCGTAGGATCGGAACACAGTTTTTAAGAAAAATAGAATAAAGAATGAGTTTTAGGGTCCATTTGGTGTAAAATGACACATAAGGGTATGTCCCACTTTCACTTTTAATTTAATAAAAAGGTAAGAGTGTTTTGGTATTTATATATACAAATAAGGAAATATTCTAAGTATAAAGTTTAAAGATGAACTCCGTTCATGATTGTAGATGGACCCACGGCTGGCAGAGGAATGATATCACACTCATTAGGCTTGTTGAAAGGGTCATATGCAACTATGCAAGTACCTCCATTCCAGTGAAACTTACCGTTACAAAACAACACTCTAACGTATGAGTTACTGTTCCAGTTACAACCACGAGGAACAGGAACTCGGAAACTCCTCCACTTAGATGTTCCATCCGTAGAGGAAAAGACGCGTATAATAAACGCATCAAATCTCACATCCTTATTGATTGATACCACAATAAACTCAACCTTGTTCGGGTTATAAATTACACTTTGGTCCGTAATGCTACCAGTATTATCAGCCCAAATTCGGGTCATTTTTTCGCCACTTTTATTACCTTCTCCTTGTTGCACGTAATAGCAAGTGAAGCCAGCTAAATCGCGGGTTGATGAGATCAAAGGTAGTTCCACCCACTGCTTGGTGATCGGGTTACACACATAATAAATATAACATCGCATAGCTGTCAAGGCATTAGGTCTGTGTGTATAAACTGCCTGAAGTAAGACTAAGCCAGCGCAATTGCCCATCAAGTCTATGTCCTCCAGCTTCCCTTTGAAGCTACGATGACCATTGTAATACTCATAATGATACGGTCGTTCTGTTGGAATGAAATCAAATGACAAAGGCGGCAGTGAACCCGGCATGGAAGTCAAAACCGAAACATTATTATCATTAACATGTATAGATTTCGTGATTATAATGTATGATACTCTCCATTTTGCCGGGCTTAGCCTTGCGAAACCGTACCATAATTGGGCCGAGAGTTATTAGATGTCCTCTTAAGTAATTGGGCCGAACTCCTTTAACCCATAACGGCAGACAAAGAGTCAATTACAATCTACTGAACTTGTTTAGCTTGTTGAAAAAGTATAGCAAAACCAAAGACGTCATAAGACTCAGATAGATAGTCAGATCATAGTCATCAAGCCATGCCAAAATACCAATACGGTACGGTTCCTAGTCTCCTTCCGTTCAACCGTACGAATCCTAATTAAAACAAACTTTAACAATTTAAACGAACAAAATAACTTTTGATTTTTATGAATCTAAATAATAGTTTAGAAATTCAATGTCTTGGTGCCAAAGACACGTGCCATTGTGCCAAAGCCATAGCGTCATGTCACTAAAGACAGTCCATAGTACCAATACATGGCGTTAATTTGATTTACTAGTACACTACTTAGGGTATGTTTGGTAGACAAGTAGAAGATAGCGTTTAGCGTTTTGACGAAGTAATAATGCTACTTTACATGTTTGGCTGTATATTTGTTATTAGCGTTAGAAGTAGCATTTAGCGTTCTAAGGAGCATTTGGCAAATGCTATTATAAGTAGCATTTCCCATAGAAAGTAGCATTTCTGATTTTCTAATTTTCTGATATATATCATTTTAATAACTCAACAGCTACTAATCGTGCCAAACACGTCATTGTTAACAGCTATTTTTCAGCCAACAGCTAAAACCTACCTGCTAACAACTAACAGTTAGTCAAACTGCTAACAGCTAACTCAACAACTAAATATTATTTGAACATACATGACTACCAAATACACCCTTAGCTTACTCCACTGCTACAGTTGTTTGTTAGCACCAACAGGTAGCATCAGCTTATTCAGCTATCATCAGGCCAAATGTGAGGATTGAGGAGTAGAAAAAGAGCTCGTATATTCTGCACTCTGCATTGATAATTACGAAGCAACAAACTTGACCATGCAGCTTTAATTTCATTTAATTTATCATTCATCACGACTTAACCATTAACCAATGTTGCCGCATTATTAACTCGAATAAATCTTTGGCATTTGCTCCACTTGGTACAACATTTGTCTATAGTTTACATGTAAAACCAAATGTTGTTTCCAAGGTGCATTTTCGACTAGCTCAATCGATAATGTCGTTGGATTGATATTATAATAGGTGATCGATTTGGTGACATGATTGAATAGTTATACCGATGTATTACTATTGTAAATTTTGTACTAACTCAACCCCATCTATTTGATGTTAGTACTTAAGTGTAAAAATCAATAAGCATGTAACATATTCCGAAAAAAAGAAAAAATTATTAGTAGTCATATTTCTTTTTTTTTTTTGTTACAAAGGAGCAGCTAATGCTGCGGGAATGGGGATATGAGGATTTGAACCCGGGATAACCCCATGCAGGTTGAGTTCCTAACCGCTAGGCCAACCTTAATCCTCATTTAGTAGTCCTATTAGCCCCGGTACTACGCTGGTCTGGCCCATCACAGTCACGGGGCTCTGCTAGTCCGATAGCGTAACCGAAAATTTATCGTCATCGTGCTACCTCTCGATTCTTTCCCATTGATTTATTAATGGAGCTATATAGGTAAGTTGGTATCCACTTGTCTTTATGTTCATTCATGATTAAATAAGGAGATTCACATGTTTCAAGAGCCCTGCAGATCCACCGCCCCCCTCACGAATACACACACATGAGAAAAGTAAACAGTAATAACGAACGACAAGAGGGCAGATTTGATAAAAGAAAAGCCTGACAAAATTATCAAAATACTACTAGTATGTTTTATAATTTTATATTCCACAATAAAATGGAAGACATTACAAATACAGCTCTCAAATAAGGGTTTTAGTTTACGCAACTGCTTTTACCCTTATTGGAGCCAATGGAACACAAAGATCAACGTACAATATCCTCTATCAGAATTAGTCAATGATATCTTGACTAGAAAATTTTCGGAAAAAAAAAATAAACATTTCTTAATCTTATTAGCTACTTAGCTAGTACGTATCTTTAATATTAAGAGGAATTAATAATTAATAATAATATAATAATAATGATAATAATAATAGTAATAGTTATAATAAGATAATATAAGCTTCCCCAATTTTCTCCCTATTTGATTAATATATTAGGAGGAGGAAATAAAAGAGAGTGATAAACTGATAATGAATTTAAGTGAAATTAAGGGCATTTGGGGCCACCCTGTTGGGTCTTCCAGTTGTTGTAGCAAGAGCAAGTTTCCTTGTTTCCGTAGGTACCTCTTGGGACACAAAGGCACTTCTTGCAACATTTTTGGCAGAACAACATGCACGCATTTCTGTATTGTGTGTTTGAGCATCTCCTTATGCATTGTGGTGAGCACTCTGTTCGATTTTTCATCAAATCAAATCAGATCAGTTTATTAATATACTCGTAAAGTAACAATAAGGTACTAAAGGTTACTAAAAGCATGAACATATAAAGTTTTAGTTTTCATGTTATTAAAAGCATGAATATATGATGCACGGAAAAAAAAAAGTAATGGCAAAAAATTGTGACATTCTTTCGTAACATGTAAAGGTTACTAAATGTGGAAACCTTAATATTATGTTAATTTAATAATGACTTACGAGAAGGCTTTAGACTTCCGTCTGTATAACCACCGCCGGCTGAAACCTGTTAGGAAAATTAAAGATCAATACATAGACAACAACGTAACTTCGTATTACGAATGCAAAAATACGTCACGTGCACTAAGGAGTGTAAAGATCAATACGCGCAAAATGTTATAGTGTGTGATACGTTATGTATGTATTGAATGTACCTCAGCAATCAAAGAAACGGCAAGTAGAGCTAAGAGAAGGACTGAGAAAACCTTGGTGTTGGCCATTTTTTTTTTTCTTTTGTGAAGGATAATAATTAATAAAAATGTGGGATATTTGAAATGTTTGAAAGAACAATAAAGATTTGAGTTTGAATGTGTAAGTTGGCGATTATGTTGAGCTATTTATAGAAGGTAATGGGTGTGCATCTAGTACGAGTACTAGACTAGTAAGACCGTATAGACTACTAGTTAAAGAAAGTTCTTTCTTTAATTATTTTCCTCTTTCTCTCTCCCCGCTAATTTCGGCTGGATTGTCAGACCAAATTAAAAATGTGGCTCTAGATTTTATTTATCTGCTCTGGGATAATGTTTTTATCTTTATTTCTTTTTTAATGGAAAAATGTTTTAGATTTTACGGAGTAATGTTCTGGAATAATAAGGTCTTTTATCTTATTACTCTCGAGTTTCAAAATCTTGATTGAATTGAGGCATGACATTCACAAGTTTAACTTACATACGGGTCGATAAAAGGCCCAGATGCCCAGTTGCCTCAATGATATCGTGATATAAGTATTCAATCTATGTACACCATGTAAATATGTGATAACAAAATTAATTTTCGATAAGCTCTAAATACACCTTAAATTTAAGATTAATAATATCACCAAAATTTGTCATCACAATTGCCTATCAAAGTTACATTTCAACATTAATCTGTTGTCACTCTGATATCACGTATCTTCATGTTCCAATCAAAGTGATATCGTGGTAATATATGACAATTACACATTACTCCACAATAATCCGCAAATTGCATTTATCAGATCATATAAATGGGATTGATAGTAACAGTTGAGGAAGCAAAACCACCTCTTTTTCGCAAATTGCATTATTATTATTCAACTTATACATTATGCATCACGTTATATGGATTATGGGCTCTTACAAGTAACATGGCTACTGGCTAGTATGCATAAGGGGGCCAACTGAAAGGGGAAAGATTGAGAATGAAAGAGAACATGCGCTTATACAAATGTTTTTTGTTGGGACCTGCCAACTACATGAGATATGAGTATGACTATAAAGTCTTAATAAATATTTATTTGATGATACCTTTTCTAATTATTTTCCTTATTTCTTTAGACCTTTTTTAAAATGAAAAATACAAACTTATATTAATAATAATTGTAACAATACATATTCCGTATAATTTTTCGTTAATTAACAAGATTGATCCTTCCATATCGGTGTCTTTGCATCTTTCATCGCCAAAGGAGATATATATATGTAACTCGGCTGGGAAAAGACAAATAACGTAATTGGCAATATTGGATGCCGCAACATCAAAACATACTGGCATGCGAACAGTTCCCGCTTTTGACAAATTGAAAATTAAACCATGGAGAAATCCACCAATGATCAAGAGTTCAAACCTCACAAATAAGTGGATAGATCACTGTAAGCATTTTGGTTATAATTTACTGATCGATTGTCTATAAGCATTTTGGTTATAATTTACTGATCAACCAGATATTAAGACTTAGTAATAATTAAGATGTGGGATATTATAGGAGTAGGTGAGAAAGTACAAAACGAGTAAGGAATTTGTCAACATTAAGAATGGATCACTATCTATACTAGTATATATTTGATGATCGATTAATATAGGACGGAGTATCTCAAGTACACATTTTCATTTGAAAATAACGAAATAACCCTTAAGTCCAAAGCGAATAAATGTTATAAATTGATCACTACGATAGAAGGTCGGCATGGAATACCTTTGGCTCCAAATTAGATACTTTTGTGGTGACAAGAATTATGAAGAATAAAAGCAACGCTTATAAGTGGTGTACGTAAATCAGTAACTGTGAAGACACAGGAGATGGATTGGCCCCTTAAATGCAGGATTTATCAATGTTATGTAAGCTTGTTTGTTTGGACAGTTATTGGCACATGCAAATATGCAATGCGACTGTTTTTGCATGTTCTGTCCTCGTCCGTCCTACTGCATGCACCCTGCAGTCGTATGTCATGATGCTTGCAATTTGTGTTGTTAGCTTTATCGATCGATCCATCTTTTGATCAGGGAATTATTGTTTCTGATTTTGCTTTAACTCGTACTGATGGTAGGATCAGTCACTAATTAATAAGATGGTCATGATTCACTTATCTAGAGTATTCAACTCACCTCTCTATCTAATTTATTCAATACGTATAGCATGACTCATTGCTTTGATTTGTCTATATATATATACTCGATCATAATCGAACATAATGTTGATTAGTTAATTAAAAACGTACCGAGTTAATATGAAACTCGAATTCATAACTGAGTCGAACTTCGACATAGACGAGCCGAGATCGAGCACTCAATTACACATACATATGATTTATTTCGGTCGATCATACGAATCATATCCTCGAAAAATGATACAAGTAGAAGGAAATTGGCAATAAGGCCATGTGAGGTGCCCGTTAGTTGGATGTCGAACCGTAAAAAACGTACGGTCATAAATAGTGGAGACTATGTCGACCTTATGTTTAGTGAGACCACATGTTTGCAGGCAAGTTCACGGCAAAGGTAAGTCGTCGTCAGTCTTATTATATACCTTACGAAGTGAAGTGGACCAGTAGTGGAGGGTATAAAAATAGTAAGTACGGAGTAGTTTACAGTTATGTCGAGCAGTTAAGATTTCAGTTATTACTGGTAGCTGGTTCACTTTATGTACACGATAAGTTGATAAGATAGCTTTTAGTTTACGAAACTTGGCCAACTTGGCTAACCTTTAATTGTTTGGAACCATCAAATTTGTTGTTGTAAAATAGTTGCATCATATTCCTTGTTTTTTCAGCTTGTAAAGTGTGTAAAGCAACTGACTTTTTATTCCACGTACATACAGTATGTATTTGTTTATTATCTCAAGCGTGACTCAAGTTAATTGCTTTTGCTGATGAATACTTCCTTTTCAGTTGTCAAGACTCAAGAGAACATGATACGGAGTACTGGCTAGCTTAGCACGAGATAACAATTAGATGAACGTGGTGAAGTAGGAAATTTAAATTAGTAGGTAAGTTTGTTAAGAGTTTATGTCATAGACTCATAGTCTTGTCCTCTTAAATACGTGTAGAGTTGGCAAAAACAATAGATCCTATATTTGAATCATCTGACATTTGAGTTGATGTGCAATCGATCCTGAGGTAACTCGATCCCATCCGCGACTTAATCTTTCCTTCTGTGACAATATCCCTGATATAACACCCCTTTAAAACAGAATCAAAGTAACAGAAATTAAAGGGTTTATTATATACATCTGATAGTGACTGATACTGTTGGGCTATAAACAAAGAAAAGAGTAATTTTAAATTCCTTGACAAGTACAACAAAACACTATAATAGCCTTCATCTCAACCGTACATAATCTTAGAAATACATCTACACCATCCATTATTTTAAATTAGACAATATTTTATAAATTACATTGTAAATAACAAAAAAAATAGAAAAAAAAAATGGTCAATTGCATTTATTTGAATTTTTATGCTTGTGTATAAATCGTACAAACTATATCTAATATAAATTAATAATTATTTACTTTTTAAAAAAATATTTTAGTAATTTAAAAATGATTTATTGTGGTATTTTGCAGTTCTTGTCGAACACCCTAGAGCTCCATGATAGAAATAATAGTAGATGGAGGCGTGATGATGAGGCCCGCGCATTTGAGTCATGTGCAATCTCTTCAGCTCAGCTGCGAGCACATGCGACGAGGATCTCTGGTGTAGTTGTGTCCATAAAACTCAATTATTAGCCTTATTTTCTTCCCCTTTTCAAATAATAATGGAAATTTATCACTATTTTTATTTCAAGATGCCCAAAAATAATATGTTTGCCTAGATTTTTCAGTTAGATGCATGCAATTGCCATGCATTATTCATCCGATAATCTGGAAAAACTGTCTTCACGTATGCGGTTGTGTAATTATTTGATACATAGCTCATCATTGTTCCTTTGTCAAACTTCAACGTAGACAATTACGTGATCAAGTTAGTAACATTATCCCATATGCAATTTTTCTTTAAATTTTCTTAATTATGACGTAGATTATTAACAATAATCACTCGTTGCGGTCTAAAAATAGATTTGTTTATCATATAAACTACTCGTATATGATACACTGTTATTTAGTTGCGGATTTTTGTTACTAATACTGAGAATTTATCTTACGTAGTTGAGTGTCGGACTCTCGTAAAAGGTGCGTGGACTATATGTTATAGCTAGCTAGTTAGTATGGGGGAAACTGAGAAAGTTGAGCTAACCTATTATTTTGGGCAAAAATCAATGACCTGGCCGGGGTAGCGTGTGCACCCATGGACAGGGGCGAAGTCAGGCAGTGGCGGCCGCCACCCCTGTGGGTGAAATTGTTTTTTGGTTTTATAGACATAATTAGCTTATATTTTGTTATTTTTCTCATTAAACGGACTTATTTAGTATTGATTTTTGCTAGAGATAATGAACGAATCCTAAATTATACATTACGGATACCGCGTACTCCCTCCTACCCATAATGATCTCCCCCTTTTGAAAACATTTTTTTGTTAAGCATGTTTGGGTCTATTTTTAGACCAAACAAATCGCTCAATTGTTGTAAAAGTTAGTACATATTCTATTCTGCATTGTATGTTAACACTTCACTTAATTTTAAGGTAAAAGGATCTTTCATTTGGTGTAGAAGTAGCTCCGAACATAACTACACAAAAACAGAACACGAAAGGGGAAATTTTAGTGGGTAGGACCGTAGGAGGGTGTATATAGTTATAATACGTCACCGCGAAAATTAAATCTCGGCTTCGCCCCTGACCATATACCACCCAGACCCCAAATCCAAGTTGTGCTATAGCTAGGATGAACCCGATCTGCTTAGTAGCTACCACATCTATATATAGATAGTGAGTACTATATACTAGTATACAATAGACATACCATTAATATTTGTTTGTTTGTTTTATTTGGTAAATGATTCTCGATCATTTTGGTAGAACATTATTGATAATTATAATGTCATTGTGAGCAACATCTTGAAGTTGTGGATGAGAATTTGGTTCAATGTTGAAGAGAGATAAAGCACCGGATCGATCATGATTCATGAATGAAGGTTCCCATGTTGTCGCGGTCCCACGTAAAACTTACACTGTCAACTAGCCCACTATCCATGTTACTTGACCAGTTGACCCGATACCCCGCAACATTGTGACGCCTAAACATATTTCTTCACCCGAATTAGGAAAGGAGTGAGGTTGGTCTAACGGTTAGAAAATCAACCTGAATAAGGCTTGTCTCAAATTTAAATTCTCGTAGCTCTGCCGCTGCAACATTAGTTGCTTCTTTGTACAAAAATTAAACAAACTCGTTTTTGATGTAATAACAATAAATAAATAAATTAAAAGGAAAATTTATCTCTCCAACTTTACAAATTTTTCCAAAGGGGACCTAAAAAGGGGTAACTTTTGTGGCTAAGTGCTCGTTGGATATATAACGTAAGAATTTAATTACTACGAGAGATTCTACGTCATGGAAAATTATTTCCTATGCCGAATTTCTGAGAATTTGGCTTACAACATTTGGTGTCGACATCCATATGGATTACTCCGTACATTTATTATACCGTATCTCCGAGGGTATATGCAACTTTTGTACCCCGAGAGTATATGCAGTTTTTGTACCCCCATGACATTTTGGTGAACAATTCACGAATAATCGGTGGATGAGCAATTCACGAATAATCGATGACCAAGCATGAACATGCCGAGCGTTCATCGTTATAGTTAAAAACAATAAAAATCACCCAATAACCTCAAAAATATAACTTCATTGATTTATATATGGATACCACGGATAATTATTATTGCTCATCAAATTGCACTTATTGCTTGTCAATTCTATTAGAGGGGGTACACAAACTAAATAAACCCCCAGGTTATTATAAAACTAGTTTAAAGCTCATGCGTTTCACGGTTACATCAACAATACTATATATTATATACGCACCATCCATTACCGAAGTTTTTATGATATAGCTAAACAAAGTTTAATTTAAGGTCATAAATATATTGCAGATTTTCTATTCTCATTTTCAATATGATTGCTATAACTGTATCCTCTATTAATAGATAGAATATATGTATATATAATTCGAATATTATATGTTTTAGAACTATGCATAAATTTTTTTCAAAGCTCCATGAGAATTCTATTTCCGTTGTGGGATTTTCCCCAGTTCTAGACGCATTCAATACAAATAAAATAGTTGAATTTCTAAGAAGATTACATTAAGGTGGCTGACCGTCCAAGTTCGGCTGATAGTAATAATTTTAGTGCAAATAAATCTACTCATACAAATTAATTTCTTCCATTAAAACATAACTCACCTAATTAAATTCAATTATTTTCTAATTAATTTTGATCAGTTGACATATGAATTATGCAAATCAGATCAAACAACTTATAATTTAATCATATAGCTGCATACCAGTTCATCCAAATCTAAATAACAATAGATGATCAATTTTCAGCAAAATAACCTTAAACTAAGGTTCCTAATTAATTACAATTATTTTTTAATTAATTTAGATGAATTAACATCTGAAATGTTTATATCAGATTAAATAACTCCTCGCTAAATCAAATTTATTTCACAAATGAAATTTTTATTCATCAGAAACTTTAATAAGAAACTATGCACAAAAGGTTTAAACTCAAACACCCCCCCCCCCCCCAAAAAAAACATTGCGCTAATTTTGGATCATCAACGAATTAAGGTCTTAATCGAGAGAAAATAATTAAGGATTAGAAAATGCATCATCATATGAATATTAAAAGACTTTATAATCATGTAGTAGTTGTCGGATTCCAAACAACTTTGTAGTAAACGCATCACGCATGTTACCTCTTTTCATTCTCTATCGCTCTTTCCGATCCCCCTTTTCTTTGGCCCCTCCCACATTACCCATGTTACTAAGAATTATCTTTACAAGTTATAACGTGATGTAGTAATGAATAAGCTGAATAATAATAATAATGCAATTTGCGATAAAGAGGTGGTTTTGCTTCCCCAACTGTAAATTTCAATCCCATTCATACTATCTGATAAATGCATGCAATTTGCGAGTTATTGGGGAGTAATGTGTAACTGTCCTATGTTATCACAATATCACTTTGATAGGAACACGAAGATTCATGAGAGACCGGAGTGGCTGATTAATGTCGAACGTAACTTTATCATCTCAGAAATCTTTCTCAATAATGAATCAAAGTAATCAAACGTGCGGAACTACAAGGGTAAATAGTAGTCCTTTTGTTTCCTCTAATTAATCTATGAGTTTACTTTTCATAATGAGCCAAAATGACTTGTCCGTATTTTTGTCCCGTTGTTTGTGATTTGATCAATGTGATCGATTGCATAACTCGCAATGAGAAGTACGTGCGTGTAATTGTTTTGTACTAGCTAATGGTTATTGACTTATAATTTAATACATGACGCGAGTTAAATCTGATAATTGTAGTGATTTCGCCACCAAATAAGTTGATAGGCAATTGAGACAATATTTGATCTCAGAAACTGAGATCGATTTAGAGCTTATCGGTGTATATTTTGAGATCACATTGGTCAATTTTCATACCTACGTTGTAATCTTCTACGACATCATTGAGCATAGCCCATTAATCAATCCGTACGCAAGTTGAATTTGTTCATGTCATGCCCCAATTAATCAAGATTCAGAGAGTAACCACTAACCACTCACATTTGGCAAATACTCGTACTCCATACAGAGCAAATTAAATAGTAAAAATATAATATTTTCTCCAGTTCTGAATTATCTTTTTAATTCCATTTTAAATCACTTTCAAATGATCTTCTACTTTTCTTATTTGTTATGTATTTGTGATCTTAATGAATTATGAATTCGTGACCTACCCACATTCATTTTTCACTACATGTTACTTTCTACAAAAACTCTGTGTCATTTAATTTCCATTGTAAAACATCAAAGTGAACCGGGTGGGGTAGTATAATTTCGGTCCACATTTGGTCAGAGTGTCAGACAAAGTGACAATCCATCCGAAATCAGCGGGGAGAAATAAAGAGGAAAACAATTTAAAAAAGCAATTAAAGTACTACTACTCGTACATAGATGTACACTCTCATTAACCTCTATAAATACCACCACACAAACACCGACTTACACATTCAACCATAAACCTTTAATTTCTTGTTCTTTACATTTTCTCACAAAAGAAAAAAGAAAATGGCGAATACCAAGGTTTTTTCAGTCCTCCTCTTGGCTCTATTTGCCATTTCCTTGATTGCTGAGGTACATTACCGAGTACATATGTAATGTGTCATTGTGTCATTCACACGTTTTTCGTGTAGTGATTTTTACGCTCCTTATTTTTACGCTTATTAAATCCACAAAAAACAACGATCTTACGTGTGGTGCTCTAGTGCAATGTGGTACATTTTTAGGCAATACGTACGAAGTTGTTGTTTATGTATTGATATTGAATTTTTCCTAACAGGTTTCGGCACGCAATGGGAAAGGTGGTCACCATGGTTATACAGACGGAAGTTTGACGCCGGAACGTAAGTCATGATCAACATATACTAATGTTTCCTCATTTAGTAAATAACTTCGTTTAGAATCTGATCTGATCTGATTTGATTCGACGAAAATGAAAAGAGTGTTAACCACATGCTTTTAAGAACATGAAAAACTAAAACTTCATATATTCATGCTTTTAGTAACCTTTAATTTAGTACTTTATTATTACTTTAGGAGTGTATTAAGAAACTGATCTGATTTGATTTGGACGAAAACGAACAGAGTGCTCACCACAATGCATAAGGAGATGCTCAAACACACAATACAGAAATGCGTGCATGCTCTTCTGCCAAAAATGTTGCAAGAAGTGCCTTTGCGTCCCAAGAGGTACCTATGGCAACAAGCAAACTTGCTCTTGCTACAACAACTGGAAGACCCAGGAGGGTGGCCCCAAATGCCCTTAATTGCATTTTTAATTAATTTATTGCTCCCTCTTTATTTATTAATCAAATTGGGAGAAAAGAAGAGCTTATATTATTATATTAGTAAGTGATATTATTATTTCTTAAGACAAGTACTAATTGTTTCTCATTAGTACAAGCTAAGATTAAGAAATGTTTTTTTCTTTTTTTTTTTGAGTCAAGATATGATTGACTAATTTTAATTGAGTTGTATTGTAATTTGATTTCAAATTGCATTGCTCCGATAAGGGTTAAAAAAATACTCCATTGTGTAAAACCCTCATTCGAGAACGTTATTTGTGTAATGTCTTCCGTTGTTCTTGATGAATGAAACACACAATTGTCATTATTTGTGAGTCCAGTTGTAGTTATTTTATGTACCGCGTTTTGCAAATTTTGGAGACACCACTATGTATAAGTTTCAAACATAAGACACCACGCGCAAAATGGTAAACCTTGGAGACACCATGTGAATTATCCTATTATTTTATTATATCTTCTTACTTTTCACTTCTTTTTTATGACTTTTTGAGTAAACATTCAAAATAAATTACATAATTTCAATAACACAAAAATTATTTCAGTAACACATAAAAACTTACATAATTTCAATAACACATAAAAACTTACATAAACATCCAAAATAACTCTGTTTGATATCGTTTTCTGTTTTCGGTTTTTCTGAAAACCAAAGTCCCGTTTTTGAAAACCAGAAAAAGTGGTTTTCAGTTTTCATTTTCTATATGATTATTATAGAACTAAACAATTTAAAGTTAATTTTGTAACTTATATAACTAAATGTTTTACGCAAAAAAACCAAAAACTGGAAACAGCAGTGATACAGAACGGGAATATTTGTTTTTATGAGGAAAAAAGAGTTAGTTTCTAAAATTATTTTTAATTAATAATTAAATAAGGGCCAAAGCCGGGCCAAAATGACAAGGGGGCCGCGACCGCCAACTAACCATATTACACCTTATGTTTATTTTCGGTAACATTCACAAATCAATTTCGCACCAAAAATATGCAAATTTAATTTGTGAACGATAATTAAAACTTAAATATTAGACTTCATATCATCCAAATACAACAGTTTTACCGAGTATCTTGTTAGAAAATTCCATAGAAGGATTCCAAAAGCTTTAGCACTCGGAATACCCTAGCTTTCTCTTCTTCTAATTCATTGTCCTTAACAACTAGTAGAAAAAAAGATCAGAATGATAATGAATTGAAGCATCAGTACTGTAAACAATGAGTAGTAATACTCCGTTCTAATTACCGTTTGACTCAGCAAAAAAAAAAGGTAGTTATTACGCTTTACTACTGTCAACACTTCCCCGTACATCACATATAATAATACTAGTTATTTGACCCGTGCAAAATTGCACGGGGCATTTTTCCTCTTTGTTCTTTGGACTGATTTTCGTTACATAATGTTTATACCGGTTCTCAATACTATAACTCTATAAATCGTCGATGTTTTTACGCCCAATATACAAAATGGTACTTCGTATTAGTTAGATTTCCGAATAAAGTAAACTTTTGACACACTATAATACACTCGATAACTATTGAATAAATGTAACGCGTTGATCAGCGATAGATTCACAAAAGACGTATTTTTTCATTTATGTTTGCATATACTCAATCGGAATTGCTAATTATAGATGCAATAAACAACACATTAAAATAATAGTGTGTCACTTTTATCAACTAAAGGTCTTACTATGGTGATACTATTTTGAACTATTGTCAAACTCATAGATGCGTATTAAGATAGAAAGAAAAAAATCACGAAGATACACCATACAAAAGTTGATCTCATTTGACCTCACCCGATTTTCATGGTCATGAACCCCATAGTTTTTTATTGTTACTCGATCCGACCCGTTGATCAAATTTGACCACTAATTAAGACAAACCACCTAAATTCAAACCAACCACTTATTGAGATGAAATAAATAGACTCTTAACATGTAGCATGTGGGCACACACTAGCTGGAAAAACTATTATTTCAATTGCAAATAATTTGTGTAATTAAAAAACAAATTATAACTTGTATAACATTTATTTTCTCTTTCTCAAACGCCCCCTTTTATCTTTATATATTACATTTCATTTTGGGGAATTGTGTTAATAATTTTAATTTAAATTCCCAATATTGATGATATTTGACCCCACTCGTTTTTTTCGTCATGCACCCGTTTTTTTTTTTTGTTTTTTTACTTGTCACCCCTATTAAACCATGTATTTAATTTCAAACTCGATCCAACCCGTTGATCAAAGTCTCATAAAAGACAATCTCTCTATAATTTATTGAAATACCACCTTTATATTGTGTGACAAAATGACTATTTTTACATTGCTTGTAACCATGAAAATATTTTTAGTGATCTTATTAATTTACTATTATAAATTATATTATCTATTTTTTTGAATATACCATCATATAAAATTAGTTAAAAATTATAAAGTAACCTCTTTGCAAAACTTAGATTAATTGTCAAGGTCATTAACTAAAACAATTACCAAAAATAGTATAATAGTCACTATTATATACTGTAAAAAGGGTCATGATGTAAATATCATGGTTGGTCTCCGGTAGGACCAACTAACATAAATCAGCCTAAATTCAATATAAATTTCAAACTTTATTGTTTTATGTGTTTTAGGCTTGCATTATTTATACTCTAGCTCATTTTTAATTTTTTTTTAGTCTCAATTGCCTCTCTTTATTAAATGTATCTTTATATATTATCTTTGTTTTGGAGAACTTTATTTTTAAAATGATGTCGTAACCCCAATACGAAAAAAAAGCCATGACAATACGTAAAATGAACAATTCCGGGTGTCATTCTCTTAAAAAGCATAAGAAAGGCAAATATAATTAAATATCATTTCCCCATGTCAAACCGAATCCTAAAACCACCACCCCTCTCTGCCAAATGACCACCCTTTCTTGCAACCCGTGTTTGACCCGTAGTTTTTCGCTCGTGCATATTTTTTAATCTAACTTCGTTCCACCCATTGACTGATTATATCCATGTTAAAACAAATTGAAAATGTAGTTGTGGCGCTAAAATAATACACCACGTAAGAAGAATAATATAAAATCATTATAATATATTTGGTCAGAGATAATCCGACTTGTTGACCCGTTTTGACCAGTAATTAGCTCACTAAAATATGCTAATATGGTAGTAGCTACTGTAGGATTAACCTTCAAATAAGGGGAATTTGTATGCGTCTCATAACTGTATTTTTTAGACCTGTTAAAACTTAAAATCTTAAGTAACCGAGCAACTTAACTCAATCCGGCCTGATTTTAAGGGATAATGACAATACTTTATACGACCCGTGACCCATAGTTACCCGGTCCTGTCTTAGCCAGTTAGCCCACATATTTTTTTCATCTAATTTCACCCGACCCATTGACCTGATTAGACCCCTTACAAATTAACCCATATTTTTTTTTGGTTACAATTCTCTTGATATTATAATAAAGAATATTATATTTTCCTAAAAGAAGAAAAAGATAGGGATATCTTTTTTTTTATTTGGACGCCAGAAAAAGAGAAAGAAAAATCATGACATAGTGGTATACTGGTATCTATTATCTAGCTAATGTTTAGGACTTAGTATCCAAATTATTTTTAATTTTAGCTGTGACATTTTCCATTTCTTCTTGAAATTATTCCTTCTTTTTTTTTCCAGAAGATTCTTTCCTAGTTTGACAATTTTTTAGCTATAATCTCGGTAGATGGCTAATTAGGTGGGTAAAGGGAGTAAAACTTGGAAGATTTTGTTAAAAGATTGATATTTTCTGCTTTTAAAACAATTTTTCCTTTTTTTTTATTAAAAAAAATTTCGGCTGTAGTTAAGTAGTATTTAGGGAAACATTTTTTGGAAATATACTAATATTTTGTTAATTTAATTATGGATAATTCTATTTTTTTTTATTGCAGATTCATTTCCTATAAGTGCGAGCGTTTTTATTAATCATGGACACTATTACTGAAAATTTTCCGGCCTAATTTTTTTTTAAATTAGGTATCATATAAAATACACTATAAAATTAGATTAATTACGGAATGTTATAAATATTTATATGGATTATTTAATTGTAAAAAATACATAAATGACAAAATATATTAGTTTCCTAAATGTGAGTCCTATTAACGGCATTTTTCATTTGACATCATCGCCTACATGTATGTCCTACATGATATTAACTCTAAATATTATTGCAACTTTCAATTTGATATTGGCTTAAACTATCGCAATTTCAATCACGAAACAAAACTCCTTCACCAAGAAGGCTAATAGAAATATGCTTAGATACAAAATCGAACAAATCAAAAGAAAAATAAAATCATTCATTCATACATCAATTGAAAAAGATACAAATTTGGCCTAATAAACAAAATTGAATCATGGCGACCCTATTGAGTCGTTTTCCATTTCAATTGTCTGATATAAACGTTGGATGGATGTTTCTTTTTTGCCATTTCAGAGTGATGTTGCAAGTGTGGTATGGATGTGTGTCAACAGACTTCTTTGTTGTTATATTTATAGTAGGATCAAATGGGGCAATTTAGGGTTTAAGGTCGTAGTTCCACCCGTCAATTTAGGTAATAATATTGTTTGATAACAAAATATACGGTCGTATGTGTGATTTTTTTTTTATATTTTCCGCAATTTGCGTAAACTATCAAGTTATTTTGAGAATGATTTGATTTTTTGATTATATATATGCTGCTGAGAGTATCTTGATTTTTATAGGAAATAGTATAGATAAATTATTTTAGGTATTTAATAAATTTCGGTTTATATGCAGCTAAATTGGGAAATTATGGCTTTCAAAATTAATTCTAATTTAAAAGATTTTATTCCGTTTTTTTTATAAACGGATTAAGGTATTTTTTTTATAAACGGATAAGCTATTTTGATACAAATTTATTTGTCATATTTCCCCAAATATAGGATTGTACAATATTCATATTTGGTAATTGGATGAAGGATTATATTTTTTTTTATATTTTTTTTTATTATTATTTTGATAGCTTTATTATGCCGAGATAAATGGAGAAACAACGGCATATATATGATCTTCACAAAATTAAAATTATTTAATATATGAGATTAAAATTAAAAAATATGATCAATCCGTAAAATACCTACTAATATATGAGACATTTAACTAAGGAAACTGGCATTTTGCTGCAAATTTTGTAATTATTTCCTTTTTTTTGCAAAGTATTTTAAGTATTAAATAAAATGTAGAAGATTTATTCCTTTTTTATGAAATACGACGAAATTTCATGACACGAAATTTTGGTCAGTTTCCATTAATTATGGCTATTTTTCGGTCGATATTGATATCATTTAGGAAACATATGATTCTTTCAAATTATTTTATCATTTTGATTTAATTTAATTATGGATACATATCTTCTGGAAAATCCGTGGCAAATTTTTAAGAATATTATGATTTTCGAAATTATTATGTGATCTTATTATATTTTAGTTATGGAATATGTCATTTTTACTGGAGATTTTATTTACTATTATTTGATCTTATTATAATTAAGGAATATGTCATTTTTACTGGAGATTTTATTGCCTAAAATGTTGGGGCGTGTGGCAAGAATTGGTTGGCATGTGTTAATTACAAGCTTATTAGAGCTATTTAGAGTAACTTTTATTTGACAACAGCGCTTGCGTGGAGGGTTTCATAAACCTTTAAATCCACGGCTATTAATATTATATATGATCAAGAAAGAGAGGAGTGATAAGAAGGGGCCAGCCCACTATTTTAGACTAAACCAATACATATTTTTTTATGGGCTCTTTACAAATTCAACAGATAAGCCCAAATGGTAAGGGGGGTCATGGCCTAGTTCGTTCCTTTCATAGCTTTGCCCCTGAATTAAGTCATGATTGATTTCGAGGGCTGATTTTTCAACCACAGTTATCAATTGAATAGTATTGATAACCTAATAAGACAAAACAAAATCACCTATCAAACATTCACTTCCCGGTTGCAAGTCATATATTATTCTCTTCCCCACTCTCTCTCTCTCTCTCTCTCTTCCCCATAAGAGACATTGTTCTTCTCATCATTCAACGCCATATGCAACAACATTAAACCACCACTGATCATCTTCATCAACATCAATATCGACATCAACATCGATCTAAAGCGCCCAGATCTCCGAAGCTGACCTCGTCTTCTAGATCAAACATCATCATCACCGACCATGTTGAATCTGAATGGGTCAAGTCGTCGTCCTTCTTAGCCACGACATGTGGTTAACTCACCGGAAAAGGGTTAGGGTTCAACTTTCCGGTGCCGCGCGGCGCCGGGAAGTTGAACCATCAACCCTTTTTCGGCCACCTTTCATATTTTTTAATCAACTCTTTTTGGGTTTGGGATTTATCACACCCTTCTTAGGGTGTCTTTTAATTCCAACGGCGAATCCGTCGGTGTAAAAGCCCGAACCACCGTCCGTCGCAACACAACCCAATAAGATGGGTAGTCACCTCCTAGGCCCGTAAATCCTATCGTGGGCTCTAAAAGGTGAAAGCCTTGTTGATAGTATGATGGTAGGAATCTATTATAAACTGATCATAAGAGCCTTATTTTCCCAATGTGGGACAAACCAACTCCATAATCCACTTTCCATATTCCGTAGTGTTACAAACTCCCTCCCACTTAGAGAACGCGACGTCCCCGTCGCGCCTCGGTCATTCCATACTAACATCAACACAGGTCCAAGATCTCCCCCGCTAGACGGCTGGTCTGAGCCTCGCCCCAGCACCCAGCACGCTATCGCAGGGTTGCTCTGATACCATCTGTAACAGCCCGAACCACCGTCCGTCGCAACACAGCCCAATAAGATGGGTAGTCACCTCTTAGGCCCATAAATCCTCTCGTGGGCTCTAAAAGGTGAAAGCCTTGTTGGTAGTATGATGGTAGGAATCTATTATAAACTGATCATAAGAGCCTTATTTTTCCAATGTGGGACAAACCAACTCCATAAACCACTTTTCATATTCCGTAGTGTTACAGTCGGAAAGTTGGCCCCGTTCGTAATATCCGGCGAAAATGATTGTTGAGTGTTTGTTGGGGGTCGGCTAGGGGGTGGAGGCTAATGACTGGTTGAGCGTATATATTGATGGGAATAATGATTCTGACGGCTCATCGTCGGAAAATTGGGGTCCGTTCAGTTTCCGGCGATGATGCACTTTTTGACCGGTGGTTGGAGAGGTGGTGCAGTAATGTGACTGGTTGCAGGTTCTTTTGGACGTGGATTGACTAAATTACCCCCAAATTTTGCCTTGAAATGTTTAATATGCCCCCGTTATCAGCACCATTCCTCTGATAACGGCTTTCAATAATTCAGCCCTCATTGATTTGACCCCATTGACCACCTAGTCGGCTGCTTGATTATAATTAATGCGCGAAAAAAGACAGTGATGGCATATTTTTTTATGGATTTTTCTAACATGTGCTCATAAGGCACAGGATAAGACTTGATTTCCTGCCTTAATTAAGTGATATTCTCCTGAATATATCAATTAGATTCCATATTTTGTTTTTTCAAGTGAGAATATCACTTAATCAAGGAAATAAATGGACTTTTATCATGTGCCCTATGGGCACACGTTAGAAAACCCGTTTTTTTACAACACGTTGGTAAAATGTTAACTCTTCATTACGTTGAAACACATACACCACTATACATATTTATTGAAACCCGTTCATTAATATTTAATAACCATACCCCCAAGGATCAAACGAAAATTGTAGGAATTCCATCCCGTCCACATTAGGCATATGTCTTTGGCCCAAACTCGGAGTTATGTACACAGAAGTTATAAACTCTCAAACATAAAAAAATGCTCTTCTTAGGCCCTGTGCGATTGAACTGCATTTTTCTGATCTGATTTGATTTGATTTGAATTGAACTGATCTGATTTGAGTAAACTTGATTTGATTTGATCTGAACTGAATAAATTGATAAATTAACTGCAATTAGATGGATTAATAACTAGAACTAGACTAGATTCATTGATTATTATTTGGATAATTATGATCTGATTTGATTTGATTTGAATAAAACTGATCTGAATTGATTTGATTTGAATAAATCTGATCTGATTTGAAAACACTGTTGAATAAGTTGAACCGCACAGGGCCTTAATTACGTCATCAACGAATTAATTAAGGTCATAATTAAGAAAAAAAAGACTAGAAAAGGCATTATAAATGAATACTGCATTAAATGATTAAAGACTTCATACAAGTGCGCATGTTACGTACCTCTTTACATTCTCTCGATCTCTTTAATTAATTTCCCCCCTTTTCTTGGTCCCTCCCACATTACCCATGTTACTAAGAATTAAATTTCCTTATAACGTGATGTAAGAGTCCTGCATAAGCTAATGCAATTTGCGATGTTGTGGTGATTTCGCTTCCCCCCGCTAGCTGTTATTATCTGATAAATGCAATTTCCATGTTCTTGCGCAGTAACGTTTAACTTTCCTCTGTTATCACAAAATCATTTACTTGAAACATTGGGAGATACATGAGGAGTCACAGATAATGTCGAATGTAGATTTGATGTTTCATCAATTTGATCATTTCGGACATCTTTCACAAAAGTGAGCGGAAGGGATAAATTATGCGCATGCAATCATAGGGGTAAAATGAGCCATTTTAATTCGTCTACTTTCCGAGTTCACTTTCTATAGTGAGCCAAAATGCCTATTTTCCTCCCGTTTTTCTTTGTGCCATTTGATCAACGTACGTATGTAGTCGATTGCTTAACTCTCAAAGTTGTGATGGTTGAACCTAAGGTGTGATGGTTTTGACGTACTGGCTATTTGCTATTACCTTATGAGTTACAGCATGATTTGATACATGACAAACTAATATTCTAATAATAGTATTGATCGATTTCAACACTAAATGAGCTGATCGGCAGTTGAGATGGACAAATTTGAGTAATATTGATCTCACAATTTGAGGTTTTAGAGCTTTATTAGTGAAGGAATTCACCTTAATTGATTTCATTAGAGATACACACGATTGTGGAATGAAAATGTTGTGTCATTCACCAAGATGGCCTTGCGGCTATATACAAATTAAACCGATCGAGTCCTTGGGAGTCAAGGTGCTTACACCTAATTTTCCTAAATTACAGTGAGAACAAATCAAATTACAAATATATTTACCAAATATATAATTATCACATATCCTAATAATTAGCATAGATTTTTTGAACACATTAGGTAATTTCTATATCTACGTTATTGTCGATCAATTTGTAATCTTTTACTAAGCTATAGAGATCTATCTTAGCTTTGACATGAAAAAATTAACCATGCACTCACATTTGGGATATGTCTACCGGCCGTAGTACTCTATACAGTAATACAGAGAGTACGTAACGTACTAAGGTACGAAACAATACAGAGAAGCAGTATAATTTAGACCCATATGACAATCCAGCCGAAATCAGCGGAGAAAGAAAGAGAAGAAAAGATACCGTACATATATAGAATTATAGATTACTACTCTAGATCAATATGTAGACGATAGATGCACACCCATTAAGTCATGCATTAACCTCTATAAATACCTCCACAAAAACACGGAGTTTTGCATTCAACCTCGAACCTTTCTTGTTCTTTATTTCATAATTTAAAAGAAAATGGCAAATACCAAGGTTTTTTCAGTCCTCCTTTTGGCTCTACTTGCCATTTCTTTGATTGCTGAGGTACATTTAGTAAATATAAAATGCGTCATTCTCACATTTTGCGCTTTATTAATTGTTACACTCTATATATTCACTTTTACATCGATTAAAAGCACAAAAACGGTTTTTACATATGGTTCTTTAGGATATGTGGCCCATATTTTCCATGCGAATTACCAAGTTTTGTCAATGTATTGATATTTTGAATTTAACCTAACAGGTTTCAGCTCGTAATGGACAAGGTGGGCACCATCCTCCCGGAGTAGGCCACCATGCTCCAGGAGTAGGCCACCATGCTCCCGGAGTAGGTCACCATGGTTATGTAGACGGAAGTTTGACACCTTCCCGTAAGTCATGATCAATAATATGTTTCCACATTTAGTAACCTTTGTATATTACGAAAGAATATCACATTTTTTTCCCTAATCTTTGTTTCTTTGCACATACGGAGTATATATTTATGCTTTAGTAAATCGAAAACTAAAACATAACGTATCCTTAATATTTACACATTTAATAATCTAATTTGATTTGATTTGAATTGATTTGTCGAATTTTTTTAAAACAGAGTGCTCGCCACAATGCATAAGAAGATGCTCAAACACACAATACAGAAATAATTGCATGCTCTTTTGCCTGAAATGTTGCGAGAAGTGTCTTTGCGTCCCAAGAGGTACCTACGGCAACAAGCAAACTTGCTCTTGCTACAACAACTGGAAGACCCAGGAGGGTGGCCCCAAATGCCCTTAATTTCATTTTTAATTAAATTTTTTTTTGCTCCCTCTTTATTTATTAATCAAATTGGGAGAAAAGAAGAGGTTATATTATTATATTAGTAAGATTATAGTATGATATTATTAATTCTTAAGACAAGTACTAATTGTTTCTCATTAGTACGAGCCAAGATTATAAAATGTTCTTATTTTTTTCTTTTTTTCTTTTATCGAATTATTTTAAGTCAAGATATCATTGATTAACTGTATTGTAATTTGATTTCATATTCCATTGCTCCGTCGATAAGGGATAAACGAATATTGTGTAATACCCTCATTCAAGAACGTTATTTGTAATGTCTTTCGTTGTTATCATTGAATAAAGCATACTATAATGGTTAGTTCATTAGCATTTGTAATGTCATCCGTTGTCGTTGAATATAACACATAATAATGGTCATTTCCTATTTCTTTGGAAAATAGAATTACGATTATATATTAGAAAATGGATTTGCAAAATTCCATTTAGATAGAGGAGGATGAGGAGGTTGTGGAATGCTTAAATGCTTGGGCCTGCTTAGTTACACGTGTTTCAAAAGAATTGACGATAAGCCCAGTCTACGATTTGGAACAAAGAGAGCGTGGGCTTGATGAATTTGGACTCTCCATCCCAGCTAAGGGGCTTTTCAGGGGACACTAATTGACCCAAAAGCCCACACAACCATCAAAATAAGAAACTTCAATATTTTTTTTATTTTTTTTTTAACAAAGGAGGGGATGGGGTCATGGGGATATGACTATATGAGGATCGAAACCCGAGACTACCGCCACACAGGCTGAGTTGCTTGATACTAAACCAACCTTCATTCTCTAAGTATGAAGATTCATAAGTGTAACTAATTAATAAATTGAGGTCGAGCTAGTGAGGTTTAACAAGTCTTAACCTTTTTTTTTTTTTTTTTTTTTTTAAGAAAGCCCTTGTGCTTTTGTCTTTTGGTGAAATGATGGCCTATGGTATTATATACAAGTATATGATATTGCCATGCAGCACAATGGTGTTGAATTCGGCCTAAAGTATATATACGTGAAGTCACGATTTTTTTCTTTTTTAATTTTCCGATTTTCAATCTCTTGTATTTCATTGAATCATTTCCACATTATATTTTCTTTAACTTAGAATTCTCATCAAGTCATCACCCGCGTAAACATAAGAATTTACAAGTCGAAGCATACAATTTTGAATTTTCATTGAATCATTTCCACATTTCTAACGAACTGTTAGAAATAAAAATAATCGTACAGTAATTAAATAATTAATACCTTCGTGTTAATCACTATGATGGGTAATAAAGAACACTTTCGTTAGTGATGAGAGAATATAAGCTTGTTCTAGTGCCACATGTCTTACCAAGAAAAATAATTAAGTGCTGCATATGTATCTCTTTTTCTTTCGCCCCTTCGTGCATTTGTGATTTGGTTGTCAAATCAAATTTGTCATAATATGAGCAAAAACGCCATATGAGTAGGTTTCATAGTATATATGCTATTCTATCTACTTAGCTTAGAAATTTTCATATGGCAAACATTGACGAGACCCGCGTAGGGCCTTATATAGTTTTCGAAAAGAAATCAAATCTACTACAAGAATACAACAATCTTTTGTTCCAAGTACTAGTCATATCTCAATCAAAATTGACATTAGAGCAGAAGAAATTGTACTGTACTGTGACACTATACATCATCTTGAAAAGATATTAGCCCTTTTCGGTTATTTTTCCCATCTTCTACCATGTGAGAAGAAAACGTGTCGAGCGAATCAATTTTTGAATAGCTTCCAACAAGTGTAAGTGCAAGAATTCGGATTTGAACCTACGACAAGGACATACACTTGAATTGATTTCTACTTAGTCGTAATTTAATTATATGCGTCTGGACCAATGCTCATCATAGAACTACGTGTTTAAATGAACAATTCTTAAAGTTGATAATTCTGGAGTATATGAAAATGAGCAATTCTATGATCGTGAAATTCAACGAAGGTAGTGTGAGCTTGACTAAAGTTAATCTTGATTTCTACACTTCCACCTAGAAGGGTGTAAGTTTGACAAAATTTCATGTTGCTTTAATCTTATTGTCTTCCTCTTCCGAGAAGCATCTTCTTTAAAACAATAGTAATATACTACTACTAGTGTATAAACATATATAGTTTGTTTAGTTTATACTCCGATCCACCTGAACTAACATGTGGAATACTACTTAACATTGACATAAGAGGAAAGCCCTTAAAACAGTTGTTTTTTCTTGCATTATAATCCAACACACATACACTAATTACGGCTCACATCACTCTCCAAATTCGTTTGATCGAAGACCTATAACTTGGACAATAATTCCGAAAGGGGGTTGAAAATGTCCGATCCAATATCGATTGTCGAATATAAGAGTGATCGACAATTAACCGTTACAATTTCTCATTACGGAGATGATCATACAATTCACGTAATGACGGAGTTGCAAGTCTCAATTAAGGAATTTGTTTTTCCTCATATAGAAGAGATTATAATTAAGAATTTTAAGATATAGACCAAAAAAACAGTCTAGCATAGTAGCAATCAATGGGGAAAACACCTCAAAGACAAGAAAGAAACTCACTTTACGCATACCTTATCTTAAGTTCCACTTTTGTTTGCTTCTTTTTTTGTGTATAGATGCATAACTTCAACATTATTTCTATACTATACTAGAAATAATATAGTTTAAACAAGTTGGTGAGTTGCCATTAATTAAATTTCTTGTAGCAATAGTTTGAGAACATACAATTCCAAATTGCATATAATAAAAATGTTGTCCTAATAATTGATGTTTTGAATTCCACAATTTGTGCAAAGTATGGACATGAAAGAAGTATAAAACACAATAAAAATATAAGTTTATTACATCAGAAATTAGCTAGTGAAAAAAATAACATGTCAATCTGATCAAACTCACATAAACAATGGAAAATAATCAAGCAATTCAATCTGTCAAATAAATTTAACCAATCTTTCCACTCTTTAAATCACAAATCTTACATTAATTAGTAGGCAAATCAATGATCAATCAATCCTCTCTTTGATTTTCCTATGAATTTATACAATCTTACATATTATAATACTCAGCAATTTTCAAAGATTATATATTAAGGAGAAGAACTCTCACAAACTACCTCAGTTTCAACTTCCTTCCTGTGGAAGTTTCTATGGCAGCTACAAGCTGCACATAACAGTGCACTGCTTGTCCCCTCGGCGCCGCTTGCCATGAACTCTCTGCACCCATCAACAGCATACCCTCCTATACTTGCAGCATGATTCTTTAGGCACTCTCCATATCGAACTGCCGATGAATTGTTGTAGCTTCTTCTCAATCCTTGATCTCTCCTTATCACCACCTGCCTTTTCTTCATGGTATCTTACTCTATACTATTTGAGTATGTATTTGACCTTCCCTAATTCCGCCTGTAGCGAGAGCCTCTTTATAGACACTGGGGTATCGAAAAATGAGTGCACACAAAGTAAGTAAGAAATTATATTAAAATCTAGCTAACCCTAGGCTATATTTATAGAAGAATTGATTGAAAATACACATAGGACACTTATAAGTAGGGAAAAAAATGAGATATGTATGACATGCACTATTTTTTCATAATAAATGTTAAATTTGGTTATTACCTCAAATGGTTAAATCTAGCAAGGCATATCTTGATCTCTTCTCCTTAAAAGTGCTAATAATAGAAGGACATATTAAGAGTAGTAGTACTTGAATTGGATCATACAATCATATATAGATTAGGTCAAAGCTAAGAATTTAACCACCAAAATGGACAAAATAAAAATTGTGGGCTCTTTAAGAAATTGTTGGGAGAAGAAAAACCTACGTATATGACACAAAAAATAACACATCATATCATGATTAGTAGAAACCCTAAGATGAGAGGGGGGAAATGACGGTCCAACTGCCCTATAATTATGGGGACAACAAAGATGAGAGGAGAAAAGGAGAAAGCAGACTTTGTGGGCAACCCTAAGAATTAAGGGTATGATATGATGGTGGGCCCAAGAGATCACTGCACCCTTTTGGTTTGATTGGGTTAGCCTTGTGAAGTTTGGGCTCAACGTAAATATTCTACATTTATGTGGACCCAATTGGTACTATAAAGAGTGATCAAAGATGGGCCGTGTCAACAACCCATTGTCTATTTCCTCGAGATTCTTACAATGAGGACAAATATCCACTAATGACTTGTGCGGAAATAGCCAAAAGTTTACGTTGGCTTACAGGTGGGTCTGTCTGACTCAGTGCGAGCGTCTACTTATACGCCCCTCTAGAATTAGCCTTTACAATTCTTTTAAGTTTTTTTTTTGTTTGACCATTTGGTTGATTAAGTTTGAAATGGTTGGAATATAAGAGCGAAAATGCATGGTTGGATCACTTGGATGAAACACGATTTTGTTATTACGGTCTCATATTTGGACTCGCAAAACGTTTAAAGGTATTTGCCAAAAGAAATTGCTTAAAAGAGAATGTTACTTTTCTCTATGCAGATGCATATTAGAATTCATCCCTTACAACCCGACTATATCATTAAAGTCTCATGTTCAAGCCCGTAAAACGGTTAAAGGGGAGTATTCGACAAAGAAATTGCTTAAAAGATGGTATTACGTTTCTCTTGTAGATGCATATTGTAGTTTAAGTGTACTTGAAATAATGATGTGTCTAATGTTCTCAAATGTTAAGTGTTTAAATGTTTAATTTGGCATATCTTTGGATTATAGAAGTAGAAATGCTCATTTTTTTTCGCCCGAGAGCCACCATTCAACTTATGTTGACTTCTATTTATTACGTGTGTCACTTATGGAGTAGTTCACAACCCTCTCTTTTCGGCTTTTCCTAATTCAAAACCCTTAGCAAAAGAGACATGTAAAAAGATGATCGCAAATTAAAAATAGTATATATGCAAAACGTATAGCAAGCGATGATATATTTTGAAACAATTGGTCATATATAGAGTGATATAGACTCATCCATCCTTCTTAGACCTAATAACTTTTCAATTCTTTAATGAGACACTTGCGCATTTTGTGTTGATCATATACATTATCTTAGTTTAGCACATGGTTGCATTCTTAAAGACTAGAAATAAGACATGGTAGAAAAGCTTGTATGAACAAATCATATGTCGACAAGTTTTAGAGCTTTTGCATTGACAGAAGTTGGACAAGCCATTATGATTAGCCGCCACCATGTTCACCACACATATATCATTGTTTTCTACTAACAAAGTTATGAAGAACACATACCAAATAATGCTGTCACTGTGGGTCTTTCAATTTTCTTCCTTTTCTTTTTGTACCCATGCATTATATATTATCGTTGAATCCAAACGACCATACTACTATATTGTCTTGGTCAAAGTAGAGTTTATATTATTTCACAATACAATAACTTTATTTTAGGGTACATGTACGTGTGTTAGACTAGCTAGTCTGCTAGTATGTGGCCACTTATACACAGGGTGGCCGGGGCTGGAGCCCCTTTAGCTGCTAGAGGCCCTGAGACTTGAGAGATCTCCATCCTTACTCACAACTTAACGTAATAATGAAGTTTAGTGATATATATTCGTGAATACGCAATTATTTGCAACTCGCATATTACGTATTTTTGAGTTGTCATCTCATATAATACATATATGCAAAAGGTATAGATTATGAATTAATGTGTAATCAACAAGATAAGATGGAAATTTGAGAAACATGCATGGCTGTTATATATGTGAAAGATGATATTGAAAGAGAATTGACTAGTGCTTCTCACCAACCGTACCTTAGCTCCTTACGTCTATCATGAGCTATTTCAAAACATCTTTGAAATTTTCGCTTATTATTTATACTTTTTGGTAATCTATATTGAGATTACATTCTCCAACGACTATATAAAGATCATATAAACATATTCGAACATTAGCTGTTTCGAATTTTGTCTTATTTCTTATTCAATTTTTTTTTTAAAAACATAAGGTAGTTAATATCGTCACTCACCTTAAAGTGGACATCTAATCGGGTCTGATATAATAGCCAGCCATCAATCAGATAATTAATGAAAACATGAATTCACATCACATGTGGTCTCTACGTGATATCTCCCCCACTCACGTACGCTCTATGGGCCTTTCCTTGATCGAATTAGAAAACCATATCTTGTTGTTAACATTGGACTTATTAGAAGTGGACCATTACTCCATGACCATGACTAGAGTATACTACTCTACAAAATGGTGACTCTTTTGTACGTCTGTTGAAATTTTACTTAACCCGAACGCCAACGATTCCACCATTAAATAACTCAATAGATCACTCTTTTTTCAATTCGAACCAGAAACCCGAAATTAAAGAGATATTAACGGGTATAACTCTTTTGGGTTGATAAGCAAATTAATTTCTAACCAGTAGGCAACGATATACCCCCGGGGGTACAATATAATTTTCCCATTAATCCCCATGCGGGTTTTCTTATCAACCCAAAAGAATTGGGTAGAAACGATTTCGTCATTTTTTTGGGCTTCGGGTGGAAAAATAGATTTGGGCTCTAGCGTGCATTGCACGAAAGCTGAAGCGAAAAGTGCTTTATTTGGCCCATCTATTTGGCCCGATGGGCCAAATGCATGTTCAACACTTCAGCCTTATTCGTAGATTGAACCAGGCAGGAAAACTAGCCCAACTCGCTAGGCCTTCCTTTTACTGGGCTGGGCCGAATATCCATCGAGTATTTGTTTTTGTAACTTTTTTCCTAGCTACTTTTTAAACAAACTTTGCAAGTAAAATTAATTGGTGAGAATCACTTGCGGAATACTCCATCCGTTCGACTTTAAACTTTGTAGAGCCAACGGATACGCTTCTTAAAGTGGGTGTACACGTTAATCGGCTAATCGAAATTTTAAAAAAATTACATGACGGGTTAGATAAAATATTGATCTAACCCGCCATGCAATTTTTTTGGAACTTAGATTAGCCAAAAAGCGTGTACACCGACCTTAAAATACGTGTCCGTTTACTCTATGAAGTTTAAAGCCGAACGGAGGGAGTACGGAGTATCATTTTTTGAAGTACATACAACTTGTGTATCGCATATTCGCATTGGCATGAAAGCTTAGGCAGACGCAAACGATGACTTATTTAGCTCTTAGGATTTTATGACATAGAGAAAATGATTCAACGATATCAGACCCGAAAGCAATCTTAGCAATTTCTTTCCCAATCAAAAAATTCAAAAAAACTACCGTGGCTCTCATATAATTAAGTAACTCAAATGTATTTTACAAATGTGGACTCAAATGTATTTTCCATGATACTAGCTACTTGAGTTATTTATTGTGAACGCAAAATTGGCATAGTTCAATTTTTCTATAGGTTACTGTCAAATATACTATCAAATATCAATGTTGTTTGTAACATGTGATGCATGCTAATTACTAATTAGAGGATGAATAAATTCTCCATCGTAGACAAAAAAAAATATTTTTCATGCATGTGAAAAATTATGGTACCACCAAAAAAAATTGACTTGGCTGTTGAATAGTTGTATGTACACACCACTTGCTTCATTTAAAAGCTATCCATGCATTTCCAGCGAGCATTAACCAGATATTTGGAAAGCATGTTTCCTTCAACATGGCAAAATTATGGTGAAAACAATGATATTGCAATCATTAATTAAACCAAATGAAAACCATGTCTAGTATTGTACTAAAAGTTGTATGCATGTATGTGTCTTAATTTCACATGAGAGATTAGGTAGAACACCAAAGTCTTGTTTGAGTTGCACATGATTTTGTCCCGGCGGAATTTCAATTATAAATATGATGGTACTTCGCGAGATTGGACGATGGCTATTGGCTTTGGATGAATGTAATTAAACATTGAAATTAGAATATCGAAAGAGTATGCATATGATACGTTTTTCTTTTGGGTTGGAGTGACAATGACCCATATTTGACTAGTGGGATGATATTCAAATTGGAGAAATAGAAGACTGGAGGGCTATCTAGTTTATGAGGTAGTGAGTTACAATTCTCCTATTGCCAATTGGTTTTAGGATGGAACCCCATCACCTTGTGAGCTAGTCTTCAACGAGTGGGGCGATATTGGGCCAATTACAACTCTGACATGGTATTAGAGTCGCGTGAATACCTAGTTTGCGAGCCGGCGAATTTGACTGAGATTTGACCCCACGTACGTAGGGGCTTTGCGAATTAACCTGAACCGGACAAAGGCGTTTGATGAATTTAATGGGCTCACATGTAAGCAGTGAGATAGTATCCAAATTGGAGAAATAGAAGAGACTAATTTATAAGGTGGTTGTAAACTCCTCTTATTGCCATTTGGTTTTAGGATAAAACTCCACCAACTTGTGAGCTAGTCTTCCACAAGGGGGCCGATGTTGTCCCATAACAACTTTGATAGGCTATGATACTCGTTTGTTTTACTTATTTCTTATACCTGGCATTTGATTTTGGTTATTTAGTCCAAATTCCAAAATATTGTAAGAGATACCGAGAGCATGAATATAATTGAGTACTAAAGGAGAGGCAGTTTGAGTGTATTCGAGGTATATATACATATACCTTTTCTCTATAAATGGTTAATAGGTCGAAATATGTCACCGGATTTATGAGCAACTAATTTTCTGAAAATTCGCTACATTTTGGCTTGTTAGTGACGTATTTGGACTTATTATCAGTAAATCAATGTAGTTTAAACATTTAGTGCGTTGATACTCAATAATGATTTACCAAAATGTATCACAATTCAGAAAGAACATGGACAGAGGTCTACAATTTAGACACAATTAATTTGTCTACAATGTAAAATTGACTTAGTAGTAGTAAAATTGAGACCGAAATAGTAAAATGAATTGTAGCGAAAAATTTATATAGTAAAATTAAGTATGCGAGTAGAGTTTGATAGTGTAGTAAAATCATTGCTAAGGTGTCTACACTTTAGACCTCTATAGACCTCTACCATTGTCAGAAAGACAATCAATATTACTCCTTAATTCTGCGTGGATGCTAATTAGCTAGTTCCATATCTCATTTTGGTTTCTAATTGAAAATTCTAGAAGTCATTGTCCCAAACAACTCCTTTTATGGTAGATCTTGAAAAGATACTCTTTGCATATACTGCCAAAGTTATGTTAATGGTATGGGCCGGGTCTTAGCCGGAAGTCTGAAATAAAGTGAAAGCATAGACGTGAATACATGATGGTAGAAAAGCCTTGCAAGTAAATTTTCAAGCCCTACCTATTTGATAGGATTATATCTTTCTTATATGATATAATCTAATTTGATTGCTCCTGAACTGTTCTGATCTGATTTTAATGAATTTGAACTAATATAAATGAAAATTACTTTTATTAAGTTCTATCAAACATGGTCTTAGTGTACCACATATGAATTGCGAAATTGTAATAGATCAGATATCTCGCTTCAAATAGAATGAAGATAATAGACTACTGTTAAACATCTTCTTTTTTTACAAGCATTCTGCTCCAATTGCATATTATTGAACACGAGGTTATTGTCGAGGTACAAAACTTTTTTTTACGAAAAACAAAGTATGTATGTCATACTCAATAAAGCGATGTGCTTTGGATCTAGATTGTGGTTACTGGTTAGTTATGAAACCTAATTATTAAGGTTTGGTTCGCTTTCGCAAGTTAATTCTTTCAATTCACGTACATTTACTTTGATAATCACAAGTGACTGATGAATTTGAATAACACTAGTAATTTATGGTCTAATTCGGTGTGTTGTTAATTTTGAATCTTAAAGAGCTCTCATCAATTGAACATTATTACTCCATAATGAAAATGTTGTCAGTTTGTCGCTAGCAACCAACAAAGAAATAAAAGAGCTATACACATCGTAGACTCGATCGTAGTAATGAGCTTCAATTTCCCCTGATCTAATAATCGAGTTTTTTTCCTATTTTGTGGTGTACATAAAAATCCGTACTCGCAAACATGCATGAGTATGAAAACTTGACAATGAACATCAAAATCTATCAACATATCAATGATCACATAATTATTACCAGTTAGCTACTAGGTTTATTCTAACATCCAACTTTAATATATACCTAACATATCTTCGCTTTCTCATGTGCGTGCAACATCCCCCTAGTTATAGAAGCACCACGCACATATATCATCTAACACATATATACATTCTCGACTATTTTGAGAAAGGTAAACAATATCGATCGTTCTATTTAACTCATATAAATGAAGATAGTACACATATACAGTATGGATCGGAGTAAGACATTATTGATCGTTTCTATTTATTCTTTGAACAGTGAATAATAATGGCCGTTAAATGAAAGTGTTACGTATAACGCAATTCGACTCCTATATATAGCCATTGAATTTGTGTGATCCACGATTTATGAACAGAAGCTACCTTTGTCACAAAACTCATGATATATATGAATTTGTCACGAATACTGTAAAAATAGAATATTAATAATAGAAGCAAGCAAAAGTACAATGATAATATGATATATATAGCATTGGATTATGAAATTTATTTCTATCCAACAATATGTTTGCATGCAACATGTATGTATATATATGATATATCTAGATGATGATGATAACATCAAAAGGTCACATACATACTAGAGCTAGCTAGCTAAGCTAGTTAATTAATACTCCGTAATAATAATAATAATACTCCGTAATTTACACTTTGTTTTTCAGGACCAATCCTTCCAAAATATACGCCATCATATCATCCGTCATCAAAACATTTACCACCCGGTAAAAAACAAAACAAAAGGTAATTAAACACCCTGCTCAAAGGTTAAGGTAGGTAAAAAAAAAAAAGTAGTAAAAAAAAGGGGTTGGAAATGTTTTTTGTAACCACTATATATGGTCTAGAAGAGTGAAGCTGCAACAGATGCATCGTCTAAGGACATGTCAAGCAAGTTTAGATGGTCTTGAGTCATCAAACCTTCTTCAAAAAGCCACTTTTCTATGAGAGACAGTGGCGCATCGGTCCCGGCCACGGCGCTTGCCAAGCTCATCGGCTTGCTCTCCTCCTCCAACGCCTCGACCGAGTTGTCCCCAGAGGCGGTCGCGGTCGAGGAGTTGGAGTGGGCGTTGAAGCTCAAGCTGCTAAAGAGCGAGTCAGCAAAACCATGATGATGATGATGTTCACTATTATCAGGCGTATTAGCATTATTATTATTGTTGTTGTTGTTATTGTTATTGATATTGTTTGAGCTCCCTTTGCTCCAATATTTGTTGTCAATGGATGACGTGGACTCTTGAGGTGACTTGGGACATGGGCCGGAGGCCGATAACGGGCCGGGCTCGGGCTTTTTGATCATCCAATTCTCAAGCAACCGAGCTATGTTTTCTGTGCTAGACGCATAGGCTGATTGGTTGTGACTTGGGTTCGGGCTGGGTAAGTCGGGCTTGTCAATGGATAAGGCTTCACATAAGGCTTGTTTGGCCAAGTGGATATCAGTTTGGAGCCTCCTCTCCCACTGACCTTTGTTGTTGTTGTTGTTGTTGTGGGAAGAAGAGGATGTGGAGGTAGAAGAGTTATTTGAGGAAAACCCTTCTTGGGAAGGTGTGATTTGACCATCTTGCCCTTCTACCTTCTTAAGCTTTTTCTTTAGGTGGGTATTCCAGTAATTCTTGATGTCATTGTCTGTCCTTTGTGGGAGGTAAGATGCTATTGCTGCCCATCTGTATAAGACAACAAAAGTATTTTACATCATGGTCAATTACTTACACCCAAACAAGGCACAACAAAAATATGAGAAGGGTAAATCCGTAAATTAGGAGCATTGGATTGCAAAAATCTAATACTTAGTGTTGTTTAAATTTGTACTATGTGTAACAGATCTCATAACATGGACAAAAATGGAGTCATAGATTGTTCCTAGTATTGGAAATTTCATAAGACCAATAAAATTTTTTGTAGTGACTCTTACATTTCAGGATTTTGTGGCCGATCTATTAGATCTAGCTAACTTCATTTCATGTCGTATCGGACCGTCTCATTATGACGGTTTTTGTATAAAACTTACTCGGATTATTGATTTTTATCATTGTGACAGTTATTGTATAAAACTTACTCAGATTATAGATTCTAATCAATTTTCGCTAATTTATGATTTAAAACAATGGAAATAACTTTAATTAGGATAATGATGAAATGATTAAATTACCTATTGCCCAAAAGAGCTTGAAGGTGGATGATCATCTTCTCCTCTTGCTCAGTGAAGTTGCCCCGTTTGATACCGGGTCGAAGATAATTAGTCCATCTCAGTCTGCAACTCTTACTGCATCTGCGTAAACCTGAAGGAACAAATCAAACCATATAAATATATATAATCAATAAACATAAGATTATACTGTATTAATTGATGACATAAACGACTAGTATTTCAGTAATTGTGCTGTTAATTAAAGGTGGTGATTAACCCTAGATAATGAACAAACGAATTTATATGAACAAAAAGTTTATAATTAATAAGAAATGAAATGAAATGCTTTTTTGCAGGTGCCAGCTGCATGGAGCTAGGGCAATAAATACACACAATTTATTACATCACCAACCCACTAAAAAGGCCCGAATTAAAGCCGTAGAACATGAGTAAACCCAACAAAATTAAATTAAAAAAAAAAAAAGGTAAAAGAAATGTATACTCAGACGTACACATACAAATACTTTTAACAATATGAGAAATTGAATTTTTTGTATGAATTGTAAGTGTGTTTCTTAAGCAAAGCATGAGAATCGAACCCTAATCTAAAGCTTATTTGAATTTTAGAGAGCAAGTGTGTTTCATACGTTCAGTAAATTAAACCATGAGAATCGAACTCGAAACCTATTCAAATTTTCTCAAAACCAAATGTTTAATTTCATGTTTTCATATGTACTTTCAGTAGAGCATGAGAATCGAACCCTAATCTCGTAAATTAAATGGAACATGTAAACCAATATCACAAAATATTCTAGCCCTAGATTATTAGATGGAGATCTAAATAAACCAATAATTAAGTTGTTGAAGCAATAATCTATGTTTAATTAAATTAAAAGTTGAAATTAAAACACTAGAACAAAATTTATAAAATGAAATTAAAGAGAGAAATATATACACATACCAGTGTTAGTAGGAACAGCCCTCCAATTACCAGGACCATGTTCTTGAATATAAGAAACCAAGATGATATCTTCTTCAGGAGTCCATGGACCTTTCTTCACTCCTACTTTATCACAACATGGAGGCCTCCCCATTTTTTTCCCTCTACCTTGATCTTCAACTACACACTTCTTTTTTACTTTAATATCAACCTCTCTTAGCTTAAACTACACACTTAATTATTACTCTTACTTTTACTAAGAAAAAAAATGGGTTTTTTAGGTAGAACAAGAATTAAGAAAGTCTCTTTCAAATTTCTAGCTTAGTGAAACTAGGGTTTTTTTTATCCCCCCTAAAAGAGTATGTAGTAGTAGGATTTTGGAGTAGTGTTGAAGTGAGAAGAAAGTTTTGGGTGTGTTTTTATTTTGTTGAAATGGGATTTTTCTTTTTTTTTTTGTTTAATTTTTTTATGGTAAGAAAGACAATGGTCCAAGATCCCTTTGTTTCTATATATATATAAAGACTAGTGGGTAGTGTACTTAATTAGTGTATTATAATAATTATAATAAACAAAATAATAATAAATAATATTAATAATGTTAATTAAGAGTATAAATAATGGAGTGTAGAAGAGAGAGAGAGTGAAAGAGTAACGCTGACTAGAAGAGAGAGAAAATGAAAGAGTCAAATGGAGACAGCAAGAGCATTAAGTGCTTTGGTATGCAAAAGTCAGCTTTGCTATGAGCCTCACCGAACCGCGTGGCATTCAATTCTTTGTTTTTTTTTTCTTTTTATCTTTTAATTTTGTTTTTGAGGTGTTATTTAAGCAATAAATTGGGAAGGAGCTTTTTTTTCTTTTTTTAACTTTGGTTAAAAATAAAAATAAAAAGATGTAAAGTTTACAATCCCAATTGATGTGGCAGGTAATGATATTAATATAGGTTGACCTAGTACGAGTCTTTTACTATATGTATGCCTGTCAGAGAAGACTGTACTTTTTTTAGTCTTTGTGGTAAATCTAGAGAAATGATGTTGTAGGATACGGCATTGTATGAGAGTAATGTGTTCAAGAAGATAGAGACAACTTTTATGGGATTCTTGCGCGGAGAGAAGAAAATCCTACTTTTTTTAATTAGGTTAGAGTTGAATCGAAGAAAGTAGTGACAATGTTGCATGTTGGTGAAGACGATATTGATACGTCTGTAAGTCTGAGTTTGAGAGTGTTGATATGATAGTGGTGGGAGAGAAGATTTTTATTTTAAATTTCAAAGAGTGTTAGTCAGATGAAAATGAATTAATTTAGATGATTATAATTTCTATTAGATAATTTTTGGACAAGAAAGAAGAGTAGATTGAACGAAACGTGACAGAACAATGGACATGAATTTAGGAGAGAGCAACGATCGAAGACATATCAAATATGTATGGCAAAATGTAACTTGTAATAGACTTCTAAAAAAAAAATGTAACTTGTAATACGCATGGAAATCCTGAAAATTCACAAGTAGTCTTTCTCTCTAATACTCCGGTATATTTTTGTTTTTACTTATTTCAGAGTTTTCTCTCTAGCTAGTATTAGACATTAATTGATTAACAACCTATGAAATATATGGTTTTTTTAATTAATTAAAAAGTATATATACTATACAGAGTAGTTACACACTCTCTCCGACCCAAAAATATTTTCCTTTTTTTTTTTTTTTGCAGTTTTGAGGTGCTATGTTCGGAACTAGTTTTAGACCAAATGAATCGTTAACTTGTAAAAAAGATTAAAACTAATTTTATTTTGTATTGCAGTTTACCAACTCCGCTTGATTTTAAGGTAAACTGGTATTTCATTTGGTCTACAAGTACTCTCCAATATGACAACTCAAAACTGTAAAAGAAAGAGCAAAATCTCTTTGAATCGGAGGGGATATATATATATATGTAAAGTTGGAAAATTTTACAACCCTTTATTTGTTTAGAATCCACTACACATATGATATTTCGTTGATATTCAATCAAAATTTCAACACATTCAGATTAGATTGATCAGTTCAGAGTCAATCAAATCATATCAGATAAGTTCAGAAAGATGCACTCCTATCAAACGAGGGCGAAGACTCGTCATTTAACATATTATCGCATTACTCTCTTGCACCCCTGCCCCTCCCAAAGATTATGTTGTGCGGAAGCGTCGATCAAGAACGAAAAAAGACAAACAAGCAATAATAAACACACACAAGATATGTAGCTACGTTCACTGGACAAGGATATCGCTTTACGGGTCATTTACAAAAACGACCATTTAACGAAAACTATTTACCAAAATGACTATATTCTAAAACTATTTACTCAAATACGGAGTAATCATTAATTTATTGGTCTAATTAGCCTGATTGACCATAAAAATAATAATTAATAATAATTAATTAAATAAATATAACCTTTTTTTCTCTCACTCTCTCCTCTCATCCCCTCCCATGCCCTACACGGCCACTCGATCACCCTACTGAACAACCACAACCCTAGCACTACGCATATCACCCGCATCCCCACCATGCCCAATCCGATTAGCACCGGTCGGACGTCACCTTCGGACCCCTGTGAGTTTGTGACCTTCCATTTGTTTTTTTTTTATATTTTGTTTTTAATAAAAATAAAATGGACAAGAGAAAATAGTTATTTGGGGAACTGTAGTTTTGATTTGGTCATTTTGGTAAATAATTTTATCAAAATGGTCGTTTTGGTAAATGACACTCGTTCTACTATATATGTTTGAGATCTTACATATTACAAGATAATTGTCTAGGTTTTGCTAGAACTGCTCTGAAGAAATCCCTTGTTATTTGCTCTCTAATCTCCACAAATCTTTAGCAAGGTTAAAGTAGGTGTTTACATAGTAAACCTACTAAATAACTCGATCAAGATTAGATAATAGAACTTAGAAACAAATAGAATAGTAAACAAGCTGAAAAGACGAGATAATAAGGAAAACCCGCACGGAAAGGCTAGCTACCCGCGTAGGTAGGCGAGCCGCCTAGGCCTATAAGGTGAGGCGCATGATAGCCACTGCCAACCCCTGCCTTCCGGCAGGCGAGCTGCCCACATGCTAGGCGTGGCGCCTAGCTCCCAAGCTCGCCCAACTCCGTTTCCTTAGCCTTTTATCCATCCGCAACAAATCATTCTCCGCATATAGCTCCACGACCATACTAATAATTAAGTCACATTTCAGCAGATCATATCTCTGATCAAGCGTTTGCATTTTGAACTTCACAAATTCTTATAAAAAGACTATTATACTGTGTTACAAAGTGGCTCTTTTTACATTGATCGTAACCATTATAATACTTTTAGTGATCGTAGTAATTTAGTGTAATAAATCACATTATCAATAATTTTGGAACATGAAATCATATAAAATTAGCTAAAACTTATATAGTAACTCATTTGCAATAATTCTTGGATTAAATGTCTAAAGTATTTAACTTAAACAATTACCAAAAGTAGTATAATTGTCACTAATTATATAACACAGGGTCACGATGTATATAATATAATTGGTCTCTCAATAAATTACTGAAAGATGGTCTCCCACGAGGCCTACTGTTTGAACATTAACCATAAGATTTTCCCCTAGACCTATTAAGTTTGGCATATAATGATGGCTATAATTATCATTCATTATTATGTGGATTAATTGGGTGTAACGAAGCGTCCATTTATGGTACTTAACAACAATTTGTGGTATTACATCTATTAGAAGGACATGACATTGTATTGGAGGTTTTCACCAAGTACGTAGTGTGATACCGTGATCAGTGATGTGCGTCAAAGTTAATGCAATAATGTACCCGCTTGTTTCCTCATAGATTCTTCTAGCTAGTCTTCACTCATACTACTACTGTGCTCGTATATATATACTAAATTACTAATAATATACTGTGCTTCTAGGTGACAGTACGAGTGTATATCTCTACAACATGGACGTTCTTGCATGTACACGTACGTAGATTATATATTCCGTATATACCTTCTCACTAATGCTCTTCTTTTACAGGCAGGAGAATCTTCGATCAATGCTAACAACTAATTAAAAGGCTAAGATGTATATATACTAGTATGTAATAATTATGTATCATGTATATATATAATTTAATTTAGAGTCTGTCACATTTATAAAAATAATGAAGTTATGTATGTATAAAGCCAAAAAAAAAAAATCCTTTAACTTTAAACTACAACAAAGTTCAGAGTTCAAAAACTATACTTTTAACTTACATAATCCACGGTCGCCAATAATAATGCCCGCTTTAACATCGAGAAGCTAATCAATCTGTAGCACGGAAGTTGATCGAAATATTTTTTTTTTCCTCTAATAAATACTACTTATTTAGCTTTAAAATCAATGTTTTTGTATATTTTACAAGAACTTGTAACTAGAGTACTTATTTTTTAGTAACCCTATTTAAATTCAGTTAGATAATAACATTAACAGCAATAGTAGTACTATCGCCAAACTAAATCAAACAACACCAATTAGGCCACGAGTCCACGACCAAAACAAGCTAAGGGCCGCGGCTCATGCCATAAAAATATGGCTTACAAATTAAACGATTCTGATCTTGCTTCATATGTGCCACACGGACCTACACAGTAATGAACTCACACCCATGATGCATGCACTTCGATATATATATGATATAATTGATTCTTAGTTTCTTACTAACACTATAGTCGACAAGCAAAACAAGGTTTAATTTCCGTCTACCTTCTAGCTAGCTCAACTACACAATCAAATAAGTCGCCACTCTCAAAATTTTGGTATTGTTTTGCTAAACCTCTTAGCTTAAATACCAAAAATCTTCGGGCCGCCATTTCATCGATCAATTCTTCTTAATTACGTACGTAGTTTTAAAATGTTAATTTGACTGAATACAAAATACGACGTGTATACTATATAAAACGTATAAAGAGTTGAGAACCTAAGTCGTGTCGTAAGCTCGTAACTCGTACGTTCAAGTCGAAGCATTATGAATCTAGAAGCAAGGTCAGGAACCGTACACAGACATAAATTATATAGAAAGAGTACACAATGTAAAAGGTGATGCACAAAACTCCACGCATTAGGGTGATGTGCTTAGCGCAATGCTGAATGCCGCAATATAGAGATAATATAGTGGGAAAAGGAGTAGGTGATCCTACATAGTATGTGATATGTCCAAACTTGTACGTACACTCCTTTGTCACTGCGACAGTGACGAGGTTTGTGACATTTACATCTTTCGATCACGACTGATCTTATCGTTTTTGTATGTGCTCAATTGAGGAAATTCGTAATTAAATTAAACCTAATACGGAGTACATAAGTAATAAGTGACACAATATCGGTATCAGTTTAGCTAGATTGATATCGATTACTTACAAACAAAACACCTACTGGTTATATAAAACATATCAAAACATTCGTTCTTCAACTTGGTAACAATTCCATTTCTTTTGTGTTTATCAAAGTAGAACTTTTATTCCGGTCACCCCCGAAATTCAATCTATCCGACTAATATATTAGTATGATATTAATTCAATTAATGTACGAAAATTACAAGAGGTTGATAAGGAGCCGCGAAACAATCTTGGCCCCCACACCATTGGGTATAGAAAAACTAATTAGATAAGAGCCAAATCCAAATACCTCAAACAAGAGAAAGAAAGAAAAAAAAGACCTAGTAAATAAACTTGACAGCTAGTTAATACTCCGTATGAGACCGTATGTGGTACATTTATTGGGTGGGCCGGCAAAGCTGAAATGGGCATGAACTAGTTTAGGATTGCTGGTCATCTTGGAGAAAAGAGTCCATGAAATTCTCCTATATGTTCACATATTATTGTTTACGCATTGTTTTCAATAATAATAAGTAGGACAATGCTAGAGGTTTAAAGTGTAGACACCTAAAAGTGTCTACAATCAGTAATAATTTTACTACACTATCAAAATTTTACTACTCACACAATTAATTTTACTACCTGAATTTTTTACTACAATTAATTTTACTACTTCGATCTCAATTTTACTACTACTAGCTCAATTTTACATTATAGACAAATTAATTGTGTCTAAACTATAGACCTCTATCAATTTGCTAATAAGTATTACTATGTCGATTGCTCAAGCAACATTAAAGAGTGTTTTTGGTTGTATGTCATCATTTCACTATTGCAAGAAAACTAAAGCTCAATCATTCTTTTCGATTGTGACTAAAGATAAAATGAAAAAGATAATTTTATTCTATAAAACAAATAGTAAGAAATAAAAGTCGAATTTTTGGCCTATTAATTCAATTGTGGGTATTTAATTTTATGTATGAGGTGTCCATGTATGATTTTGTGAAGCTCTAATTTTCTTATACAGTTATATCCGTTGGCAACTTCTTGTTCTTATATTGCATATATATAGTTGCATTCATACCAAGGCCAATCCAAAGTATTCTACACTTTACAATAAGCTAGTTAGTGTTATATGTTGATGGTCGTGAACTCGTGGTCGTGATCTTTTCGAGTACTCCCTCCATTTCATTCAATTATTTATGTTGAGTTGATTTTCCCTCACAAAACCCGGTCCAACGTAAACAATTGAATGAAATGGAGGGGGTATCTTTTGTGAAATAAATATAGCCCGATAGGTGTTTATAGTTATATGTTGAGATGAATTGTACAATATAATGGACCATTAAATTGTATGAAAGTTCAAGAGAATTGGTGGGAATTCGGTTGTACTGTGTATTTCTTGAGATTACATTGAACAATGAGCATTGACCTTACTATCTACCATCATCTACTATTGTAGGCGAAGATAGACAAGTATACTGTATTGTCTGTATACATACATTTGTGAAAGCATGCACTAGAGCTAAAAGAAAGTGATTTCCTACTTTTAACCAGGAATAGAAGTTGATAAAAATATTTTCCAGTTTGACAGCAACATTACATTGCAAATTGGACCATAAACAATATCTTGGACTAAAGTTCTGACTTCATATCTTCCATTGACTTGATCATGTGATTGCTTGTTGATCCTTGTGATCCCTCCTTTATACATACAAGAGTTTAAGAAATTTCCTTAACTGGAATTGACATAAAAGTTGTAAGAAATTGAGGCTTCAGCAGTACGCTAGTAAATGCATGTATACTACATGGACGTACTCTTTTCAACTTCTAAAGTCAAGGAGATCTAGGGTGTGTTTGACCAAGCTTCTAAAGTGTTTCTGTGTCCTAGAAACTGAAAACTGGCCAAACACCCAAAACTGAGAAACTGTTTCTGGTTTCTGAGAAGCACTTCTAGTGTAAATTTGTTCTTCAGAAGTAGAAGCTCCAATTTGGAGCTTCTCCTCCAGAAACTGTTTCTGAGAAGTAGTTCTGCACAAGTTGGAGGTTGGCCAAACAGGCTCCTAGTTTATTGTGTATCATAGACCACTTTTAGAGCATCATGTTGGGTTAATGTCCGGTTTTCGATGGATTATAGGAATTAGGAGGTCTCTTTACGAGATTTTTAGCTAAAAATTCGAATAGCTCTTCAACTTCACAAGACCTAGACGCAATCAGTAAGTTATCTCCTAAATACATCCGTTTATTGTGAATTTGTGATGGTGTAGTAATAACTAATAAGTAACACTGATGTACACATGTATGGCTGAAATTAGCCCATATGTCAAAGCCGTACAGGTCAATGAACGAAAATCATTTTTACAAAACGAAAACAATATTTGATGATCGACCAATGTCTTTCCGTCGGGCTTTGGTTGGTACAAAAGTGGGCACCCACGGGCCCGGATCCAATATCTTAAAAATAAATTAAGATAAAATGATTGACATGATTCAGCATTTAATTGAGGAGTGGGCTAACATGGGCCTAGGGCCAGAAGGTCTATGAAAATTTCTCTCCTCTTTTTCAATTGCCCTTTGTTTTATACAGAGTAACTCGTGCCGATTGTGTGAACAATTTTTTACGAGATAATAATCAGTAAAAAGTAGGCTTTTTAAGCGACGACTTTCTCACTCGTAAAAATTTCAAGTGTACCCGAATTTTTAACCAATTATTGAACAATAAGTATGGAGTATCATTCACACTAACTAACTTGGATAATCTTGTTCTCTTGTTTTGTGTTTGAGAATGGAAGAGTTTGTTTTTGTTTGTATTAGGCAATGTGAGATGTATTCATATGTAATTATGTATTTATGTCAACCTATGGACAAATGTCAACACACTGTATTTTATGGATATGAAAGAAAGAAAGGAAAGGGTAAATGGAGGATTTTCATGTGGGCCACGTGATCCACAACACCTGTGCCATATGTAGGCCCATTACACAAAATCATAAGGAAATGTTCCAAAGCGAACGAGTATACGTACGTTGACTTGGCATTTACAATGAAGAACAAAATACAATTCAAGATTACTAATTGGTCGATCATCAAATGTAATGACAATTTCGTCACATACTTTGGTCAAATTGGTACTAAAACTTTTTCAATTTCCGGGTGTGATGGGTTTTTGAGATCTATCGTAATAGTATTTTTTTTTGTTATCGTTGTCCTACTGTTATACGAAGGCATGAAGCGAGCAGGTGTAAATGTGTAGTACTTGGATTTTGTTATAGTCATCAATTAAAGTAGAGTCATCAATCCATGAACAAGTTTATTGCAAGTACAAATGCTTCCGTATCAAAAACCATGATCACAAGCGAGTTATCAGCTCCACACTACATCCGCTTTGCAAGACCACACGGAAGAAGGCGATATGCCAAGCTCAATTCCCCTTCCTAGGCCTCTAAATTGAAGAAGAAGAAGAAGATGAAGTTTTATGGTTGTTTTAGTACTACTAAATTTCTTGTGTTGGAAGGCTGTCCATCTTTTCATTACTAGGTCTAGGTTTTGCCGGACTCTCATTAGCTTTTCCCGTGTAATTCGTTTTCGTATGATATATGAATATATGATGCATACAATTTTAAAAAAATATCTCGTTTTAAGAGACCAAACTTTCACAAAAATTGAATGAATATGATTTGTATAAAAAGAACCCTAATAGGAGTAAGGTTCAAGTACAACAAAAGCATTGGAGTCTACCTAATTTGAAAGTAGAAAGCGTCGGTCGCAATACTCGTACTTAATATGGCGGAGACATTGCAATGAGAAGCTCAATTACTCAATGTATGTCAACTTAGTGTATGCTTAGACTTGTTTTTCAATTGATGTGGCCCTATTATGCAAAATAAGAGCTCGTGATGGTAAGTCGATTGAACGAGTCCTTTTGTAGGCCATAAGTTTCTTGTTAGGGAACACTTACAACAACTAAAATGGAGAGATCGAGGAATCGAGGATACAGATTTCCAAATAAGGTTCTAATAAGTTAGATTGGGGCAATTTCTTAGGTCTTGTATGATATGACTGCATTTTTCTAATTTGATTTGATTTGATTTTATTAATTCTGATCTAATGAAATCCAATTTAAATGATTTAAATTTGATCTGATCTGAATAAAATTTGGGATTAGTGTTAAATATGATATGATCAAATTTTTAAATCTGATCTAATTTTAATGTTTCTGATATGATTTGAAAGACTTTGATCTCACTAAATTTGATTTGAATAGTTCTGATCTGAATTGAATAAATATGATTTGAACTGAATATACAGTTTTTTAAGTGGGAAAGTGGCGATTTGCCCCCTACCTTTTCACCAATCGTGCAATTAAACACCCTTACTTCCAATTACAATTTATCACCTTAACATTTCAATTCGTGCAATTTCACACATATCTCTATTTTTCAATTAATTAGTAATATAAAACATTTTGTTAAATTCACAAAATATATAAAAAAAAACGTGAGTATATTATAGAGCAGTTTTAACCGTAAAAATACATTACATATACGTGAAAATTTTTAATACATCTTTATCTTTTGTGAAACACAAAAACTATGGTGAGAAAACCCATGGTCACCTCTTCTTCAAGTGTGTGTTTTCTGCAGCAATCTGGCAGAGCATGCTAATAACTTGACTGGGAATGCAAAGCAGAAGTTGGAGGCTTAAGCATGAGCTCGACTGGTTGGCAAAGCATAAAAACCAAAAATCTTGGAGGAATTAAGTGGGCGAAATGAAGCATTGGTGCTACTGTGTACTGTATTTGGAGGGAGATGAACCAAAGAATCTTCATGAATACTCAACAAAGCAGTGGCAACATAGTCTTGAGCATCAAGTGTGAAATTGGACGGATAAAAAAGTTGAGGTGGTAAATTGCTCAATTAGAAGTTAAGGTGTTCAATTGCACGATTGGTGAAAGTACGCATAGGGGGCAAATCACCACTTTTGCCGTTTATTAAGTCCTATCATACATGACCTTACTCCATATATATTATGATGTGTATACGAACTATAATAACACTCCCACAATTCTTTTTGACGGACTTGGAACTTTCTTTAAGGAAACTATGACTTACGTAGGGAGTTTTCTTCACCAAGATTATTTCCGTTATTCTTTCCCTTTTTACTTTGGAATAAGTTGTGAGAGAAATTCAAATTAAAAATAAGATTTAGAAAACCGGACGGACATGGTTGAATACCTTGAAAACCAGTACTATTGCAACTCATTGCCCTTTCTCTTTTGTTCATGTTTTCGAACCATTTTCAAGATATCAGACAACGTATAAAACGGAAATTAACAGTTGTGTAGGTATTGTTAGATCGAGACAACCTGTCCACAAAAAGTATTTTCATGACCTCGTAAAAAGGTCTACTCCTTATTTTTTTGGATCGAAATGTAATTTTAATTATTAATCATAAGATTCATTTCGACAGTTTCAGAAGTGCAAATTAAAAAGGGACCTAAGGAAGAAGTAATATTTCCATGTTATAAAATGAACAGATCCACGCCCCTGTAGTCTCTAGACCTCTATCATACGTTACGCTCGCTGCATGCATTGTAGTGTACTAGTGTGGCATTATTAGCGCCAATTTTTTTTAATTGTCTACTAATTGGCTCGCTTAAATTTTGACCATGTCGTGTCTAAAAGAAAATCCTCTAGAAGATCCAAGCAATCAGTGGGCTGCTCGTTTTGCAATCAGGGCCCAAATCCATGGTCTCGTTCGAATATTGACTTTTGAAATTTTGTATGGTTTTAAGTTTTAACATACCCTAAAAAAAAGTTTTAACATACTCTTACAAGTGATCCAGATTCTCATTAAAATACGTACGCCTCTTTTGATACTTGGTAAGTTGGTAATGGTATAAATAGATAATCATATCATGGTTTCACGAGTACAAGGACTATAGTACTCCCAGTTACAACTTACAATATATTATTGTGAGAAAGAGTATCATGCGTCCATGCTCTTGTGATTTCGAGAACATGATATAAGCATTGTTTAGTAATAGCACGGCTTTACTATATAATGTACCGAAATAAGTGCCGAATACATGTACAAAAATAGTGTTGAAAATTCTTAGGTATTAATTAGGCATTTCAGGTATGATATCAACTTCAAGGAGGAGGTGCATTGAATTAATTTTAAGGCAGCATGACATGTAATTATCATGTTTCATTAAGGTAACACCGAACGTAAGAGTCACATTTCATTAGTAGCAATCGAAAGCTTTGCTTTCAAAATTTAATTTGAACCGAATAGAACAATTAAAGACTTAAAGATCGCCATAGTGGGTATTTGTATAATTGTATCGATAGAGAAAAGTGGACGCAAAATGAACCACCAATCTTGTGTTATCTATCCTTTTATCGACGTTTATGTGTCTATACACGTTTATTTTACAGCATTCTCACTGGCCCCCTACAACCTTACTTTCCCCTGACATCTCATACCAAAAAAGAAAAGAAAAAAAAGTACTCGTATATATTTTTCCACTTTCCAGTGATAAAGAAGTTCATGTAGATTATCCTCAAATTGTCCAGAATTATTGAATCCCCATGAAAATGTTGGATACGGGGTTGAACACAAAATGGACAAGGTCGCAATGACTTGTCAACGAAAGAAAATGTACTATGTCGCAACGACTTATCAACGGATTCAAATTATTGATAGGGGACAACATTAAGCTGTTTCAAATAATTGATAGACAAACTGTTTGGACGACGAACTTTAGTCAACATATTTTGTTTGCGACCATTGCACCCAATACTTTATCTGAGACGAGAAGGGACGGGAATCAAATTTCCTTGATTTTTGTGTGTAATCCGATCTACCAATTACCGTATAAGAAATACATCATATTACAACAGATTACATTGACCTGCGCAGCCAAAATCCAAAGCATATTTTTTTCCTCTATACATGTTCATATGTGTGTAGTGTGGGTGAGAAATTTAACATCAGGCGAAGCAGACAGAACGGAAAGCAAAAGCCGAAGGCGGTCCTTTGTTTCGTGACAAGGGGTTGAAAGTTTCAGGCCTCTTCACCTGTGCTCCGAGAACGTACAGCAGTCTAAATCTCTTGCAAAAATGCATGAATTTCTTTGGCAACGGCCTCAGGGTACTCTTCTTGGGGCAAAAGAGCACCAGGTACCTCAACAAATTTGGAGACCCCTTTAGCTCCTCGGAGGGCTTCCATCTCTGCCTTCGACCTCTTGGGAGCACCGGAGGCTGACACTACAAGAACAGGAATATTTCCCTCCAGTGGTGCAAAAGCATCAAGAAACTCCTCTCGAGATTTAACAGGGTCCAAGAGACCTGTCAAAAACGCGGCAGGCACATATCGAGCTCCTTCCTTCTTTGTCAATGCGTATCTACTCTGCACAAGTTCTGGGGTCACATTTGCAGAATCTGCATAAACATGTGATTTGTACTGCGACTGGATTGAACTTTCATTGCTGACAAGAACATTATACATCATCCAACCAAGAGCAGGAGCCCTTAAGGTTCCGCGAAGTAGCCCATACCTAGCATTCAAAGAGACTCATATATGAGTGAAAGTTAAAACTGAAATCAGTAGCAATGCATGATCAGTTTCTTAAAACTTGTGACTCTGACGATACATGAATTGCTGTTTGTTTACCCCCCCAACCCTTCCCCAGAAAAACCGCAGTAAAATAAATTCAGAATTTATCTGCTCAACAGAAATATAGAAAGAGCTAACAGAATCAGTGAAACGGAGAATGGCAAATCAAATTAGAACATTAATAAGGCAAAGGTAAATCACAACCATGTTAGTATCCATACGATGGGACGTTGTCACCAGATATTAGATTGTATTCAGCATTTTTTGGCTACTTTGACCAGAAATTGTCTTTATAAGAAGCATCAATTGATAGTACTTACCTAGTCTCCATACTTGAATCCCGTCCAAAGACTATAGGAAGAGGACCAGCCCAGGTAGGAGCTACAGCTACAATTGCTTTGGGCTTCACCAAACCCTTCTTTGCAGCGAGAACTGCTATGGTGGCAGCATGTCCACCACCAACTACCACCAAATCCTCATCTGATTTTATAGAAAGAAACTGTCAGCTAGATAGATTACTACACTAAAGGCATGGAGGCCTGAATAGGAATATTAGTATCAGGTAAAGCTTTATCAGCTGTGGAATTCGACATCGAGAACTTTTATATGCAAGCTCAGGCCTTCTGACGCAAATGCATGTCGAAACAAAATTATCACCAAACTGGACAGAATGGAGGCTAAGATGACAGTATCATATAATTATCATTTTAAAAGAATACTCCGGGTAGCTAATAGAACAGGTAATTATCTTTAGTGTTTAGCTATGTAGCAAAGGAGCTGTCATATATGCAGGTTGCAACCTATTTCAGTTCAATCCGGTTTTTTTTTATTCGAGTCCCAAGTTCAGTAAAAAAAATTCATATTTCATATGCCAATGTTGGTATCTGTTGGTTGGCCTAAGCCAGCATCAATGGTGTCATAAAGAGATTACACAACTAATGTGCACATGGCAAATATACAAGGTACACGTTACACAGACGACAGCCCAGACTTCTCTCCCATTACCATTACCCCCTTTCCCCATCCTCACTCTACCTTTTCTTTTGCTCTATATCAGTCTCGGTTGCAAACTTGCAATTGGTTCAATGTTATCAATCCAAAGATCAACACCAAACAAGGAACCCCATCCGAGCACGAATCTTTCAATCTTCAAAGCTCGCTCAAGCCTTCAACTGTCCACTTTCTAACTTTCTCTGTCTTTATGTTTTCTACTGCGTGATGGATCCTAGTCCTCAATACACATTAGGCCAAAACTGTGCAAGTCGAAGAAAATACCCTATGGCCGTATAATGCCCGAATACCAATTATCATCCATAGCTCCAATGAAAGCATACAGCCTAGATTTTTTTCTCCGTTTACCCCCATTAACCACACCCTTCCCCTATGGATTCCCTCTCTATCCAAAATGTTCGCGTCACAGTCTCGGTTGAGAACTTACGATCGGGTTCTATCAATGCGAAGATTAACAACAACAGGTTCTATTAATACGAAGATTACCCCAGTGCGGCAGTGCCTCAAGGCTCCCGCCATAAGGTGGGGGAGGGGGTCGGACGTACGCAAGCCTTACCCCTACATTGAAAACATAGAGAGGCTGCTCAGTGCTCACGGTTGACTCATAATGAAACATGCTTTGAAAATTGCACCGATTGACTGCAACGTCACAACGCAACAAGCGCAGACCTTTTTGTGAGCCATTTTGCTTTATTCCGTTATATCCCAAAGCCAAAGAACAGTTAGTTATTGGCTTCAGTTGAAATGAAAGACAATATGAGGAATAGAATCGTAGAGAAATTCCACCTAAGAAAAATCCTTTTGTGTTTATCTCCAAGGGTCGGTCAAACTTCCAAAGGTTTACTCACGCACTTCTCTTCTGTCTTGATGGGTCCTCCTAATCCTTGATACCAAATAATGATACTCCCTCCGTCCCATTTAATTCACACCCCATTGGGTATTTGGAGTGCAATACCGTTAAAATAAGTTAATTCGTGGTAGTGGAGAAAATTTCGGAAAAAGGCAAAGAGAGGATGTGACGGTTAAGTAAATAAAATAGGAGAGAGAATGTGAGAGAGGATGTGAAGATTAGTCAAAAGTAGGGGAGATGATGTCCCAAAATAGATGGGGTGTTTGAAGCCGTGGGACGTACTAAAATGGAAATCACGGTGTTTGAAGTGGGACGGAGGGAGTAACCCAAAACTGTTAAAGAAAAAGCACCCAAAATCAATATCACCAGAGGAAGAGAAGCTGTTAATTGCACTGCTCAAAGTCCAATACAATCCCAGAAATCAATTTTTTCGTTAAAGCTTTCTCAAGGGTAGATCGGACGCAATGTATATTACAGGGGACTTAGATTCTACACACTGAGGAGCATGCGTAGCGCCTGAGAAATCATTATACAGTGCATCAACATGTGTGCATTATTCTAGGAAGAGGACAGGCCAGTATTGAACACACAAAGAAGAAAAGGAGACATTCGGTGTATTCTTGAATTCTTGAACTACTTCCATCTGACCATCTTTCAAGAGGAGATTCCACTTTTAAGTAAATAAAAAAAAATTGGTGCACACCAATCAGAGATGTATAATTTCTTTCCACCCACCTATGGTCCTCACACCACCACCCAATTTACTTGAGCAATACTCAAGTAAGAGTGTCCGCTAGGAAGCAAATGTGAAACGTAATAAGTATACCCAGTGGTAGTGCAATACTGCTGTGAAGGAAAAGGAGAAGGGATAGGCAGAGATGGAAACCACAATACGAATGTTTTCTTTACAAGGTAGAAGGGCAGTACATTAAAGGTTTTCTTCTTTAGGTATACACCGGGAATCAGAGGGTTCAGAGAAAGAGAGTGAGTCCGAGTGTCTGATTCAGGCAACGGACTTAATCACAACAGTATGGACGAGGAAGGTCTGGAGGAGAAGACATCTGTTGCAGAAGATTTGTTTTGCCTATAACCTTGATTCCCAGCTCATGAGTTTGGGAGAGGTAAATATGTTTTGACGATGATCTCATTGCTCATAAATTAGCAGTGTTTAGGACATATCTGTTGTGGACTGCCAAACCACCGGCTCCACAATTAGTATGATATTGTCCGCTTTGGGCCCGACTACCAGCCCGCACGGTTTTTAAACATGGGTATCCTTTCAACCCAAAAGGCCTCATACTATTTAGTGTGGAGGTGGAACTTATATACAAGGATTCTAGTCCTTGTTTTTTCAATGAGGGACTTGGGTTGACACCCCAACAATCCTCCCCTCAAACCAAGGCCCAATTTTATGGCCACAAACCTCTCAAGCGATACTCCGTCTATTATATGGAAACACACAATCAGGAGGTCTTACCGAGGGGGGATGCCCACAAGGCGCAGTCCACTGTCTACCACAGATTCCTTTAAACCGTGGCTCTGATACCACTTGTTGTGGACTGCCAAACCACCGACTCCACAATTAGTATGATATTGTCCGCTTTGGGCCCGACTACCAGCCCGCACGGTTTTTAAACATGGGTATCCTTTCAACCCAAAAGGCCTCATACTATTTAGTGTGGAGGTGGAACTTATATACAAGGATTCTAGTCCTTGTTTCTTCAATGTGGGACTTGGGTTGACACCCCAACGATATCTATCAAGAACAAGGCGGAGATAGGTGGTGATGCTTTCCCCCCAACATCTCACAACACTTGATGAGAATTTTTGAAATTGAGGAGGTTATACTAACACTCATCATATAATTGAGACTATAGGCCATAACATGAAAACCACGTACGCTATGGAAACCAGAACTTCAGGTATATCAATAGGAAGAAAAACGTTTGGGAGAACAAGAAAACTTGATGCCCAGCAAAAATGTTTTCTGATAAGCAAAATAGATTCTAAAAGGAAAGAGGAAGACAAAGAAGAGAACAAAAAGAACACTAGATATCCCCGAAGACAAAAGAGGAAGGGGAAGAATACTAACACATTAAAACCTTTAATAAGACCTTTTAGGGACATAAGTATTCCCCGACTTCAGATTCTCTTAATACTCACTCCCTCCGTCCCCCCCTTTAAACACCCCAATGCTATTTGTGCAAGGAATAAGGTGGCTCATTCTTGTGTTGTTTTTGGAGAGTGGATTATTGGGTATTAAAGTAGGAGAGAGAGTGTTAAAAATTACCCCACTTAGACTTGAGTGTATAATGGGGGACGTCCTGTTATAGAAAGTGGGGTGTCGAATGGGGGCGGAGGAAGGATTCCCTAAATTCTTCCTCAAATAAGTTTGGATAGTAGCCGGTCTTAATCCTTACCTGTTGGATCAAACCATTTTGATGCCAGGTCCTTTTTTCTACGTACCAAAAGAAATGATACCAAACTCATAAACAGAGATAAAAAGTTCCTGTTAGTGACCTCATCCTTATCAACCTCAGTAGGAACATCAGAGGCAGAAGCATCCACAGATTCCAAACAAATATTTGCAATGATTCCCTTACTCTTCATGACCATCATATCATCCTCACATGTCCTTGTTTCTTGCAAGTTTATAGTTGGTGGCTCCGGAACATTAAAAACACTTCCAAAATGACCTCCACCACAGTGCACCATCCTTAACTCATCAAGGAGAACACTTTCACTCGAGAAGCATTCACTTTCCTCACAAAAGCTGGAGTCATTGTCTGAGGTATCCAAATCAGCCCATTGTATATCTATTTCATTAACAGCTCAATGGAATTTGGTACCAGACCCCTCTCTTTCAGACCGACATCCTATCTGCATCAATGACACTGGCACGTTGCTTTAAATATAGCATGGAAGACCTAAAGAAAGTTTTTTTTTTTTGGTTAGGTCTTATAGTTTCGGCTACATGTAATGATGTAAGCTCCATAGTCTATAGAGGACTTCTAGTTCCTTTTTTTCGTATTGTGTTTCTTTCCACGCTATTATAACTATTCATAGTGACAGTGGCCTTCGTGAAAAACAAACATTTAGTTGGTTTGGGGTGGAGACTGCATATAGGAAACGTGATGAAGACACAATTTATTGCTCTCATTTGGAAATCATACATTGCCTAAAAGGGACGTGGGTAGCTATTACCCCCCTCTTCTATCCACCACCATCACTACCTCCTCCACTCCTTTGTTTTAATCTTTATAAGTTTATAACACCCATAAAAATTACTCTCATAACAAGCTAGATTAACATCAATCTTTAGGGAGTGAGTGAGTACTAATGTACTACTCCCTCCGTCCCGGCTCAAACGCCCCAAAGCGTTTTTGTAGTGGAATAAGAAAAATTGATATAGTAAGTTGAGTGGGGTAATATTATGAAAAAGGAGGAGGGAGAATGTGAGGATTAATAAAAGTAGGAGAGATAATGTGAGAGAGGATGTAATAATTTAATAAAAGCAGGAGAGAGAAATATGTCCCAACATAGATGGGGTGTTTGAGGTGGGACGTCCCAAAATGGAATATGGGACGTTTGAGCTGGGACGGAGGGAGTATATATGAGCCAAATGCAGACAAAATAAACCCCATTAAAAAAAAAAAAAAAAAACTAATGGAGTTGTGCTACAAAGACTCATCACTTCACCTCAAGTATCTATGTTAGATATGTAACATTTTTGTACAGATAGTACTCCAAAGTTATTTTCCAATTCTAATGGAGCCAAAGAATAATTATTCTTTGGTTTTTGGGATACAATGGAATAAAGCAAAATGATTCATAAAACTGTCTGTGCTTCTTATTTTGTGAAGTAGCACTCAGTGGGTGTGATTCTCGAAACAATTTTCATTTTGGGTCATCCATGCGCAACCTCTCTATGTTTCAATAGGGGTAAGGCTTGCGCGCATCCGACCCTCCCCCCTTACCCCGCCTTATGGCGGGAGCCTTTAAGGCACTAGGGTAAAGATGTTGTTTATAGTACTTCAAAGTTAGGTCCAAAACTCAAGGGTTTCACAGTCTCAGCCTCTCAGGTCATATACCAAGCAACCAAGTTTAAGAACCACAGCACAAAGCAGCACTACAAAGTACATGGCAGAATCGATACAACAAATAGAGAAGGAATAACACCCTATCTCAAGGTACACAGAAGCAAGCTAATATTTAAAGTCCCAACAAGAACAAACCCATATATCAAGTTACCATATATTACTGTAAATAAAGCATCAACAAATGAATAAGATACTAGAAAAGTCATTTTTCCATACCTGATCTAGACACAGGGCTGCTAGGCGAGTTTATAAAGTCAACCAGAAACTTCTCCATAACAACTTCATTATAATCTAATTTTGGTCGATCAGAGTTACCTAGACCAGGCCAATCCACAAGCATAGCCCGCAAATTTTCGCTACCATCCCTTTGCAAAATGTCCAAAGCCACGGAACTCCATTCTTCCACGGTGCTCACATCGGAAATTGTTGGTATCATAAGAATATTTTTATTAGGCTTAGACCCATCCTTTTCATGTTTCTCATAGTATATACTGATGGCCTTGTCACTGAATTTCCATTGCCAATAATCATTCTGAAAAAATCAAATTAAGAAAATAATTTCAAAGCAATGTATGCACTCCCTCTCGACATTAAACTAGCGGACTATCCTGTTTTAACATTCATCGTAAAACAAACTCACAATGTCTCATAGCCTACAGACACCATAGCTACCTTAATCATCAAAACCTGCATTCATAACATTACACAACTAATCCAAATTACGCAATTCGACAAATATCAGGATATTCTGTGGTATACTAACTTCTGTATAACAATCCATCACACCCCGAATAACTAGCCCACGAAACAAAAGTCGATTAAGATTCCACAAATTCAGGTCTCATGAGGTCAATATATCATATATGCAGCTTCATTACTAATCAAATCATAAATTTACCAGCTTTATCACTAATCTGATCATAATTTACCAGCTTTATCACTAATCAAATCATAAATTTACCAGCTTTATCACTAATCAAATCATAAATTTACAAAATCCAGTGAAACCCATATCACAATTCCTCAATATTTTCATCTTCAGGACACAGTAAAAAGAAAAATTCACCCACATTCAAAATTTACCATAATTTCACTAGCTTCATAACAAAAAAAGGTGAATACTTTCTAAATTAATTGACTTACCTTTTTGGGAATAGATGATTTCCCAGAAATAGAAACATTATTAGAGTAATCAATTGAAGTTGAAGCGCATACTCTTAGAACTAATTGTTTATTGAGAGAATTGGGATTTGAGAGAAGAGATGGGCGAGAAAGTTTATAAGAATTAGATTGAAATTGGAGGGGTAATTTCAATTTTAATGGGGAGTGACGAATTGTTGCTGGGAGAGCCATAATAATTGAAGATTAATTGATCGGAAATGTGTGAATTTGGGGGTTTAGGGTTTATGAAAAATCTGAAATTGGTGGCAAATTTGGGGAAATTGAAGTTGGCCAGACAAGTTAGTTGGCGTTGGTGTAGTTTTCCGTTGACCGTTGGTTTCTCTTCCTTGCCCACATGGCCACACTATACGCACAAATTTCTAAGCTGAAATTTTTGATTCACGTGGCGTTTCTGTGGTTTACGGCTTTATATGTGCAGTGTGCTACTCAACGTATAGTGTATTTGGCCAAATTCGTGAAATGAATTCCCAGTTTATAGAAAATTAGTCATTGGGCAAACACCCAAAATTAAAGAAATGTATTTGATTTCTGAGAAGCACTTTTAGTATCCTGTAAATTTATTTATCAGAAGTAGAAGCTCCAACTTGGAGCTCCTCCCCCGAAAACTTTTTTTGAGAAGTAATTCATGAAAAGTTGAAGTTTGCCCAAACAAGCCCTTAATAGGTTTGTGCATTCGGTATTCTTAAATTACCATTTGGCCCATAAGTCACCCAATATTAAAAATTTCAGGAGGTACCATGTGCACAAACCTTGAGTTTAGTACCATGTGTAAAGCTGCAAATCTCAAGCGTATAACATTTGATTTTCACAGTTTTTTTTGTATGAAAATGTAAAACTTTTGCTTTACTGAAATTGTTCTTTATTAAAACGAAAACTTATTAACATGATTGTCAATCATCATTTGCATCAAGGATTGGAGTGATACAAGTTCAATTGAAAATATCTATATTTTTCTTTTTGAGGGAAAGTTGGAACATGGTATTAAGTCATCGCAGCCAAGAAGTCTGCGCCTATGAAATCAAGCACAACAGACGGACCACAAGCCCACAACCACCCAAACCCATTAAGAGTAGTACACGGGTCCTGAATGAGCATGTTTATTACTAATTTTACGAATAGGACTAAATAACCAATAATGAAATCTACAAGAATAATTATAAAACTAGCTTTTGTTCCCGTGAACTTACGGGTGTTTTTTTTTTTTTGCTTCTTTCTAAACGAAAAGTGTAAACATTACCTTTATGACTAAAATTTAGTAAAGCGTTTCGAAAGATCACGGTAATGGATATATTAACCAATATAGGTAGTAACACTCTATAAATTATTTCATAAGTAAAACATTTGCATCAATAATCAACCTACATATTCCTCCTCCCGCAATGTCTAGCTAAAGTGCTCAAGTGAACAACTCTAAATTTTTGTGTAAAATATTTTTTTTCTTTTCTTTTAGAAAAGTCAAATAAAAAATAAAGTAAATATACTATTTTGAAACAACATGCTTGTAACTCAAAGTTTTGACAAACTAAAGGTAGAAACAATTTTTTTTTTTTTGGTAAAAAATTACCTTTAAACGTACCTTAAAATTTAATGTATAAAAGTCTCATGCTATAAGAAGATTAAAAGTCTCCATATGAATATGAAAATGAATGTATTTCCATTCAATAAATGTTCGTTAGTCCTAAAGATTACCCTCACACATATAACTTGAAAATTTCTACTCGACAACAATAACAACGCGACACATCATTCTTGTTTCGTCAACGTCTTAAGCGGATTTTGATATGATCATATTCGATTCAAAGAGATGTGTCAAATCAAATTTGAGTATTAAGATTCTTGTTAGATGAATTTTGTAATAATTGATGTGTTTGGTGCCCTTACAATATTGAAAGCTGAAAAGTAAAAATATTCAAAGTAAAATATACTCGCCAATTACAAAATTAAAAATATACACAACCAAGATGATCTTATTGCATGATATTAGTTCATATACTATATAACTATATCAATTATAACAAATAATTGGAATCGATTTATAATCACACAGTAAAATACAGATATTCGAAGATTTTACTATGATAGACACATATACAAAATACCTATTCTAAGACCTCTATAAATCTTTGTGTGAGTGAAACACTAAATAACATTTCTATATCTATCTCGCAAACAAAATTTCTCTCTTGTGACCAACTCATTGTATGTGATGAAATGAAATGAAATGAAATTACATGATTTACCTTACCATGTCGTTTTTTTGTTTTTTTTCTCATATCATATAAAGTATTTATATATTTATGTATATGAAAATAAAACCTGTACTAAAAAAAAAAATACTTTTAGTGAATGTTAAGTGATATTCTTTGTTTCTCTGTTTATTTTTTTTGGATTCCTATCTAACGATCCGGGTCGTAATCCTGGGCGCGAAGACTAAAGGTCCTCCCGCCCCCCACGAAATGTAGCTTATGCGCAACCGATTAGTAGCTCTTGTTCCTTCTTTCTTGGCCTCTTGTAGACAGGATAGGCCCAACCAAAGGGCTGGTTCACGAATGGGGAGGATAAGAGGTCTTTTACACGTGTCCGAAATATAAGAAGAGTTGAGACCTCCGCCTGTGTGCCGTAACTTGTCGTTAGGCTAAGTTACTTCAATAGAATTAAGAGAAACCCAACCCAATGTTCGAATCTTCTCCCTCCACTTACCGCCATATTTGCTTCACTTTATTTAGTTGGATTTATTCACATCAGTATCTATCAAATTACGAATATATATATATAGTACCTTGAATTAAAATGTAACCTACGAATTGGCAAACCAATAGCCAAAAGACACTATGTTTAATACATGTTTAATATTACAATTGAATGAAAGACTTCCCAAGTACCCACAAATTTTAATGCAAATAACTCATGTCATGAGGAAGACGAAAGGTCTTAAAATAGGTTTTAATTTTTGAGCTCACACATTAAGGAATTGATTACGTGGAGGAGAGAGAATGTAGTTGCATAACGGGACGACACGTAGGATATGACGTGGAATTTTTTGGCTGTGGATGCTTTCAGAGGCTGCCACGTGCTGCCACGTAGGCGTGGAAAATAGCCTATTAAAGGTATAGTATTGATATCTCAAGCTACATAACCAAAACAACTAGATTATAAAGACTTTTCTCGGAGCGATATGATTAACTAAAGTGAATCCAACTCTAAGATGACGTTCTTTGCTCCTTGTTGTCATTGTAAGTTTGTAACTCGAATTTCACTGCTTTAGCCTCCACGATCTCCGAGTCCACTTTATTTTGTACTTGCTTAAAATCCACTTGCCTCACCTCGCCTCCTCCCCTTACCGTTTCACAATTCCTGCGTCCCCAAGAACGTCCTCATCAACGTCAACCTTCACCACTCCATATAGTGGCAGGCACCACCACACAACACCGCTACTCTCTATTCTTTACTCTTGCTCTCTCTCCCTTGCACCTTTGGCCTCAATATACACCCTTAGAAAAACAGCTTCCCTATAAACCACTCGGGCTCTTATACATTGACGTATTTCATTAGGAGGAATAAGAATAGACAAAACGACCTACCAACGATATATAAAGCGCGATTCATTGATGGATACCAATGTGCACGCAATCTCCCTCTCGAACAAAATGAAAATTATGTGGAGAAATTCATCAATGATAAAGAGATCAAACCTAACGAATGAGCACATAAAACCTTAAAAATTGTCATCTAAACATTACAAAAGGAAGTAAAAAGACCTCACAAATTCGACATATATCTCACAAAGAAGCGAAAATGGTGAAACTTTGGTGTGCAAGTGAAATTTAAAGCCTATGAGCCTATAGAAAGCGAATAATTAGGGGCTTTTTACCAATAGTGTAGGGAACTGATGGCGACAAAAGATAAACATAGAGAGTTGAGGGGTCACAATTTCGATTTTTTTATTGAAGGATAGGGTTTCATTTTTTTGGTAGGAGAAGAGAATTACTCCCTCCGTTCGGCTATAAAACGCGTAGGGTCGGAACACAGTTTTTAAGAAAAGTAGAATAAATAATGAGTTTTAGGGTCAACTTGGTGTAAAATTACACATAGGGGTATGTCCCACTTCCACTTTCAATAAAAAAGGTAAGGGTGTTTTGGTATTTATATGTACAAATAAGGAAAGATTCCAAATATGAAGTTTAAATATAAACACCCCTAAATAGAAAGTAGGAAGTTTAAAGCCGAACGGAGGGAGTATTTTTTAATGTACTACTCATCAAAAATAGTTATTCTCCAATGAAACTGCTAATTTCAATCTGATTTGAATTCACATTTTTTTTTTTAAATTGAATCAAAAAAGCCTCAGTGGTTTGAATAAGCTCATCTTTAATTTTGAGGTTATATTTCCATTTTCAAGATACTTCAGATTTTGCATGTACGTCCTAGATTGAACGCTATTTAAGGTGATACCCTTTAATCCATGGGACTACGAGCGCCAGACACTATAATTTTTAGGCTCTGTTTGATATGACTTATTTTCAGATGAATTCAGATCAGATCAGAATCATTCAGATCAGACCAGATAAGATCACAATCATTTAGATCAGATCAGTTCAGTTCAGAAATGATCAAATAACTATATATGTATTTGGTCCACAATTGATACTAATTCGTTGAAATTCAATCAAATTTTCAACCAATTCAGATCAGATCAGAATCATTCAAATCAGATCAGATCAGAATCATTATCAGTTCGGTTCAGAAAGATGCAGTCCTATCAAACAGGGTTTTAGAATGTAATTTCCAAAATCGGGGGATTTGGAAACGGTGACTTGGTTCCTAATCCCCCTTGCTTTCAAGTATGTAAATTGTGCTCCATTTATAAACACCATTCTTTCTCGATCATTTTTCCTCCAAAATTAATCTTTGTACATTTTTTTGATATTATTGATGACCGTTTTTTTTGAAAGAGAACACTTTTTTTATTTTCTTGTAAAAACGGGACATCAAAATTTAGATGAACTCGAATTAAAAAACAACATACTATACATCTACGCGATACCAAACAAGTCACAAAATCTAAAATAAAATAACAAGTCATAAAATCTAAATTAAAATACCTCAATAGTTTATACCTCAGAAGACAAAATAGTTCAATCTGGACCGTTGAAACTCAGAGATGTTTTGAACCTACGCCGTTGGATCATAGTGTCAATAAGAAGCTAGGGTTTTTAACCATCGCCTCCTCCGAACATCAAAACCCTCTTTAGTCGCTCCACCCACAGATAGAGAGAGGAGAGAGAGTGAAGTAAGCAAGACGGCGAACAAGAGGAGGAAGAAGAGGAGAGAGAAAACCCAGAAAAATGGTGCAGCGTATCACTTACCGTAAGCGTCACAGCTACGCTACCAAATCCAACAAATTCCGTGTCGTCAAAACACCTGGTATTACTTCTCTCCCTTCAATTATTTGTCTCATCATTTCTTCATTTCTTTGATTTTCCTTTCTGGGTTTTGTTTATAACGATTAAACTCATGTTGGGTGTTTTTTGGATTTTAATTTCATGCTCTATTTGATTGATTTTATTCATGTTGTACTCCTTTTTTTTTTCTGAGTATTGTAGAAATGAAGTATTTTTATGGCTAATTTTTCTTATTGATTTGTTTAAGAGTAGTGTTCGAGATTTGTACAGGTTCATTTGAATCCGTTGCACATTTTGGTTGATTGTGGATGATGAAAAATGTTGTATCTTACTAAAATGTTTGTGGGTAGCTGTTGGAAGTTTGGTTCTTTCTTCATGGTAATTGATGTTAGTTGATAATGATTAGTTAATTCTGGAAGAATTTGATACTTCTCGAGTAAGCTTTGCGTTTGATTGGAGTGACATTTTCACTATTGAGAATAATATTCTGATTATATGATGAACGAAAGTTTATGTGTCTTCATGGTAGTATGGTACAATTGATGGGGTTTTGATAGGAAAGTTTGTCGGATTCGATGCTATGAACATTTTGATTTGTGCATATTGGTCTGGGTTTTCGGAATGTTGTAATTGAATTGTTGGGATTGTAATATTGGTCTGCTTTGTGATTGTTTTTAGGTGGCAAGAATGTGATCCAGTACACCAAGAAGACAGCTAATGGTCCCAAGTGCCCTGTCACTGGAAAGAGAATCCAGGGGGTATGTTCTCTCGAACTGTATTTATATATCTAGCCTTGCCAATGGTAAAGGCTATTCTTTTATGTGTGTGAAAGTTTGACATTGCAAGCCTATGATATCCCGCAATATGAAGGATGTTTAGTGTCGTTTCCTGGTGTGTAATGGTGAATAATACTGTAGTAGAACTAGGTCTAGAAAAATGTGTAATGCTTCCTGCCAAATGTGCCATTTTCGGGTATTTGGTTTCTGCTGTATTTTTACGTGTTGTAGTGAACCTCTTATTCCTTTTCCATTTTAGCGCAAACAAACTTTATTGTGTTTTGTTCATTGTAGTTTATACTCACCGCTAGGTATTATTGACAAACTTTAGATGAGTTAAACATGTAAATATGTACTTTTACGTTCTGTTTGAGAAATGTAGATCCAGAGTTGCTCAACTGCTGGTTGCTATTGCTGATGGTTTATGACAATGTGTCTGAATAGGTTGTGATCATTATGCTGTATTTGTGATATTCAATTATGCCGATGTGAACAATTCTGTTCTGCATGAAGATTGTATCAGTGTGTAGGGGAAACATGACATTTCAAAATGGTGATCATCGATATCGTGCTATCAGTTTCAACTTGTTTTGAATTCCTCTATGCCTTGATCACTGTCTAATTCATTCCTCAAATATGTTGATGTTTGTTTTCTCTGTCCACTTCTGTACGCTCATGTATGGCATTGTTAACATGTTGCAAAATGTATTATATTCTACTTGCTGTCTTGTTCCGTGTTTCTGTGAAATTTGCATCTTGCTGTCCATGTTCGATAAAAAGCCTAGGAAATTAGGATTAATTGGAAGTTGAAAACTTCTGTTTTTATTTGACCTATGTTATTGCTTGATTCCACCGCTGATAGTATTTCCCTGCCTTGGAAAATGAATGTATGCTTTAGTTGCTCCTGTGTTGATATTGTCTATATTAGATAAGGGTTGTCTATATCTGTGTTGGTATTTTAGCCTGCTTGCTGGATGGGACAGTGGGAGATGCTTACATTGATACTTATGCCTTTTTCCCCTGTTAACAGATTCCTCACTTGAGGCCTACTGAGTACAAGCGTAGCAGACTACCCAGGAACAGGCGTACTGTTAATCGTCCCTATGGCGGTGTTCTATCTGGAGGTGCTGTTCGTGAAAGGTTTGTTCTTAATTTCTCTGCTTGTTTTATGATCAGGAGTTCATGACATTGTAATCTGATTGCATTTTAGTCCATTTCTTTCCTGCTATCGACTTGTTTCCAATTCCTTGTGATGTGTTGCTTCTACAGGATCATCCGAGCTTTCTTGATTGAAGAGCAGAAGATTGTGAAGAAAGTTTTGAAGATTCAGAAGACCAAAGAAAAAGCTCCTAGAAGCTAGAGTGTCAGTGATTACATGCCTTTCGGACTTTAGTTTTGCAGAAGTTTTGTTTTTAAGCCAGATCTTTTAGGAAGAAAACTGTTCAAGGGTCGGTACTTGTGTGCGTAATACTACTCTGAGTCAATTGTTTGCAGTTTGAATGAGCATTTTTGTTTTCATGTTCCCGACCATTTCGCTAAATACAAGTAGATCATTTTCAAATTGCTCTTGTGATTTCGTGCATGTTTATTGTTGATCTTTTTATGCTGGCCTCCCCTGCTTCTAGCTTCTCCTTATTAGATTTTAGATGGTGTTGTGACCGATTTCTGTTGGTAGAGTGTACTTTTGGATGGGGACAATGGGGTTTAGTTGGTTTGGCTATCTGGCTACTCTGATAATTTAATTTTTTCGTATACCATAGTGCATAGGCAAATTGGGGACATCCAGCCGAGAATATCTCACATAGTTGAAAATATCTGTGTGCTATCTAGTGTCAATTAGAAAGTAGATCATAGTACATTTGAGTAAGGGCTGAGGAACAGAGGTCTCCCGGAATTAGCATTGGGCTTCGTTAGGTTTTGCTCTAGTAAGATTGCCCTGCTGCCTAAACACCCTTTCAGCTGCCTAGCAAGAGTGCCCTGCTGCCTTTCTTTCAGCGCAAGTGAAAGGTAGGCGACTGATCACCTAGCTGCCTACAGGCTGCGAGTAGCCCATTTGTTTACAAGTTTTTGAAAATCAGTCAATCTGGCAATGGAACTGGTTCTTATTTGTAATTGTCTTTAGGACTTTGTTCGTACCAACTCTATACCCTTTTCGTAGAAGGATCCTGTTGGCCTCGCTCAAGGAACTTCATTTTTGTTTTTTCTTGTTTTGGCCGGAGTTCAAATTTCGTGACCTTGATATATGAATCATACTAGCTTTGGTTGCAATTCCGAACTCTTGAAGTCCTGTACCATCACTGATTAGGACAAAATGATAAGACAGACTAATGTAGATATCAAGTATATGAATGATGCACAATGTTTATTTTACACAAGAGATCAAGGGTTGGTTCAAAATGTAGACTAAGGAATTACAGTCCGATAAATAAACTGGCTGTTAAGCTTGTGGGAGGTACTTCTGACGAATGAAGTGAAGAAATGCAACCATTTTTGGAACCGGTGGTGTCACTTCTTTCACTTCTCGAACCTCTCTTAGGGCTTCAATCCACGAAACCAACAATGGATACCTCTCTGGGCTGAAAATCTCAATCCCGAAGTACTCCGCGGCTGCTTCATGTGTTCCGAGCAGGGAGTAGAATACTATGTCCAGGTACCCTGGATTCACCTCCTTGAAAGATGGAACTCCACTTGGAAATATCTCCTTCATTCCCTCTTCAGCCACATCTAGCTTGTCCAGCAGCTCATTCTGCGCGTTCTGCTGTGCTTCGCCTACTGTCATGAGTAGTTTCCACATTGTCTCGTATACCTGGCCATACCGTTGACATTATTAGACAATAGATAGCCACAGACCAATTCTAACTCAAATTCTGAAATGTGTATACTTTGTCCGGGGAGAGGGAAGTCCTTACCGGCTGGAAATAAGCGACCCAGAAGCGGTGTTTGGCCCGGAGGTAGGGATCCTTAGGCAGGAGGTGAGGGGGCTCGGGCCAGGCTTCCTCGAGATATTCGAGAATAACTGTAGACTCAGCAATTGGCTGGCCATTATGCACAAGTACAGGGATTTTCTTGTGCACAGGATTATATTTGAGGAGCAACTCACTTTTGTTGGAAAGATCTTCCTCTATGTTCTCAAACTCTATGCCCTTCACTTTGAGGGCGAGTGTCGCCCTCATAGCATAAGGGCTTGACCAAGTTCCATGTAGCTTTACCGAACTCTCTCCACCCATTAGTATTTATTGTACTGTTTAAGCAATGTGTTTGGCTTCTAAGTTGAGGATCATAGAAGTTCTATATACTGCTCCAATCTTGTTGTTTTGCGTATCTAATACGGAGTAAATAATAAGAGATATCCAGACATGTAGGGGTTGACTGTGCATATCTAATAAAGATTATGCAGATTTAGTTGAACTAGTTAGTGTATCCTCGTTCCTTTGAATTGTTTAGGTTTCGTTAACAACCCAAAAGAACAAAGAGATGATATAGCTGTCACCAAGCTGTCTCGTTTTTGTGAAGTCTTCTATTGACTGTTAATTCTTTATTCAGTCCTACAAAATGTGTGATGTACTGATGTGTGACCAACTTTCCATTTGATTGGTTGTATTAAGTGTTGGTGTCATCAAAACTTTGAACCTTTGACATGTTCTTCGTTTGAATATTTGTGTTTTTTTTAAGGTTTCAGATGGTACTAGATAATGCAGCTTTGGTAAAATCCCTTATATGCAGTACAGTACGAAAAATTCTAAGATTTTATTTCCTGTTTTCAGTTAAAGAGTCAGTTAGAATTCTTAGAAACAACCTTTCTGTTATTGGAAGGACAGGCTGAGTATGTCTGACTCTCCCTCACATATCCCTGGAGCAGGAGCCTCTTTGGAGGCGTTGGGGGGGGGGGGTAATGCCGATTAGGATTCTGAGACAAGTGTGACTTAGTACTGCATACATCGAGTTACTACTGTCTGACAGTCTAGATAGGGAGGGACTAAATGTCTACTGGAAACCATGTCTTGCAGGACTGTCCAACTGAATAACTGATGATACAGTAGGAATCTCTATATCTCTACGTTTGTTTCACGCTACTTGCTGGATGAAACTATGGTCAAGAATCCTTTTCTCCTCCTGCTAGCAGACTACCTAGGAAGTAGGAACAGATGCACTGTTCGTCGCCCTTATGGTGTTCTTTGTTATAATGCTGTTTGTGAATTTTTTTTTCTCTGCTTTTTGTAATGATCATAACATGGTATTCTGCTCGCACTTATGTCTGATATCCGACTCGCTTCCAATTCCTTGTGATATGTTGTTTCTACAGGATTACCCGAGCTTTCTTGACCGAACAGCAGAAAATTGAGAAGAAAGTTCTAAAGATTCAGAAGACCAAAGAGAAGCAGACTGCTAGAAACCAGTGTCAGTGATTACATAACCTTCTGGACTTTAGTTTTGATTTTAACGGATAGGACTATGAGTGAAATGATTGCTGTTTGAATTCTATCTAAATATCTGCGAACTATCAGAGTACTGAATATACTGATCTAGTGCTGAGGTTCTGGAGTGTCATGTGTAGCGAACAACAAATTCCTCGAATCAGCGTTTTACTTCTGTAGGTTATGCAGTTATGCTCTAGGACATGTAGCCTAAATACGCCTTTAGCCCGAACCTTGCTGCATTATTGGTGGTGACAGTAGATGAACGAGTACAATTTACACGAGCTTAAAGTCGTCCTTATTCTAAACCCTGAGGTAAATTTTGTTATTTTCAAATCCTAGTTCTGCCCATGGAATGTCTTCAGACTGTAATTCTGCAAGGGAGCGTGATTGACGCATTATTTTCATCACAAATGATCGACGATGAAATTTATTTTACAGCAAAGAACATGCTAAGCAGTGTTCCATACTGTACATTCAGGAATTACAGACCAGATAATTTGGGATTAACTGACAGTTAAGCCTGGGGTGGGAGGTACTTTTGACGAATGAACTGAAGAAAGCCAACCATCTTTGGAACTGAGGGTGTCACTTCTTTCACTTCCGGCACCTCACTCAGTGCGTTAACCCACGAAACCAACAACGGGTACCTCTCTGGGATGAGAAGCACAGCTCCGAAAAACTGTGCAGCTGCTTCATGTGTTCCGAAGAGGGAGTAGAATACTATGTCCAAGTATCCTGGGCTCACCTCCTTGTAAGATGGAACTCCACTTGGGAATATCTCCTTCATTCCCTCTTCAGCCACATCTAGCTTGCCCTGCAACTCATTCACCGTGTTCTGCTGTGCTTCGCCTACTGTCATGAGCATTTTTCCCATTATCTCGAATAACTGCCCATATCAGTGCCAGTGTTAGACATAGCAACAGATTACTTCTAATCCAAGCTTCTGAAAATAAAAATTCTAGGGAGTAGGTCCTTACCGGCTGGAAAAAGGCGGCCCAGAAGCGGTGTTTGGCCCTGAGGTAGGGATCCTTAGGCAGGAGGTGAGGAGGCTCAGGCCAGACTTCGTCGATATATTCAAGAATAATTGAAGACTCTGCAATTGGCTGTCCATTATGCACAAGCACAGGGACTTTCTTGTGCACAGGATTATATTTGAGCAGTAACTCACTTTTGTTGGAAAGATCTTCCTCTATGTTCTCAAACTCGATTCCCTTCACTTTGAGGGCGATTGTAGCCCTCATAGCGTAAGGGCTTGCCCAAAATCCATGCAACTTTACTGAGCTCTCGTCACCCATCAGTGTTGTAATGTGTTTGGCTTATATGTTGATGATCATAGACTCATAGTAACTCTATATATACTGCTCAAAATGTTGTCGTTTGGCATACATAAAAGATAAGGAGTAATAAAAAAGTGTGTAGATGAAGATTTTGTCCAACCAGTGATGGATTGACTGCATGTATATAAAATCTAATAGATATTACGCAGCTCAAGTTGAAGTTAGTGTACTCTAGTTCCCTTGGACTGTTATCGTCTGGTTTAATCTTTTCTCACATTTTCAAACAACACGTTAACAATCCAAAAGGAAGGTGGGTATACATGATAAATCTCTGTCAAGTGTTAATTAAATCTTTGATTGACTGTGTTATTCTTTATTCAGTCCTATACTATGTCAGTATGTAATGATGTGACCTGCTTGAACCCTTTGAATAAGTTTTGGCATCATCAAAACTTCAAACATTAGACTTTTTCTTTGTTTGAAAATCTTGATTTTGTACCAGATAATGCAGCTTTGGAAAACCGTATATACGGTACAGTGTGAAAGATACTGAGATTTTATTCCCTCCTCTTCTAGTTAAAGAATTCAGTTAGAAACAGCCCTTGTTAAAGTAAGGATTGGCCTGACTGTCTGAGTATGTCTGTCTTCCTTATGTTGCTGCATACATCTGCAGTCTGGTTTAGGGCCTAAAGACGTACTGGAAACCACGTTTTCCTGCTCATGACTGACTATATGGGGCGTTTTTATTCTCAGCGCAAAGGGAGCCATAAGGACAGTATAGAGGGGACGGATGTCAAACCCTCCTCGGTATCATCCCTGCATCCCAATGATCTTGCTAATTGAGGTAGCTGACATATGATATTCAGAACTTTTCCTTCAGATTGATAAGTTTCATTTTTATAATTGTGGATCAAAATCCATGTTACACTGTCATATGATATCAGTGTACAGTAGTCTAAGATGGGACATTATAATATGCCCTTTGACTGTCTTATTTTTTTTAGTGTTTCTAGCAAGGCAAAGAAACTGATAAGATGAGCTCATTGATTACATGATAATTTTCTTGATTATGGCTTATGGGTCATTTTCTAATCCCACTTGGCTTGCTTAATCACAGGTAGAAGTTGATCTTGAATGTCCCTATCCACTAAATTTACTTCATTTTCTGCATTGATGAATGATCAGGAAATCTGATTTCGACAATAATGGGGTTTTAGTGATAAGCTTTGTGGCTAGATGAAAGCCTGATCAATGCCAGTCTTAAATCTGACAGAAGGCGATTAAGCTATACGAGTTAATTGTATCTTTTCACCATTTCTTGAATTCTTTGGAATGTTTTTTGGTATTAAGGACTATAAACATTAACCGAGTCCCAACAGTTAGCTTAGAACATTGGTTTAGATGATTCTTTCACATTTCAGTACGTGAGACAGTGGAAGCACTCGTAAATGTCTTTCCACTGCTGACAGCTGAGGCATCATGCATCAGTACATGATTTTCCAGATGAGCTAGAGGGTAAAAATGATGTCCTTGACTTCTTTGTATGATTCAACAAGGTTCAGTTGAATACCATATGACATCTCTTTTAGAAAATGTACACTTTCCTCTGTTGTTTGTAAAAAGAATTGAAGAATTTCAGAAGATTATCAGTATCTTAAAACTCATACGACATATAGCAAGTAGAAATTCAGAAGTCCTGGCCTGCAGAATGTAGTCTAGATTTTACGATAAAAGGAAACCAATTTACAACGACATTGCTGTTACATACCACATCCTCACATGCTCTCGCATATGGCGAGGTAGGGGGATTGTACGCAATCTTACCCCTATGTTGAAAACACGGACACAGGACACTGTAAATAGGCCATAACTAAACATTCAACAACTTTGTAGTCTTATTCTGAGCTGTAAGCCTGTAAGTAAAGATTTACAGCAAGAGCTATCATACATACATCTCACTGTGACTGAGTGATTTGATTCCTGTTTCAATCAAGCTGATGGATAGCTTTGAAAATCATTTGAAGAAAGTTCACCAGCTTCTCATGAGGTGGAACAGCATCTTTGATCACAGGGAGGTCCATCAGAGCAGTTACCCATGAATATATCAGGGGATGTTTATCAGTGTCCAGAATCTTTAGACCAGTACTTTCTTCATGTGCTTTGTAAGCTCCAAATAAACTGATCATCAGGATGTCAATCAGTCCTAAACTTCGGCTCGTGACTGAAGAAGCATCCTTAGGGAAGGCATCCCCCATTTCTTGCTCCATCACTGTCATTTTTTCATGCAGCTCACTGAGGGCCTTTACTTGCGCTTCTCCACTGCATCGAAACAGATTTAGCACACCCTGCAGCATCTGTAAACATATCAATTTAAACAATTTGTTATTAGTAGGAAAAAAAAAAGCTGACAGGTACTTATAGAACTAGGCAAACCTGGTTGTGCAGGAAACTAGCCCAAAACCTGACCATGGCTCGTTCATAGGGGTTATCAGGAAGAAGCCTTGGAGTGTGATTCGGCCATGTCTCGTCGATGTATTCAAGTATGACAAGGGATTCAGCAATGGGCTTGCCGTTGTGTACAAGCACAGGTACCTTCTTGTGTACAGGATTGTACTCAAGCAAGGCCTGGCTCTTGTTCTGTAAGTCCTCTTCGACGTACTTGTAAGGTATGCCCTTAATTAAAAGGGCTAACTCTACCCTTTTAGAGTATGTACTAGCCCACATTCCATGTAGCCTTACTTGGTTCTCCCCTTCCATAGGAAATTTCTCTGGTTTGAAGCTTGAGTTGAAAGTTTTACTCTTAGAGCCTGTCTTAGTAAGATTAAATAGAGCCAAATTGTTTATTTTATTCATGTTAGGCCAAATATGGACTGACCATATATTATACTCAAACTATATCTTAATACTCCTAGGTTAAGGATTGACTCAAGTTCATACTAGTTTGTAGTTTCTATGGTTGGAAAATCAACATTGTTTGAAATTTAAATTTTTTTTTTGTCTAAAGAAGAGCAATTATCTGAATTTATTCTGATCAAGTGTTATATAGTATATAACTATATTGTAATAATTTGCATATATGAGAGTGAAGTTCTTTTTTAACACCTACTGACTGCAACATAATTTTGTTTTGAATGATCAATCATCCTCAGATATACTTCTATCACCAAATGGTCGTTTGGTTGTGTAAGGAAATTTGGATTTCCCATGCAATTTCATTTCCCAGAAAATAGAATTTTATGTGAATTTCTCGTAATAGTTTGGTTGATGTAGACATTAAATTCATGTAGGAATTTGCCAATTACCGAGGGGAGGGGGGATGTTAGGTAAACCAATTCCTTCATTTTGTAAGAATTAAAAAATTCCCATGAATTATCAAGTCCTATGAATTTGACACCACATCACTGTACTCCGCAGATAGTATACTAGATCATTTTTTTTTTTCGTAAACTCGAGTATACAAAATGTAGCATAAAGTTGGATGTACAAAAAAAACACTCGAGTATCCTGCGTGTCTTCAATTGCGTATTTTGTTACCTAGGTAACTACGTTCCAGTGTTCCATGCCCATAATGTGTTTACTTGGCTTTGCACAAAACATAATCTTATCCGACTCGAACCCGAGTTTAATTAAGGAGTGAAAAAAAATGCGGAATTTCCCGCAACTTCACTCATACTCTTTCTGCTCTCTCACTCTCACTCTCTTTCTCTTTAACTGTTCCATACAAATGGAGTATACAATTAGGGTTATTGCGCATTTGACATTCCCGTAATTGTCGACATTTCAGGGTGAGCCACTGATGCCATGGTAAGAACTGAGAAATCTGGTCTTTTTTTAATGTATAATTTCTGAATTCTGCTTATTGAGGGCTTGACTGTTAGTATTACTGCGTCTAATTTTGATGGGTTTTAGCTTAAATGCTTGTGTTATGATGTAGAAATGGCAGAATAAGTAGAAAGACTCTTCCTTTTTTCTGTTTTTCTTTGGTTTGGTGTGGAAATTGTGAAAGTTTGTTGAGCTGATATGAAATTACAGTGTTGATCATCTGGGAATTTAGGCCTCATTCATAATTATTCTCTGAAGTTAGTGTTTTGGACAATTTTGTCATGGGTCACCCGTAAGCAGCTTCTCTATAAGTCTATATCCGACCCCTCCTTACCACGACATAGGTGGGCGCCTTTGAGGCACTAGGGTAATGTGTCGAGGTAAAATCATTAGGGGCACTTGCGCAGTTGTAGGTAAATTAGTGGAGCCTTGTTTGGCTGAATTGAGGATTAAAGGAGGAGCCTTTAGTTATAGTTGCGGAAATTGGATAATTACGGGCTTGTAGTTGTATATGGGTGGGTTTATGTGTTATTGGCTTATTGCCCTTAGCCTCTTATAAGTTACAATGAATACAAGAGTTTTGGATGAAGTTGGGAAAATCAGTGACGAATTTTGGGGTTGATTGTTGATGGGAATGCGTACTTTGATGGTAGTACATTGGATAGGGTTCTAGCTAATCTGTAAAGCATATTTAAGATAATCTTTCATTCATCCAAGGGACCACCTTTCTTTGAAACCAGTGTTTGAAGATTCATACCTTGGGTTCGGGGATTGGTGGGATTAATGGTTGAAGGTGAAGATGTTTTGGGTGATGACTGATGAGTAGAGAAGTGAAGTTTTAAATATGCTACAGCAGCCAATTGATAATCTCATCATGAAAGAAAGGAAATCTGAAAGACGAGTGGATTTTGTGGTGCGCAGGTCCGTCATTGACTATGTGTATCATAATGTAAATGATTCAACTTTGATTGTCATCATGAAAGATCATGTTTCTGAATTCCTGTTTGATTATGAAGAGCTTTGTGGTGGTCACTTATGTCTTGGGGTTTTCGAATCTATGATAGAAAGGAAGTAGTAGGTGAACTTCAAGAGTTAATTGCGCAACATGTTCTTAGAAATTTATGATCTTTCATGCTTGGTAGTAAGAGAAAGAAACTAAAGTTATGCATTTTGAGAATGCTCTAGCCAACCGTGTGCTTTTGCTGGGTGTATTAGAACGTAACCCATGCGCCTTGTGAGAATATTCATAAGATGTTCAATTGTTGTGGATTTGAAATATTATTGTGGGCATTGATGTTTGGAGCTTTATCTTATTTGTATGTAATGTTAATATTAGAACTAGAAGCCCAACCTTATGAGCATTGATGTGACTGAATTAAGCCGGGTTTTTATGTTTGACGTGAGTGATTATGAGAACGTGATGGTTGATTTCTCTGGTCACAACACATTGTTTGGATTTTATGGATCAGCTATGCACTTATGCATTTCAGTTAAAAGGAGAATCGATATTTCTGGAAGAACGGAGTGCTGAGGAGCTATTTAGATGACCACTGAAAATATTTACCGATGTCGACCCATTGACGTTGATTATTTTGTGTAGAACTGAATTGTTGTTCCATGAATTCATGAGTTGAAGTTTACCAGGATTGTTGTGATTGCTCTCCCCCTTTTCGGTTGTTCTATTTTTCCTTTTCTTTGCAAACTAAGAGATATGTTCTAGTTTGGGCACTGCTGTCATTAAGTGGATACAGAGCATAAAATAGTGATGTCATTTCAATAGAAATGGTGATAGGCATGCTAGGTGTTAGGTCATATGCTAAGACAATCGGTAAATCGTGTTGTAACAAGTGTGTGTTTGGGGATCCAAACTGGCTATAGGGGATTCGGTTTTTGAGGTTTCCGTTGATGGTGTTGGTATTCAATTATTCATCAGTGAAAGAATTGTCTTTTTTTAGTGATTTTTTTTGTAAGATAGGATCTCATTTAAAATTTTAAATGTCGAACTACTTGGATGTTGGATTAAGATTATCAAGGTGGGTGAATCTCCAAGTGAGTTGCACATAATGAGGTGTAATAAGTTCATGGAAATTGACATAGTAGTCTTGGTGATCCAACTCTTATTCCGGCACTTCGGCCTAGACTGATATCTCAAACCAATCTCATCTTATGAAAAGTCAGTTATGTGATTCTGTTTCGGAGTGCGTTTTAGGTGAAAGGCTGCAAAACTTGTAATAGCGCTCGATTAGGACACTGGACTGAATTCATTGATACATGTCATTCATCAAGAATGATGCACAATGTTTATTCCACAGGAAAGAATGATCACTGCTCCATAATGTACATTCAGGAACAACTGGCATATTAACCTGAGGAGGGAAGTGCAGTTAGCGAATGAACTGGAGACAACCAATTTTGGAATTGGTGGTGTCACTTCTTTCACCTCTGGAACCTCACTCAAAGTATAAACCCAAGAAACCAACAATGGGTACCTCTCCGAGGTGAAGAACTTAATTCCGGAGATCTCCACGGCCGCTTCATGTGTTCCCAAGAGCGAGTAGAATACTATGTCCAATTACCTTACATTTACCTCCTGGGAAAATGGAACACCACATGGAAATATCTCCTTCATTCCTTGTTCGGCCACAATTAGCTTGTCCAGCACCTCATTCTGCGCGTTCTGTTGTGCTTCGCCTGCTGTCATGATCATTTTCCACATTGTCTCGAATAACTGCCCACATTATAGACCTTATTAGACATAGCCACAGGGTGGTTCTATCCCAAACTTCTGAACACTTGGATTTCAATTAATATTGTCTTCAATTTTTTAGGGGGAGAGAGGTCCTTACTGACTGGAAATAGGCGGCCCAGAAGTGGTGTTTGGGATCCTTAGGCAGGAGGTATGAGGGCTCAGGCGAGACTTCTTCGATATATTAAAAAATAACTGAAGACTCTGCAATTGGCTGTCCATTATGCACAAGTACAGGGAATTTCTTGTGCACAGGGTTATATTTGAGCAGTAATTCACTTTAGTTGGAAAGATCTTTCTCTATATTCTCATACTGTATGCCCTTCAGGTTGAGGGCTATTGTAGCCCTCGTAACGAAAGAGCTTGCCCAAGAACCATGTAGCTTTACTGAACTCTTCTCACCCATCTGAGTATTGAGTATTGACTGTACTGTCAAGCAATATACTTGGCAGATGATTATAGAAGCTCTATATACTGCTCAAGTCTTGTGGTTTTGAATAGATAATAGATACTAAAGAAATTCTAGATGAAGATTTGGTCCAACCATTGATGGATTGGCTTTGTGATATCTAATAACCTAGTACTCCATGCTTTCCCTTTGATTGTAAACGTGTCTCACATATTCTAACCAAACATTCATAATCGAAAAGAATGGAAGTAGTGTATATCAAGTCTGGCATAGTTTTTACCAATAGAATCTCTGTCCAGTGTTTATCGAAAATCTTATTGACCGTGTTATTCTTTATTCAGGCCTTCAAATTTTGTGATGTTCTGAGAGTGACCTGCTTTAACTCTTTCATTGGTTTGTTGAAGTGTTGGCATCATCAACACTTCAAACTTTAGACTTCTTATTTTTCCGTTTGTTTGAAAACCCTTGTTTTGTTCAAGGTTTCAAATAGTACTAGATATATATGAAAGTAAGTTTTATTCCCTAATTTATGTTAAGTTATCAAATAGTGAACTTCAAGAGTTATTGCAAGAAAAAAGTGAGTATGTCGACTCTCCCTTTTGTATAAACTGGGGCAGGAGTGTATTTGGAGGCCTTGGGGGTAATGATGATTGAGGATTCAGGGAGAAGTGTGACATATTACTGCATACGTCGAGTTACTACTGTCTAACAGTCTTGTTCAGGGACTAACGACATACTGGAAATTGTCTTTCAAAACTGTGATTATATGCTGAGCTCTTTAGATTTCATTTTGTTAAATCAGCTATATATCTGAACTGTCTGCTGCTTGACAGTCATCAGGTATTAGGCCATAGTTTTACAAAGCTCCACCTCTCTACTCTGTATAAGTCTGCCAATTCTTTGATAATGTTCAAAATATCAGAATTTGCACAACATGCTGTAATAAAATTGATGCATTAAGTTTCTCTGATGTACCCATGTAATCAAATATTCTCTGCTCACGAGTCATGACTGATATCTGAAGCTTTGTCATTTTTAGCGCTAAGGGCACCATAAGAACAATATTGATGGGACGGATCTCAAAGCCTTTTAGGTACCATCCGATACTCTTACCAGGTGAGGGCTGGCATCTGTTATTCAAAACTTTCTTTTCGGATTGATACGTGTCATTATATTGTGTTTCACGGTACACTGTCATATGATATCAGTATTCGATCATCCAAGATGGGATATGATTATATGATCTTTCCCTGTCTCATTTCTGTTTTCTAACTGATTCTTGCAAGGCAAAAAGTCTAAAAGATGAGGTCATTGATTACCTGTGGTCTGTGGACAATGATAAATTTCTTGATATAAGTCATTGTCTAGTAGAAGCTCAATTTGAATGTCAACTGTGTCTATTTATTGGTTTCTTCAATTGTACTCCCTCCATCTATGGTTTGTTAATGTTTGGTTTGGTACCCGTCACATATTCAAACTAAACGGTAACAACGTTTAGACTCCAAAAGAACGGAGGGAGTGATCGATGAATGATCTGATCAAGATATCTGTTAAGTAGGCATAGACTGTTACCATAAACCAATGTTAAACAATGAAATTCCAGACGAATGCGTGATTCTGTAGCGGAGTAAATTACTGGACGTTAAAAAAAAAGGAATGTCAGGAGTGGGGTTCGAACCCACGCCCTTTCGGACCAGTACCTGAAACTGGCGCCTTAGACCACTCGGCCATCCTGACTTGGTTGATATACATTCACTCTTTAAACTTTATATTATTAAATTTGTATTGGTAATTTCCAATCAAACTAAATAAAATTGTAATTTCCCGCTATAAAATTTCGTAAGATGCAATTTATTCTTTTCTCAAAAATAAAATAAAAGAATGCAATTCAATCTTATGAATTTGATTATCAAACAAATTTTTTTTTTTCCAAAAGAATCATTCTTTTTAACAGATGTTTTACTTCTTTTGCTTATTATACCGAAAATAATGCCCATTTGATCAAACAATTTATTTTCTAAATTATAATTTAATTAACCCACTTGAAATTTTTTCATCTTGGAACAAATCAAGGGTATATATACTTAAGAATTACATACCCATTTGAATAAAATTGCTACTTTTGATTCTGATGTTCTCCTGATGGATAATTTGATTATCAAAATTACGGCGATTGAGGACGCACACAAGGTGTTTGATGAAATCCGTAGCCTAAATGACATTAGTTGGAATGTTATGATTTCGGGTTTTAATCACAATTTGCCGTATGATGGTGCTTGGAGATGTTTTCGCCGAATGCGGTCATTGCGGTATGGGAGTGTTATATCGACTTGTGGTGGTCGAGGGTCTTTGTTGTATGGGAAGTTGATTTATTCGCTTACGCTGAAAGATGGGTTCTTTTCCAATGGGTATGTAAGGTCTGGTATGATGGATCTGTTTGCGAAAAATGGGAGGTTTGAGGATTCTTTTCGGGTGTTTAATGATTGGCCGTTTGAGGAAAATGTTGTTTGTTGTAATAGTATAATATCTGGGGCTGTGTGCAGCGGGGATCATGAGAGAGCTATGGAAAATTTTGATCAAACGCGTCTTGTTTCTGTAGTTCCTAATAGTTATACGTTTTCTGGTGTATTGGCTGCTTGTATTGCTCGGGAAGATGATGCTATGGGTAAGAAGGTGTTGAGGAGGAGAGTATGAGATGAGGGGAAAGCTTATCATTCTCATTTCCTTATAGAAGGTTCATGGGACTGTCATTAGTGTTTATGTTCCAAATGCGGGGCTGTGGATGAAGCGCCAAAAACTTCTTGAGGATGCCTGTTCAAAATGCGGGGATATGTTCAAAAGAATGATCTTGTGCCGGCTCTTAAGCTATTTAAGAAATGAGGAAACTTGGGGTTGAAGTGAACAAGTATACTTAATTGATTCATGATTAGACAATTTATACATCTCAGATGATGCAAAACGTTTATTACACAGGAAAGAACTTTACTTGTTTCATAATACATTCTGGAAACACACTCCAGACTACTAGGGATATATAAAGCTGTATTTAAACCTGTGGGAGGTATTTTTGACGAATGAAATGGAGAAATGCAACCAATTTTGGACCTGGGGGTGTCACTTCTTTCACTTCCGGAACCTCACTCAGTGCATCAATCCATGAAACCAACAAGGGGTACCTCTCCTGGGTGAAGTATTTAATCCCGGAGAACTCTGCAGCTGCTTGATTTGTTCCCAAGAGCGAGTAGAATACTATGTCCAAGTACCCTACATTCACCTCCTGGGAAGATGGAACACCACGTGGAAACATCTCCTTCATTCCTTGTTCAGCCACATCTAGCTTGTCGAGCAACTCGTTCTTTGCATTTTGTTGTGCCTCGCCTATTGTCATGAGCATTTTCCACAGTGTCTCCAATAACTGCCCATATAGCCATATTCTCCCAGATTAATTCTAACCCAAACTTCTGAGTCAGAAGTTCTGACTATTAGATTCGAGTATATTATAAGATCTTTTATTTTTCCGGGGTTTGAGAGGTCCTTACCGGGTTAAAATAGGCGGCCCAGAAGCGATGTTTGGCCCTGAGGTAGGGATCCTTAGGCAGGAGGTGAGGGTGCTCAGGCCAGACTTCGTCGATATACTCAAGAATAACTGAAGACTCTGCAATCGGCTGTCCATTATGCACAAGTACAGGGATTTTCTTGTGCACAGGATTATATTTGAGGAGCAACTCACTTTTGCTGGAAAGATCTTCCTCTATGTTCTCAAACTCTATGCCCTTCACTTTGAGGGCGATTGCCGCCCTCATGGTGAAAGGGCTTGTCCATGATCCATGTAGCTTTACCGACCTCTCATCACCCATGAGTATTAACTGTACTGTCAAGCTATGTATTTGGCTTTAAGTTGATGATAGCTTGATATAAAAGAAACAAAAGCTGGAGCTGAGTATTTGGTTGTTCAACCAGGATATAATAATTCCTTGGAGTTCCCGGCATGGCTGTAAGTTGTAACCAATAGTATTTCTGTGTAGTTATTTTAAATATATTGTTGACTGCTAGTTTTTTATTCAGTCCTATAAATTATTTGTGATATATCATGTGACCTACTTTAGCCCTTTCGTTAGTCCTAAAAGGTACTGGGTTCTTCGTTTGAAAATCTGTGTTTTGTTTAAGGTTTCCCAATCCCCTGGGTTTGTTTAAGAGTCAGTTGGAAACAAGCTTGATAATATTTTGTTGTTCCTCATTTATCACCTGTAGCGGGAGTCTCTTTGGAGGCCAGGGGTTTGGTGATGGTTCCGAGAGAGCTGTGACATAATATTGGATGTACCAAGTTATGAGTTTACTATCGTCTCTCACTCTCGTTTGGAGACTAAGGCCTACTGGCAGGCATGTCTTACATAACTTGGATAAGATGCATCAGCTACGGATACTTGCATTTTTTTTTTCAATGCGTTGGATTACTTTTGTGTATTGATGAATGATCAAGAAATTTTGTTAAAACATGGTTTTTGCAATGAACTTCAGAATGACATAGTAAGCAATTATATTCAAACTTTTGCTATGGGGTTATAGTGATTAACTTTTAAAGTTGTTATGAAAGCTTATTTTATGCCGGTCTAAGTTTCTGAAGAATGCCAATCAGGCTATTCAATTTGTTAGATCTTTGTATTATTTCTTCAATACTTTTGGGAAGCCTTTAGTACTCAGGAATAGTATAAACATTGATTAACTGAGCGTCTACCATGCGCATAGGCAGGAATGAGTATATGATGATATATGTTGTATACTTGTATGTATGCATATGGCTAAGGTTTGGACTGCTTTTTCTGGTTTCATTATTTATTTTTCTTTTTGTGGTGTTAATGTAGATAGATCGAAGGTCAAGAATGTGAGAACAAGGACTTTCACTCTAAATGTGAGGATGCTCCGAGAAGTTGTCAATTGTCACAACTTGGAATTTACAGCTGAAGCTCAACTTCATGTAAGGTTCTCCGACATTTGGCTTTCGTTTCTATTGTGTTACCCTCATCATATAGACAACTAGAGTAATGACTTTGGATGGTAACTAAACAATTGATTATCTGGGAAAAGTATATGACTTGATGGTCTTGTGAGTTTGAAGTCACCGGGTTTCATACTTTCATCATGTGCAAGGTTTGAGCTATTGAACACACAAATCTACCATCTGTGAATTAAGGGGCAAATGAATTATATTAAACGTTTAGATGATCTCTATTGATGTGAGCTGGAAGTCTGTATTACAGAGCTTTAAAATGGGGATGGCAAGATTTGCACGTTTTGTTTGTGATACCCTAGGGGAGATTGCCCAAACTGTCGGTGTAGGATGCGGCCTAGGTGTCCATAATGTCATTGGTGTTTGTATTGTTGAGGACTTGATGTGAATGGTATGGTTATTGATAGAGAGTCCCTTGGGAGGAGGTAGTTTGAGTTTAGAGGTGGAGGAGGTAGTTTTGGGCTTAGAGGCGGAGGAGGTAGTTTTGGTGTAATTCTTGCTTGTAAGGTTAAATTAGTACCTGTTTCCGAAACTGTTACAACTTACAACTTTTACTGTTGTTCAAACACTAGAGGAAGGCTTAACTAAATTACTGTACAGATGGCAGCAAATTGCTTCTAAACACGATGATAATCTCTTCATTAGAGTGGTGATAATGCCATGCCAGGAACAAATGAACACTCCCTAGTGCTACTGAAAAAGCTGTGCAAGCCTTGTTTAATGCATTGTACCGTGAATCAACTGATGCAAATTATGAGGAAGAGGTTTCCTGAGTAGGGATTGCAAGTAAAGGACTACAATGAATTGAGTTAAATGGAATGAGCTGTCTATATTGCAGGGTTTCCTACCGGAACTAGCCCTGAATGTCGTTGCAGGGTTCACATCTTTGATCACAGGGCATGAATATATATCAGGGGGATGTTTTTCTGTGTCCAAAATCTTTAAACTAGTCATTTCTTCCTGAGCTCTGTTAGCCCCCCCTCCCCTCTCTTACTAGTTCTACTACTTCTCTTGGCCAAATGTGGATTGATCTACATCTAATATCATCGATTTTGATAATAATTAACAGGCAAATTCTGGCCTATTTAGCCCATTTCAGGAGAATTATGAAGCCCATGTGAGGAATTGGGCTGCTGCTAGCAGGGGAACAGTGTGCTTGTGCTCGACGTCTCAAGAGTCAGGTGACTATTAGCTTTTGCTTTTGGATTTTTAGTCGTTTTTTCATTTTCTCTCGTAAATTTCAACTCGTTCAATCTTTTAGCGTACTCGTCTTGACCTTATTCGTAGCTAAGTTACTCGTTTGTACTCTTTAGTTTGTTAAATTATGCTTTTACTTGTTCTTTTTTCTTATATCTTATGAATTTTGGAATGTATGACGTGATTAGAGTCAAAATTAGAGTTCATTCATCGGAATATGTCGGAATGATAATTGAAACTATTTATGTTAGCCTGAACTCCTAAGTACCTAATACTCTTCATTTGTTGTAATGCCATGGAAATAAGACTTAAGATATAGTACGAAGTGATTTCAAAAAAAAAAAAAGATATAGTAAGAAGAATGTTATTAGTATGTGGTTCCCATTGGTTTTAACAAGTGTTCTTGTTTGAATCGTAAGAAAAAAGTTTTCATATTCAACTCAGTAAAAAAATTTAAAAATAGAATTCAATTAAGTCAAGATTAGACTTTAGCGGTAGTAATGTTCACACTTTGCAAAAAGGGGTGTAAATGGAGAGAAAGTAAGTGGACTGTCCTTCTAATAAGCTCTTACTTTATAAAGTGTGGACAAATCAAACTTTTAACTTCAATTTATCTCTGCTACTTCAAAAGTTCCCATTTATCTTCTTTCCCTCAGTGATTTTTTTTTTCTTTCTAATTAAGTAGAAAAAAAGTTTAGGTTAATCCAAACGACAATGTGAACGAACTTAAATTGAGATTTCGACATAGCACATGCAATTTTGAGGATATATGAAATGTTAATAACTATTTACGATACATTAAAAACAAAGTTGTAGGTAGACCCGATTAACAGTTTAAAATTATACTTTCGTTAATCATGCCAACGTTACGTTTAAGTTTAAGAAAAAATTGAGTCTAACATGAGTATATACTTAGAATTGGAAAATGAGAGTGAGTCAAGTTATATGAAGTCAACATTTAGGAAATTACAGGAGTCTATCATGCCTTAAATTTGTCGTCTCAGGAGACTTTAGAGTCATAAAATTGATAATGAGTGGAACATAAACAAGATTTGACATTAGACAAATTTGGAATTCATCTTGGAACTTGGTAGCCTGCATTATTGGGGTTTCACATACTTCTACTGTACGCTTCTCCTACTTAAATGGGTTTACTAGTACTAATGTTTTGAGTTGATGTGTGGGGTTACCTAGTGATAGAAATATGACGAGATTAAGTTTGTCCGAGGTTCGAATCCCTCTTCCTACAACGATTAGTGCTCGATTGCATTAAGAAAAGGTATCGAGGTCATCCAAGTTAGAGAAATGTCGAGTTTAATTTAATTCAGCTTCATCAAACTTAATCCAACAAGAGATGTTGGCAATAGATTGTTAGATCTCCTCTACCCTGTAATTTTTGTGTTAAGTTTCTTTACAAATTGATGGATTTAGATTATGTCTAATTAAAGTGAATCGATTAAAATCAGATCAAATCAAAGTGAATTAATATTAGTAAGATCAAATAAGAGCATATGAATCCATGCTCTTATTGATACAAGCATTTCTAATTGATACAAGTAGTTTAATCACCATGGCTTCCTACCTTCAACAATGAAGATTTTTAATCATCAATCACAAGATTTTCTGCTTAACTTTTACTTTAATGTAAGAAAGCCTAATTCGATCACTAAAGAAAGCTTCTTGGTCGTATAATTGTGGCTACGTATGTCTTACTTCTAAACCTTTTTCTCCGTCTTTCATGTCGGATATTTCCAAAATTTACATGGTAAATATATAGAGTGAGACATCAGAAGACATCAGGTGAGATAGAAGTTTCGCACTGAATGTCTCATCCTTGTGATAAAACAAAATGGAGGTAGCTTATATTATATGCTAACAATAGGTTTAAAAATTGCATGTCGAATTATTGAGATTGTACTACATAAATATAATTTTACCCATAATCACCAATAATGTTAATTTCGCAATGGAAATTATAGTAATTAAATAATTACTATACTTTCTATTTGTTTAAACTTTCTTTGAGAAGACACAACAACCTAATTTTTTGTCACTTGTTAGCATCAACATTACAAAACACCAAAAAAGATAATTTTGTTTTCACAGTTGATAATTGCGTAACTTTGAGGTTGATCAGCGTGCATAATAAAAGGGAAGTAAATGGATTATATATCATGCACATGGTGCCCAAATTATGGAATAACTTAATTAACAACTGAAAGATTAGCAAATGTAATTGATCAGAATCTTACCACCAACTTCCACCAGTCACCACTTTAACTTAGTTTAATTTACTTGTGAATTTGATTAGGATCAAACAATGATCATAATGTCTTACAGATAAGAGCACTCAAGGGGCCTTCTAAAGGTTGAAATAATTCTTTGTTTGCATTGCATGAGGATGAAGCTTGGAATCTTTGAGAGTGATTATGCCTAAAAATCTAGCTTGTAGATGACACCTCATGATGCTCATTATGTATGCTCAGAATAGTTATCATGTCTGGCCTTTCATGAGCTTTATGAGTTACGGTGGAGGTTTACCTTGCTAGGCTTGTCAAATTCTCGAGTCGAGCTCACTCAGGACAAGTTTTATTGAGTTAACTGCAGAAAACACACACGCACACACGAAAAAACAAGGATACTATCCGGGAAGTCTACTTTGAGTAATTAGGGTGCAAAACTCGGGATGATTTTGAGTTTGAAACCCGAGAATTGTGAAGATGTATGGTGAAACTTGGGATCATTTTTGGCTTTCTCCTAATATGTTATAATCCAAGCCTTTGGTTGGGCAAGGGAGGTAAGACTGTAAGAGGATTTCTCGTACGATTAGGTTTACACCTCGTTCGTCATTAATAATTTCAAATTCAATTTGAAGAAAATGACTCTTTGGCTAAGATGTAGATGATAAACCGTTAAATCTTGATTTGCAATTTGCTTCTCTTATTGTACAAGCATTTACAATTAGCTATAGACAAAAGAAGAAAAATATAGTACAATCTTAGGGGACATGAACAAGAATAAAGGAGGGATGGAGACTTCCAAAATGTGGGCTAAATTGTAGGATAACAAGCACTAGTTTTTTTTTTTTTTTTCATCTAATCAAACTTTTGAACCAACCCTATGATTACAAGTATACTGCTATAGTGTAATCTTTTGACTGATGAATTATCCCACTTAGAAGTAGCCAAAGCATGCAATTACACCAATTTCAACTTCAACTTCACTTCACAACTTTTATATGACTTTGACCCACATTTCCATAAACTTAACTCCCACTTATTTACCCCAAATTATGACGATCACATTACCTCAATCCAAAGTCATCATTAACCCTTATAAATCCATGATCATCACACCCCATTTTTTGCAACACTTCCCTGAACAACAAACAAACAAGCAACAGCTTCAGGGAGAAGACAGCAGAAATTAAAGGAAATAATGTTTTCCTCTAGGAATGTAACCCTTGTGTTTTTGCTCACAATCTTCTCAATCTCAGCTTCGTTCGCTCACCCGAATGCGAACCAAGCAAATTTTCTCCATTGTTTATCTCAGAACATTAGTCCTCCAAACCCTTTTCCTTCATCATGTTACACTCCAGGTAACATGACTTCCTTTACAACCATCTTAAACTCCACTGCAAATAATCTAAGGTACCTATTACCTTCTGTCGAAAAACCGCAATTGATTTACATGCCCTTAGATGAATCCCACGTACAAGCAGCTGTAATGTGTGCTAAAACACTTGGGATTCAGCTAAGGGTTAGAAGTGGAGGGCATGATTATGAAGGTATGTCCTACTCCTCGGAGATGGGAGACCCCTTTGTAGTCATAGACATGGGGAGGTTACGTTCTGTTATCGTCGATATCGAGGATAGCAGTGCTTGGGTTGAGGCAGGGGCGACAACAGGGGAGTTGTATTACAGGATTTCTGAGCAAAGTAAGACTCATGGTTTTCCTGCTGGTTTGTGTAATAGTATTGGAATAGGAGGGCATATAACCGGGGGTGCATATGGTGCAATGATGAGAAAATACGGTCTAGGAGTCGATAATGTGATCGATGTTCGTATTGTTGATGCGAGTGGTAAGATTATTGATAGAGCAGCCATGGGAGAGGACTTGTTTTGGGCTCTTAGAGGTGGTGGAGGAGGTAGTTTTGGTGTAATTCTTGCCTGGAAGGTTAAATTAGTACCTGTTCCTGCAACTGTCACAACTTTTACTGCGATTAAAACTAAAGAGCAAGGGTTAACTCAATTACTTTATAGGTGGCAACAAATTGCTGATAAACTTGATGATAATCTCTTCATTAGAGTAGAAATTATGCCAGGAACAATCGGTAACACTACCCAAAAAACAGTGCAAGCGTTGTTCAATGCACTGTACTTAGGTAGCGCGAATCAACTGATGCAAGTTATGGGAAAGAGCTTCCCTGAATTGGGATTGCAGCCGAAGGACAGCAACGAAATGAGTTGGATTGAGTCAGTTGTTTACATTGCAGGGTACCCTACAGGAACTAGCCCTGATGTGTTACTCCAAGGGAAGCCCTTGTTCCGAAACTACTTCAAGGCAAAGTCCGATTTTGTTAGGCAACCTATTGATCAGCCAGGGCTTGAAGGACTTTGGAAGAAGTTGTTGGCTTCAGATAACTATATTATGATTTGGAACCCTTATGGTGGGATGATGAGTCGCATACCAGAGTCAGCAACCCCGTTCCCCCATAGAAAAGGCGTCATCTATAAGATACAGTATGTGGCCTCATGGCAAGATGGTTTGGAAGGTGAGGCTACAAACATGGGTTGGATTAGGGACTTGTACAATTACATGGAGCCTTATGTGTCTAACAACCCTAGGGAGGCATATGTTAATTACCGGGATCTCGATTTGGGGATGAACAAAGATGGCGATACCAACGTCGCTGAGGCCAGTGCTTGGGGTACCAAATACTACAAGGATAATTTTCAGAGGTTGGTCCAAATTAAATCCAAATTTGATCCTGAGAATTTCTTTAGGCATGAGCAAAGCATTCCAACTCTTGCATCTTCTTGTACCACCAAGACTAAGAAGAAAGCTACTAAGTTTCATTTCCACAAGTCTGGTGGAAAGGTGCACCATAAGAAGCATGGGTGGTAATTAGCCCAAATTACAAGGGTGACTACACCTAGAATTGTAATTTATATCTATACAAGAGTTCGTGTTTTTTTTTTTATTAGAGCTGATCACGGGCGGGACAACGACTTGTTACGTCCGTTTTTGATGATAAATGTAGTAAAGGTTCAAGTGTGATATGTACTACAAATAATGAAGAAAATTGATAGGTGTTTGGTTTTGAATTAGTCATGCGTTGGTAATCACGTATGTAATTTGTGTGCGTGCAAATTTTGGTGTAATCGACTATTTTTCTACTGAATTGCTAAATGTCGCCCACAAAATGACTAGTGATACCCAGAATGCCCTTACCACTCTTCAAAGGTAAGATGAAGAGAGAGAAAGTGGTGAAAGCTGATAAGGGCAATATTGGAAATGTGAGGGTAATTTGTAGGCGATATTTTGTTTTTGTGGGCGACATTTAACAATACCCTTTTTCTAATTGAGTCTATTTAATTACGTTTTGATTTTTTTGTCCCATCTCTATTATTGATGTTGTTAGGTTCAATTATATGACCTACTGTCCAATTATTACTTCAGTGATCTCACTGATTAGTGATTACTGTGGAAGCTACCATAATAGAGGCACAGAGTATGCTTTGTATGTGCTGCTAAACATGAAGAATGAGACCTTCTCTAACTCTAATACCAACGGTTCGTCACTAACACAGAAGTTTACCTTGTTCAAAAATTGTTTAGTATTTGCATAATTATCGCATATTTAGACAACGAACGGTGCATTATGATTCGACTTACTGGGCATAGCGTGACACTACTGCTAGGCGCTAGCCCTAACACTGTGTTGGGGGCACAACATTAAAGAGGAAATTGAGGGAAGTGGTGGATTTGCACCCTGGATCCACCATTTCCCCCATTTTCGTCTCTAATGTTGTGTGTTTATGCCCCAACACATTGTTGGGGCCAGCATAACCACACTAAGCGTACTTAAGATCGTTGTAACTGAACATATTCAGACAAGAGTGTAAATTACGATCCAACTTAAATTTTCACTTTTTTTTAGCGAAGGCAAATCTTTAAATCTTCAATGATTTTAATTACTCCGTACATTGACGTGTGTTTTTGAGACACAGTTGTCCTTGGATTGCTGGATGACTATGAGTAAGATCTGCACTATGTACCAATGGCCAATGACCATCTTTTGCAGTGTGCTACACATATTACAGTGCCGACAAAAAAAACTGAGCGTAAAATACAAGTTTTTTCAGCTAGGTGTATCAGTTAAAGAGCATCAATTTTTAAGATAAATGTGACAAATTATTCGATTGTCAACCTGAAATAACTAAGTCTTTCATACATGGACAATGAAGGTAGGCAACATTTTTCTTCAATTTGTCATTTAAACAGCGGGTACTTCATTACTTTGCGCTTGAGAGGGGCAAACCAGAGGAAAATTTTGCAATGGACTTTGACGAAACAAACATCACAAATCACAAGTCTTTGACGTCTGAAAGAAGTCGGTGGAAACTGTAGGGATCAGATGTTCCTGCAGAGGTAGAGTCTAATTTACGTGAACGATGTGTTGTAAATTTATGATGTCCGTTGCTCTTCCCTTTTCTGGATTTCTACGTATACGGTATATCGTTATGGTTCTTTCCTCTTTGAATTTCTACGGTACACAAGACGGTTGATGGATGACGATTTATGTTAGCCGACCCAAATCATTTTGGAAATTCATTCATATCAAGTTCCGTTAGGAAAATAACGCATTCTGGAGTTTATAACGAACAAAACCGGTCCACGTGAGTCACTAATCTAGCACCATAATGAGCTATAGTTTACCCGGACGCGACCGCCTAACATGATAAACAAGAATTCTCTAAAAAACCATTTACAATTAATTGCTTCTAAAGAACTGTCTAAGTTTTTTAAGGAACTTGACCAAATTTTCATGAGCCGGGGCGGTGTCTAGAACAAGTTGAAGCCCATCACGAGACCTCATCCATGAGAATGCAAGAGGGTACTTCTCCTCGTCAATGAATTTGACATTGATGGCTTCCTCGACACCCTTGATTATGGGCAACATTGTGACCATCAGTATGTCTAAGATCTCCATATTTTCGCCCTCTGAATTAGAGCGTAAATCCTCTACGTTTGCTTCTAATTTGGTCATGTTTTCTTGGATATCTTTGATAATCTTCTCTTCTTCGTGATCATTAGGTGCTTTCACGACATCCCGGAGTCTCTCAAACAACTATAAGAGAATATACGAGTTAGCTCAGTCGATATATTCACAAGTACGTACATCCTAGACCACGCAAATGTGTCCATAATAAGCATATACTAGGACTTTGTTTGACAATCTCGGACAAAAAGCGTAAATAACAAGTTCAATTGCTTCAACAGGAGATTGGTTTATGTTTGACTAGTAGGCAAACAACATGCAATCGTTAACTAAGACAAAAACATAATGCACCCTACAATACGTGAAATAAGAAGCTATATAAACCAACCTGTAAGTCGATAAATCGAGCCCAAAAGCGCGCTTTAGCTAGTAGAAGAGGATTTTCACTAGGAAAAAGTCTAGGAGAATATATCCAAACTTGATCAATATACTCGAGAATGATGAGAGATTCAGGAATCGGCGTACCATCATGAACCAACACCGGAACTAGCTTCTTAACCGGATTATACTGGAGTAACAACTGACTCTTGTTTTTCAAGTCTTCCTCGATATATTCATAGGATATACCCTTAATTGTAAGGCCAATTTTCACCCTTCTAACCCAAGGGCTCGCCCACATCCCATGTAGCTTCACATTTCCTTGTATTTCTGCCATTTGTTCGATAATTATCTTATGTTTCGTCTTTGGCCTCTCTAAAAGGTCTAATAATCTAGTAGTGTATGTTAAGTTAATATGGAGAATTTGGGATTATTTTACGAAGGTGAAATGTGGTCATTTTATCGTGTACGTCGAAGAGGTAGCTGTACTTTGGGGCCGATGTCTTCTTGCAAATTGGCTGTGTAAGTGCGTCCAACGCGATATTACTTGGTCCTTTGTTATCCACATATTTGCAAACCACCAACCGGCCAATTAATTGAAATAACGGAACTCATCCACCAACTTTGTATGTTTTCGTTGCATAAGCGAGCGACTGATGTTACATGCCAGGTAGGGGTTAAGATAATGAATAATTGAATATTCAAATACCAGAACACTTCTTATGTAGGTTGATCTTCTAACCATTGGGTCAACCTTACTTCTCAGAGATCACATTAAATGTACGTTGTAATGTATACTTCTTTATCTTACTCCATATGGTCTATTGGCCTCGCAATCATTAGAGTTGGCTATGGCGCAATGTAGGTAGGGGTTAGAGTGTTAGACCAAATCTCATTACGTTACATATACTAATACTCTACTAAGCACTTTCAAACTCTAGCTTAGAAACATGCACCATTAATGTTATAACATAAATTCTAACGCCTGTTATGTAACATAACTGTGCTCATATATACTCCATGAAATTGATTATGAATGAAAACTTCTTCTTTCATGCTGTATATAATGCTATCATTCTAAATTTTGTTTCTAACAATGCTCCGTATCAATTACTACTATATGTATCGACTTTGGAAGTTTTATGCGACCTAAAGATGTTACAAATTCAATGAGAATTTCTAAGCTGTATATAACCCTATCATTCTAAATTTTGTTTCTAACACTGCTTCGTATAAATTATTATATGTATCGACTTTGGAAGTTTCATGCAAAATGTTACAAATTCAATGAGAATTTCTAAACATGACCATGAAAGATTGAAAGTAGATCCCTAAATACCACTTGTGTATTCTTTGGTCGTAAAAGAGAAGATTCATGGAAAAAAAAAAAGGAAATAAAAGGAATGTCAGGAGTGGGGTTCGAACCCACGCCCTTTCGGACCAGTACCTGAAACTGGCGCCTTAGACCACTCGGCCATCCTGACTTTGTTGATGTACATACACTCTCTAAAGTTTATATTATTTAAAATCGTATTTATAATCTCCAATCAAAATAAATAAAAATTGTAATTTCCCGCTATAAAATTTTTGTAAGATGCAATTCATTCTTTTCTCAAAAATAAAATAAAAGAATGCAATTCAATCTTATACTATGAATTTAATCATAAAACAGAATATAATCTTGAAAAGATTCATTCTTTTTAACAGATGTTTTACTTCTTTTGCTAATTATACTGAAAATAATGTTAATTTGATTAACCCACATGAAATTTTTTCATCTTGGAACAAATCAAGGGCATATACACTTAATAATGCCAAAGAATTACATGCCCATTTGATTAAAATTGCTTCTTTTGATTCTGATGTGTTCCTAATTAATAATTTGATTGATTGTTACTTCAAACTTACGGCGTTTGAGGATGCACAGAAGGTGTTTGACGGAATGCCTAGCCCAAATGACATTAGTTGGAATGTTATGATTTCGGGTTTTGATCACAATTTGCTGTATGATGATGCTTGGAGATGCTTTTGCCGAATGCGGGCATTGGGGTATGGGAGCAGTCAGTTTACTTATGGGAGTGTAATCTCTGCTTGTGGTGGTTTAGGGTCTTTGTTGTATGGGAAGTTGATTTATTCGCTTACGTTGAAAGATGGGTTCTTTTCCAATGGGTATGTAAGGTCTGGTATGATTGATCTGTTTGCGAAAACTGGGAGGTTTGAAGATTCTTTTCGGGTGTTTAATGATTGGCCGTTTGAGGAAAATGTGGTTTGTTGGAATAGTGTAATATCTGGGGCTGTGAAGAGTGGGGATCATGAGAGAGCTATGGAAATTTTTGATCAAATGCGTCGGGTTTCTGTAGTTCCTAATAGTTATACATTTTCTGGTGTCTTGGCTGCTTGTATTGCTCGGGAAGATGATGCTATGGGTAAGAAGGTTCATGGGCTGGTGATAAAACATGGTGCTGGGAAAGATGTTTATGTTGGGACTGTTATTAGTGATTTATATTCCAAATGCGGGGCTATGGATGAAGCGACCAAAAACTTCTTGAGAATGCCGGTTCAAAATGTTGTTTCATGGACTTCTATGATCTCTGGATATGTTCAAAAGAATGATCTTGTGTCTGCTCTTAAGCTATTTGGAGAAATGAGGAAAGTTGGGGTTGAAGTGAACAAGTATACTATCACCAGCATACTCAGCGCATGTGCCAAGTCGCAGATGATTAATGTCGCTATGCAAATGCACTCTTGGATACTTAAATTTGGACTGTCAACTGATCCTGTTGTGAGGGCTGCTTTGATGAACACATACTCTAAAGTGGGAGAAGTTGGTTATTCTGAAGTGTTATGCCTAGAACAGGATGGCTCTGAGGATGTGAGAGTGCTTACGACGATGATATCTTCTTTTGCTCAGAGTAAAAGGTTGGACAAAGCAACTTCTTTATTACGGAGAATGTTATTGACAGGTCTAAAACCAGACAATTTCTCCATTTCCAGTATTCTGAGTATTATAGACATTCTGGACATGGGGCGACAGATACATTCTCATGTGCTGAAAACAGGACTGGTTTATGATCTTTCAGTAGGTAGCTCACTGTTTACAATGTACTCAAAATGTGATCGTGTGTTGGATTCTTATGATATTTTCCTCCAGCTTAAAAACAAAGACATTGTCTCTTGGGCCTCCATGATTTCTGGATTTGCGGAACATGGATATGCTGATGAAGCCATCCAATTGTTCAGAGAGATGCTGGCTCTGGGATTCAGGCCTGATCAAATTACATTGGTCGGTTTACTGACTGCTTGCTCCTTTCAGGTTTCCTTATTAAAAGGCAAGGAGATACATGGCTATGCTTTCCGTGTGGGGATTAGCAGAGAATGCCTCTTAGGAGGTTCACTTGTAAACATGTATGCGAAGTGTGGTGATCTAGGTTTGGCAAGGAAGGTGTTTGACATGATTCCCCGTAAAGACCAAGTTATATGCTCCTCTTTAGTTTCAGGTTATGCCAAAAATGGAAACATTGAAGAAGCACTATGTGTTCTTCGGGAAATGCTAGTGGCGAATCTCCAAGTTGACTCCTATACAATGTCATCTATTCTTGGTTGTGATGCTCTTTTAAGTAGAACTGACATTGGCATACAGTTGCATGCACTTTTGATGAAATTGGGGCTGCAGTCTTATGCTTCTGTTGGTAGTGCGCTCATTGCAATGTATACGAAATGTGGAGCTATCAATGATTGCCGTAAAGCTTTTGATCAGATAGTTGAGCCTGATTTGATTGGGTGGACAACTATGATAGTGAGTTATGCACAAAATGGTGAAGGTGAAGAGGCCTTGAAACTTTATAATGCTATGAAAAGTAGGGGTGCAAAACCAGATTTGGTGACATTTGTTGGTGTGTTATCTGCTTGTAGCCACACTGGCTTAGTGGAAGAAGGATATGCTCACTTAAGCTCTATGTCCATGGTCTATGGGATTGAACCCGGCCTTTGTCACTATGCATGCATGGTTGATCTTCTTGGTCGGTCTGGAAGGCTTAAAGAAGCAGAAAGCTTTATTAATAGCATGCCTATAGAGCCGGATGCCTTGATATGGGGAACGTTGTTGGCTGCTTGCAAAGTTCATGGCGAAGTTGAACTTGGTAGGGTAGCAGCCCAAAAAGTCTTTGAGTTAGCTCCTTCCGAGTCTGGTGCTTACGTGTCCTTGTCAAACATCTTTGCTGATTTGGGACAATGGGAAGAAGTAGAGGACATCAGGATCCAAATGAAGGGAACTAGGTTAAGCAAGGAACCTGGGTGGAGCCATGCTTGACTGTGCCTAACAGTTATACTCATCTGATGGTTGATTGCATGGTTAATTGTGTCTGCTTGTCGAGGTCTAAAACCATCCATGAACGATTCATTTGTATGTAAACCATCACTATGTGCAACTGAAGATGGAAATCTCGCGGATTTGGAGTTGTTCTCACTGAGAATCCAGATGCAGAGGTTTGTACTATACTCCAGTCCAGCTTATTGTTTCCACTTTCCACCCTTGTTTTCGTCTTTTTTTTTTCAAAGATTGGGAAAATTTCCCAGGTTTACCTGTCATACTGAAGGATTAAGTGGCCTTATTTCAGTGAAGCTGTTGATGAGTCAAGATTTGATGTTTAAGCTTTTCACCCTCAGACACTGAAGGAGCTGGGGACTTTTGATGACTGGGGTCGCACTTACTGTGCTTTTGGCTGGGAACTTGTTGTAAACTTACAATTCTCTCTTAGTTTCCTGTTGTGTTGAAGACATGGGGAGTTCACGACGAGAATGAGCCAGATGTTCGAGAAGTCAGACAAAGGAGGTAGAAATGCTAGCTGATGATTTGGTGCCCCCCTCCAGAGCAACAACTCAATTCACATCTTCACTGGCTCTTCTAAATAGAGAGGCCTGTTCAGACAAAGGCAGTGCCTCCTGCGTCTAACCCTCCCTAATATCCCGGTAAAACGCTACTCATTAGGATCTCAATGTTTGTGGGTTTTCGAGAAGAGTAACGCGTTAATTAGCCTGTAACTGATTTACTAATCAGTCTGCACTGTGGAGGACCCCTTATTGTAAACACATAGAGCTTCTTTCTTTGTGACTAACTGGTAAGTAACTTAGTAGTCTGCAATATATAAAGTCGATTGAATAGAACGTACAAGCTTCATTTTGTAGCACACATCCACAAATAAATGAGTCAGAAAGATTAAATTCATCAGTACCGTCCCAGAAATTTGTTTACTCCTGCTGATTACAGAGATACATGATCTATAGTTATACAAGTACATAGGAAGTCTAAAGCAAGTGAAAGGAAACACTTATAACATCGTCTCCTTATCCTCCCAACTCGATTGTAAGGATCTTCCCACAATGATATCGACTCGGCTTAAAATAAAAATGAAACAAATGGATCCATTCTGAAGTGACAGATCCTGTACTCAAATGGAATCACCCGTTTATCGGGTCTACATGTAAATATGCAATGGCGTACAGCATCATTGAACTGAGCAGATATAGAATTGTCTTCTGCTGCTCTTCCAAATCAATTTCTTGCTCCTTGTGTCTCTGCCTGATGATTCCAACACAAGGACGCTTCTGGTACTGATATTGCAGCTTGGTTATCATGAGATCATTGTAGTGAAACCTTGTTTGGGTCCAAAATAACTGAACTGTAATCCAATTTCTGCTGGAGTTGATCAGAGCATGCGCACTTGCATGGAATGGAACAGAGCACTTCACAAGGCCCAGATCACCAATAAATTCCAAAACCAGGCATCACAAATTAGAGACTTCTTGCTGCTGTGTTGCTAATATTCTGTTTCTTGCAAATGTTTAGATTTGGATCAATAAAGTAGACATGAAAATCGGAAGAACGGACCTCAGAAACATTCAGTAACTCGGTCATCTGTCAAACACGAGCTCTTCTGAAGCCATAGGCCCATAGTTCTCTGATCAACTCATGATCTGCAGTACACTGGGAACGGCCAATCTGCTCAGGCTGTTGCAAAACACTGTGAACTGAAGACAAAACAAGTCATGCAAGATCCAACTATAATTAGCCTTTTCTACGACAGATAAATCCACAGAAAATATGGATTATGGAAAACAGAATTCAATCGTTCCACAAAGAAACATCCCTTGCCAATCGTTCTCTTCCAAACAGGCAAACAAAAGTCATTTTAACCCAATTGCTCCATCAAAAATGGATAACAACATTCCCTTTCATAAGTTTAAGTCATGCTTTATAGGAAAAAAAAAATTGACATCTCTGTCTACTCTCAGGGATGGGGAGGAGCAAGTAGATAGGCTACGCAGTTGAATAAATATCAATAAGTTTCGACAAGGAAATCCAAACACTGAAACTTTTTATTTGAGACTAGCCTATAAGTACATTGTATTTTAACAGAGCCAGCTCAGAATAGCAAATAAAACCTCAAATCACCCCTCAAACTAGAAGCGATCAGTAAATTACACATCGTCAATGACTTTGATTGGCTTTGCAGCGTCTTCCTATTTGAAACATCCCCAGTACATAAATTCACCTCAGGAAGGATAGAAATGAGGTTAGAGCTATTTTTTCGTACGACATATGCTGTCTTCCAACCTTTGAATTGTAACTCAAAGCATTTGGCTTTTGGGTCACTTATACAAAGTGCAACATCATTATCACATCGTATCATGAAATTTATTCCTCTATTATTTACCGTAACCAATGACATTAGATAGAATCTAAAGCCTATGTATACGATAGCAACCACTATATATACAAGAGCTGGCCTTTGACAAAAATCTGAGAAATACTCCGTATATTTCTTTCAAGGTAGCACATACAGTTGCCGTAATAATATGGCCCTTATATCCCAAAGGACAGCATATAACTAATTAGTTTCTGATCCTCTCTATCCCTCTTAGTTTCTTTAAACTTAACAGTATGGTAAGTTCACCCTTACACAGTTCCAAATGACAAACTGACACTGAAAGAAGGAAATATGTCAAGAGAACTATAAGACAGCGTGAAAAACGAGGTGAATTGTCAATTCGCCTAACCAAATATGTCAAAATAAAGTCATAAAATTAGAAAACCATAAAAGAAGAAAAGCAATTAGGACCACTTATCCCAAAGTTCAGCCAATCTTGTCAACAGAAATCGTTCTTAAAAGGTATTTAAGAATGTAATGTTGATGGTATTTACTCTTCAGAAAGCTTCTAATAATAACAAGCAGATCCGAGCCAAAAATCTGCAGTGCATTATATGCAGGTTCATCCACATAGAAAAATGAATGGCTTGACTTAAAACAGATTGTTTTCACATAGAGAAAAGAGCTACCTTTTGCATTGCAAAATCTCAAACTCATGCCACTACTGCAGTGCTCAAACAGTTCAGAAGAAGTCTAGGAATCCCCCCTGTAAACAACAGACGGCTCAATTAGAAACATCACTCTATGTCACTTACGCAAAAATTACCACCGTAGAAAAACACAAAGCAACATTATAATCATTAGAAAACTGCATTACCCTCATTGAAAAGTTGGTTCTTTGACCAGGAGTACCAATGACATCTTGGTGAGTGGATTTCCTATTGCGAATATCTTAACAAAAGCTCAGGAAATTTCTTCCAAAAATCAATCCGCAAAACTTCATGAAAGGCGTCTCTTCAGTAGCTTTTTGTCTCGAATGCCATCATACAGGAGTTCATACGTATCATAGGTTATATAACTCTTTTTCAACAAGTCTTCCACTATAATCTTTGGTGCTGCTATCTCCCTTTTTGTTGAACTGATAATACTCTCCACTACTTCTGGAACGAAACCTTTACGCACCATAAGTTGAATGATGCCAACAGCTTCACGGATTTTATGTCTCACACAAAGACAGTTAAGTACCCTTCCACATGTTACCAGTGAAGGCCTAAATCCCTTTTCGATGTTCTCCAGAAGATACTTGTAACCCGCTCCATCATTTCCAGTTTTGCAAAACCCATCTATCAAGACACGATAAGTGTAATTATCAGGAAGGCAGTCCTTTTCAACCATCTCAAGAAAAAGACTGAGAGCCATATCCATGCTCAGTTTCTCGGAACATGCATTGATCACAATGTTATATGTTGCTGCTGTATGTGATAATCCATACTGTTGTTCAATATTTCTAAATAACTGGCATGCTGCTTTCAAATCACCCATTTTTGAATACCCAAAGTCCTGGGAGCAGCCTCTTGTCAAATAAATTGACAAGGGAAGGCTTGCCCTCATTACACCCTTGTGGTGGGACCCTTCCCCGGACCCTCGCTTGTCGGGGACGCCAATGTGCGCCGGGCTGCCCTTTTATTGATCAGTGTACCAAAAGTAACAAGATCCGGAGTCAAGCCCCTATGCTTCATTTGGTTCAGCAAGTCTACAGCTTCGTCTAGCTTCTGAGCCTTGCAGTGGCTCTCGATAAGTATGTTATATGTAATAAGGTTTGGAAGACAGCCTTTATCCATCATTGTTTCAAACGTTCCCATTAAAGCGTCCAACTTTGAAGCCTTGCAGAGTCCGTCCAGCAGAGTATTATATGTAATCACATCAGGAATAATGCCATGATCCCACATTTTATCAATAAGCTCAATTGCAGTGTCCAACTTCAACTGTTTGCAGTATCCATCAATCAGTGTGTTAAAGGTGAATATGTCAGGGAAACACCCTCTTGTGATGGCATCATCTACCAGGTTATTGGCATCAGACAAGCAACCCATCTTGCACAGTCCATTTATAACCGTATTAAATGTCCATATACTAGGGCAACAACCAGATCTTGACATATCATTTATCAGCTGTAAAGCCTCAAGAATTAGGCCCTGCTGAGATAAACCCTTGATCAAGGTGTTATAAAGAATAGTATTGGGCTTTACTCCTTTCATATCAGCTTCGTCACACATGGCCATGGCCCTCTCAACATCACCAATCTTGCATAGGCCCTCAACCAAGGAGCAGTATGTAAATTCATCAGGCACAAAACCTTTGTAAACTGCATCGCGCAGGATCAAATCCGCATTCTGTATCATACCCAATTTGCAATATGCTTTGACAATGGAATTATATGTAAATTCATCTGGATCAAACCCTTTGTTTATCATCTGATGAAGGTAGTTCTCAGCCTCAACAACCTTATCATTCTTACATAATCCACGTATAAGTAGATTGTATGAAACCACATCTGGAGTGAAACCCTCCCGCCTTATGACACCTAGCAAATCAGCAGCCTCGCTGACTGAATTTTTCTCACACAATCCTTCAATGAAGATGTTGTAAGTAAACAAATTTGGTGAAACTCCCCTCTTAAAAACCTTACTAAACAGCCTTTCGGTTTCTTGGACATTACCCCTCCTGCAAAGTACATGTATCAGCTTGTTAAACGTAGATACATCAGGACAGATTCCAAGACTAAGCATCTGACAAAACAACTTGGAAGCTTCAACTACATACTCCTCATCATAAAGACCACCAATGATAGTACAATAAGCAACTGCATTGACATCACACCCCTGTGAAGCCATGGTATTAAGAAGCCTCAATGCAGCGTTAAACCGCCCAGTCCTACAAAACAGTTTGATCCTAATTGTATAAGTGTACACATCAGGACTTATCCTTTTATCTTTCAGCCTCAAATAAACCTTATGTGCTTGAGAGAAATACTTATGTTCAACCAGGATATTAATAATCGCATTATAAGACATAACTGACGGCTCACAGTCGTAAAAATCCATCTTCTCAAACACGTCAACCGCCTCTTGGACCTTCCCTCTCCTTCCATAACTCTTCATAGCACCAATGTACACTCCCTCCACAACATGATTATCAATGTCCAACCTCATATCCGAAAGCAAACACTCCATTGCTTCAAATTTCCCATGTGAACCAAGCTTATCTACCATACATCTATAAGTCAGCAAACTATGCCTAAACCCATCATCAGCTTTCACTGATTTGAACGTTTCGAGCGCCTTAAGAGGATCTTTCTGATGTTTAATCACAGCTGCTACATGTTTGGCTAGCAAAGGCCTACTCATTCCACTATACCAACTCCTACAAACGTAACAAACAATCTAGACAATTCCCACAAAAACTCATATACCGAGATTAAACCTTTCTACTGCTGAATTACCATAACATGAAAGCAAATGAAATTTCATCAAACACCTGGTGCGCACAACTCAAAATTAGAACAACAACAGATTATACGGCGAGAAAAGCGTTACGAGCGAAAACCCACCATTCTATTCTTCCTTATGAACAGTTTGATGTGAAATTTGGGAGAAAAAAATCTGGGTTGAGGAAGAAATGTACCTCCAAAATTAGAAAGGAAGAGAGAAGAAATTAAGGGTTTCAGTGACTTGCTACGTACGAGAAACAGAGCAAGTATACAGTTCGAAGAATGCAGCTACGTTTTCTCAGTGGAAGAATTGCAGGTCCAGTGAGCAGGGAAGCACAGTACAGGGTTCACTTTCTTCAAGAGTTGTAGAATCGTGAATTATATGATGAACTCCAATTGAATACTTATTGGACTTTTCGTATCGTTGACGTTTAGTTTGAATAAGTATAGTACAAAGTTTGATTCGAATACGTGTGGTTTATATAGGTCAACGGCAGTAATCTATTAATCTGTGGAAGATAAGAAATGACCCAATGGTGAAATTGTTGGTAGTTCACTTGAATTGTCTAAGCATCATGATAAAAGTCAAGTTGATACGAGAGCGTGTCAATACACGTTATGTTAGTATGTTTTAATTTTTTGGAGCCTGTCTAGGTATATTCAATTTAGTATTTGCAGGGTATCACCTAATCTATCCATCGACAAAATACAAGAAAGGGGATAAAGAGGTGGTAAGAGTACATCCCCCCAGTTTGTAGGTTGTTGAGACTTCATTTAGCCACTCAGTCAGCCGTTTGGTTAGTTTCACGTAAAATATGCGAAATTGGGAAGTGTCAAAATCGGTGTAGTGTTGCATCTTGAATAAGAGTGTCGATGAGCCATGGACAACGGAATGTATCCCAGAGACAGTTATTGATAATTAAATTTTCTCCTTCAATGTGCAGTTCTTGAATGCTGAGCTTTTGGGCAGCAAGAATACCATTACACAACGTTGTTGCTTCGACAACCAAAATTGATCAGGATCCAATATTCGTGGGGGGATATGAACTAGTTCACCGGTGCTATCTCGAATAACAAATCCAGCGGCCGCATTTCTAGGGACGAGCGAGCCGTCGAAATTTAACTTGAAGGCATGTGCGGGAGGGTGTTGTCATGGTGTTTGGCGATCGTTACGTTGATGTCATCCCGCTCCAGAGGATGAAGGATAAGGCGCAGGTTGTGGCTGTGACAGTTGTTGTTGATCGAGCACCACTCTAGTTTGCCATTATTTATAGGCATACCTACTTTTGAACACAACCGTTAGAATATTAAAGGGTAATGAGCGAAAAATGTATCATTCCGACCTTTCCAGATGAACCAAAGGATAGACGTTCAAACTGAGTCTTAGAGAAATTATGCGGTTGGAGAAAAGGGAGGCTATAGTAGCGTTGGTTAGGCGAAGATCTAACCAAGAACGAATCGCTGGGTGATACCAAAATAATTTAACCATTTGACATTGCAAGAAAAGACGATCACCCCAAGATAAGGTAATTACTAGTCAAAATGTCATTCCAGCAAAAGCACAATGTGTAATTTTTTGTTTTAGATATGAAAATAATTGAACATTTGGTTCCTAAATACTCAATAGTGCTCGAAACACCCCGCTAAGCACCGACTCAAAAATGGCTCGAATTTCTTGTGGGGCTTCCTAAGTGTGTATCTTGGCTATATCAATCACATTTGAGACCATTTGATACCACACTTGTTCAAAGACACATACGAAACCCCCAAAAACATGTTTGAAAGTTGCCCTCATGTCACCACCAAGACTTCTACGAGCAAAATCCAAATTTTTCCGAGCAAATGATAGTTTTACATGCTTAAAATCATATTTAGGCTATTTCTCACCCCTTGGACGAATTTTCCCCCACGGTTTGCCCAAAAAACGAAGCGGGAGTGCCTTGTTTAAACTTTTGTTGTTATTGTTTTTTCTAATCGATTCTTGTATTTTTCATAGGGCTTTCAATATCAAATGGTCTGTTATCAAATAAGGTAATTACTATTCAAAAGGTCATTCCAGCCAAATCACGATCTGTAATTTTTGGTTTATTTAGTGAATAATTGAAGATGTGGTTCTTAAATACACTATAGTGCTCGAAACACCCAGCAAACCACCGACTCGAAAACGGCTCAAATTTCTTGTGAGGCTTCTTAATTGTGTGTCTTAGCTTGGCCATATCAATCACATTTGGACCATTTGATACCACCCACTTATTCAAAGACATATGCGAAACCCCCAAAAACTTGCTTAAAAGTCGCCCCCGTGTCACCACCAAGACTTCTCCGAGCATACTCCAATTTTTTTGGAGCAAAAGATAGTTTTACTAGTTTTAAAGTCATATTTGGGCTATTTCCCACCCCTTGGAAGAATTCTACCCACGGTTCGGCCAAAAACGAAGCGCAACTGCTCATATTATTAAAGAGAAAAAAGGTTTTGCCTTAGATTGTTTTAACTTTTTGTTGTTATTGTTCTTTCGAATAGATTCTTGTATTTTTCATAGGGGTTTGAATAACAAATGGTCCGATATGTAATAAGGTAAATACCATTCAAAAAGTGATTTCAACCAAAGCACGATGTGTAATTTTTTGTTAAGATAGTGAATAATTGAAGGAATTGGTTCCTATCTACACTATAGTGGTCGAAACATCTCGCGAAACACCGACTCGAGAATGGCTCAAATTTGTTGAGGGGCTTTCTAAGTGTCTGTCTATACTACATCAATCACATTTGAAACCATTTGATACCACACTTGTTCAAAGACACATGCGAAACCCCCAAAAACTTGCTTGAAAGTCGCCCTCGTGTCACCACCAAGACTTGTCCGAGCAAAATCCAATTTTTTCCGAGCAAATGATAGTTTTACTAGTTTAAAATCATATTTGGACTATTTTCCCACCCCTTGGACAAAATCTTCCCCACGGTCTGCCCAAAAGCGAAGCGCAAATGCTTACATTATTAAAGAGAACTATGGTTTTGCCTTGTCCTAACTTTTTGTTATTATTGTTTTTTCAAATCGATTCTTGTTCATTGGGATTTGAATAGGAAATGTTCTGTTATGAAATAAGGTAATTACTATTCAAAAAGTCATTCTAGCCAAAGAACGATTTGTAGTTTTGGTTTCGATAGTGAATAATTGAAGATTTGGTTCCTAAATACTCAATACTGCTCGAAAAACCTCGCGAAGCACTGACTGAGAAATGGCTCAAATTTCTTGTGGGGCTCCCTAAGTCTGTGTCTTGGCCATATCAATCATATTTGAGACCATTTGATACCACACTTGTTCAAAGACACATGCGAAACTCCCAAAAACTTGCTTGAAAGTCGCCCCAGTGTCACCACTAAGACTTCTTCGAGCAAAATCCAAATTTTTCCGAGCAAATGATAGTTTTACATGCTTAAAATAATATTTGGGCTATTCCCCACCCCTTGGACGAATTTTCCCCCACGGTTTGCCCAAAAACGAAGCGAAAATGCTCACATTATTAAAGAGAACTATGGTTTTGCCTTGTTGTAGATTCCACGTATGGTCTCTAAAGCGGCGGACGCGCGAGTCGTGCGATGATTGCACTAGGATATGAGTCGCCACCAAACAATTATGGGGTGTTTGGAAACCATGCAATGCGATTTTGTTCCTTGTTACTGAGGGACTACGTAAACGCTAGGTGAGTCTGTACCCATTGAGCATAAACGTTTGGAAAAGCGAGTCATGCCAAGTACAAAACACTTAGTATGCATCGTAGGGGCTAGATGTGTTCTTAAAGCGATGTGTTGCTCTTCAAACGTGGTGTTTAAGAGAGGATTTGCTTGAGTTGTGTTTGTAGTGTTGTGTTTGGGGGTGCCCTAAAGTTTAAGGGTGCCTTAGGGTTTTGGGTGTTGTGTTGCAAGGGTTTTTTTGTGTTCCTAGGGTTTTTTGTCAGAGAATGGGAGAGAGAGGAGCAGAGATTTGGGGTGGAGAAATGGTGTGTCCAAGGTGTGTGAAATGGGATGGAAAGATGGTGTATTTATAGGTGTGGAGAAGTAGGATTTTGAGGTGGAGAACTAGGGCAGCCGGCCACCCTACGGCAACGTGCGTCAGGCGCACGAGGTGGTGCGTCTGGCGCACCATGGGCTGGCGTCTGGCGCACGGTCGGCTGCGTTAGGCGCACCATAGGCTGCGTCTGGCGCAGGTGTAGCTGGTCAGGCGCGGCTGGTGGTGCGCAAGGCGCGCCAAGTCATCTGTGCGCGCGTACATGTGCGCCTGGACCCCTTGACGCACCATACAAAATTGCATTTCTGGTCATCTTATGACATGAGTATTGTACATGTGAATTTGGGAGGGCAAATGACATACAAAAACATGTTTTCTTGATGATTCTTGGCGATTTAGGCTCGCGGATCATTCCTGAGTTAGGTCAGGTGTATAAGAGGAAGAAAATGGTTGTTTTTGGCCTTGTTTTGGGTGAGGACACATTTGCTAATGAATTCACGACAACAGTGGTTCACATAGTATAGCAAGTAGACGCAGTTCACTGTAAAATGTCCTTTCATCATTGGGCATTTGGGTAAGGACAAATGCAGGTGTCTACACTTGTTTTAAATTTTTCTTGTTATTGTTTTTTCTAATCGATTCTTGTATTCTTCTAGGGCTTTCAATATCAAATGGTATGTTATCAAATAAGGTAATTACTATTCAAAAAGTCATTCCAGCCAAAGCACGATCTGTAATTTTTGGTTGAGATAGTGAATATATAATTGAAGATTTGGTTCCTACTCAATAGTGCTCGAAACATCCCGCAAATAACTGACTCAAAAATTGCTCAAATTTCTTGTGGGGCTTCCTAAGTCTGTGTCTTGGCCATATCAATCACATTTGAAACCATTTGATACCATACTTGTTCAAAGACACATGCGAAACCCCCAAAAACTTGCTTGAAAGTCGCCCCCACGTCACCACCAAGACTTCTATGAGCAAAATCCAATTTTTTTCGAGCAAATGAAAGTTTTACTAGTTAAAAATCATATTTGGGCTATTTCCCACATCTTAGACGAAATCTTCCTAACGTTGTGCCCAAAAATGAAGCGCAAATCCTCACATAGTTAAAGAGAACCATGGTTTTGCCTTGTTTTAACTTTCGTTGTAATTGTTTTTTCTAATATAGATTCTTGTGCATAGGGCATTAAATAGAAATTGGTCAGTTATTCAATAAGGCAAATACCATTTAAAGAGTCATTCCAACCAAAGCACGATCTGTAATTTTTGGTCTCGATAGTGAATATTTGAAGATGTGGTTCCTAAACACACTACAGTGCTCGAATCACCCAGCGAAGCACCGACTCGGAAATGGCTCAAATTTCTTGTGGGACTTTCTAAGTGTGTGTCTTGACTACATCAATCAAATTTGAGACTATTTGATACCACACTTGTTCAAAGACACATGTGAAACCCCCAAAAACTTGCTTCAAAGTCGCCCCCATGTCACCACCAAGACTTCTCCGAGCAAATCCAATTTTTTCCGAGCAAATGATATTTTTACTAGTTTAAAATCATATTTGGGCTATTTCCCACCCCTTGGACGAAATCTTCCATACGATATGCCCAAAACAAAGCGCAAATGGTCATATAATTAAAGAGAACTATGGTTTTGCCTTGTTTTAACTTTTCGTTGTAGTTGTTTTTTTCTAATAGACTCTTGTAATCTTCATAGGGCTTTAGTTTGAATAGCAAATTGTTCGTTATTCAATAAAGTAAATACTATTCAAAGAGTCACTCTAACCAAAGCACTATCTGTAATTTTTGGTTTAGATAGTGAATAATTGAAGATGTGGTTCCTAAACACACTATAGTACTCGAAACACCCAGCAAACCATCGACTCGGAAATGGCTCAAATTTCTTGTGGGGCTTTCTAAGTGTGTGTCTTGACCACATTTGAGACCATTTGATACCACACTTGTTCAAAGACACATGCGAAATCCCCAAAAACTTGCTTGAAAGTCGCCCTCGTGCACCACCAAGACTTCTACGAGCAAAATCCAATTTTTTTCGAGCAAATGATATTTTTACTAGTTTAAAATCATACTTGGGCTATTTCCCACTACTTCTTGGACGAATTCTTCCCCACATTTTGCCAAAAAACGAACCGCAAATGCTCACATTATTCAAGAGAACTATGGTTTTGCCTTGTTTTAACTTTTTGTTGTTATTGTTTTCTCTAATAGATTTTTGTATTCTTCATAGGGCTTTTAATAGCAAATGGTTTGTTATTCAATTTGGTAAATACTATTCAAAGAGTCATTTCAACTAAAGCACGATCTGTAATTTTTTGTTTGGATAGTGAATAATTGAAGATTTGGTTCTTATACCCACTATAGTGCTTGAAACAACCCGCGAAGCACCTACTCCGAAATGGCTCAAATTTCTTGTGGAGCTTTCTAAGTGTGTGTCTTGACCATATCAATCTCATTTGAGACCATTTGATACCACACTTGTTCAAAGACACGTGTGAAACCCCCAAAAACATGCTTGAAAGTCGCCCTCGTGTCATCACCAAGACTTCTCCGAGCAAATGATAGTTTTACTAGTTTAAACTCATATTTCGGCTATTTTCCCACCCTTTGGACGAATTGTTCCCCACGGTCTGCCCAAAAACGAAGCGCAAATGCTCACATTATTAAAGAGAACTATGGTTTTGGCTTGTATTAACTTTTTGTTGTTATTGTTTTTTCTAATCGATTCTTGTATTCTTCATAGGGTTTTGAATAGAAAATGGTTTGTTATGAAATAAGGTAATTACTATTTAAAACGTCATTCCAACCAAAGCACGATCCGTAATTTTTGGTTTACATAGTGAATTATTGAAGATGTGGTTCCTATACACACTATCTTATATTATATCTATATATAAAAGTGAGTTTAAGCGGTGTGGTGAAGACACTTGGCGAGTTTTTATTGGTCATAAACTTGCACATTTATACATTGTATTTCAACCCTTACTAATATTGGTCAGGTTCATCATATTTCAATCCTTACCAACATCTACATGTTCTATGTACAATGTTGTTGAGAAAATTACTTGTACATCGTATTTAAACTCTTACCAATAAACCATCACAGGACATGCACTTAGGCTATAAATGAACTAGATAAATAGAATGAAGGTCAAATTCAGATTAAACGAACATATATATAAACTATGAAGATATACGAATGTGAGAATTATACGTGAGAAAGAACATGTTGAATGCGAGCTTTAATTAGGTCCTCTTTGATCCAACTTTAATTTAACACCATTATATTCAAATCATATCAAACCAAATCACATTCATTTAAAACAAAATTAGAACAAAATTGTCATAATAAATGTGTCAACTAATTTTTATATATCATTAATGTTTTTTTGTCTAGATTCATTCAATATACATTAAATCATATCAAATATTAATCATGCATATAATAATAAATGAATTTAGTTATTTATTATTATTAATAATACATTGAATCTAGATTTATTTGTCTTAAATGAATTAAAATGACATATATTGCAATCAAATGAAATCAAAACATCAAATCTTAAAAATGTAGTCGTAGCCTTAGTCTCTATAAAAAGACTTATACATAAAAAAAAAAGTTGAGCTCACCCCAATTACTAATACAAAACATTTGAACAAAGTTTGTTCTTCGAGTCTCTATCATTATTATTAGATTTGTGATTTGTTGGAATGGCTAGCTCTATTTCTCTCAACATTTGGAATCCAACTTTTATTTTTCCATATGTACCGCCGAACCAGGTTTCAACATTCTCTTTTTTTTTCTTTTTTGTTTTTTATGTTTTTCAGTTGTAGGAACATTGTCCCTTATATTTACTATTTATAAGTTTTATGGTGAATTGAGTTAAGTTTAATTTTTATGCCTATTAGATCGTGTTAATAAATTGAAATACAATATTTTGTTAAATTAGTTATATTTTGAGCCTAATATTCCAAACAAAAAAATTCTTGGTATAAATGCAGGGACCAATTGATGGAGACGATGTTTCAACCCCAATATAGTATACTTTATGCTTCGTATTGGATATCGATGGACTGATGGTGATACAATGATGATCGGTGTTTCTTTAAATTATATATGTACTAAGTCTTTAAGTTTATAAAAATAAGGATTATCCATCTCCACATATGATGGTGATAATGTGTAATTTCACATATTATGTTTATATCTTCATGAAGCTGAGTCAGCCTATTTTACAAATTTGTCACTAAACTCTGATTTGTCCCATACACTTGCAAAACTTTCTAGAATTACAAAAGGTTTAATTCATGTAACAAAGAAATAAACGTTTGATTCAACACTCTAAATAATTATATATATTTTGGATAAAACTAAAAACAAAGAAGAACATAAAATTCATGTACAAAAAGTCGTAAGAGTACCAATTCACGTAACCGCTCAACTTTCGACTGTCTTTATGTGTTACCCCTGTTCAAAACGGAATACGAACACAACATTGCTTCTTTCTTCTTTGACTTCTATTAATACAATTGGCAAAACGAATAAAGGTTTATTAAGAACTTTTCAAATAAATAAACGTAAAAAAAAAAAAAAAAAAAATTCCAATTCTCTGACTTGCCCCTTCTCCTAAAACGACCATGAACTAGCCCTTAAGCCTTGTGTCCCAACCACAACCTACCACCACCAAATACGCAACGAGGAATAAGAGGAAAATACTTGGAGAACATGAATTCATCATAACTTTTTCGTTTTGTTTCTCTAACTTCTAGTAGTGCTCGAAACACCCCGCGAATCACCGACTCGAAAATGGCTCAAATTTCTTGTAGGGCTTCCTAAGTGTATGTCTTGGCAATCACATTTGAGACCATTTGATACCACAGTTGTTCAAAGACACATGTGAAACCCCCAAAAATTGGCTTGAAACTCGCCCTCGTGTCATCACCAAAACTTCTCCGAGCAAAATCCAATTTTCTCTGAGCAAATGATAGTTTTACTAGTTTAAAATCATATTTGGGCTATTTCCTACCCGTTGGACGAATTCATCCCCACGGTTTGCCAAAAAACAAAGCATGAATGCTCACATGGTTTAAGAGAACTATGGTTTCGCTTTGTTTTGATTTTTTGTCGTGATTGTTTTTTCTAATAGATTCTTGTGTTCTTCATAGGGCTTTGAATAGCAAATGGTTCGTTATGCAATAAGGTAATTACTATTCAATAAGTCATTTCATCCAAAGCATGATCTGTAATTTTTGGATTAGATAGTGAATAATTGAACATTTGGTTCCTAAATACTCAATAGTGCTCGAAACGCCCTGCGAAGCACCGACTCGGAAATGGCTCAAATTTCTTCTAGGGCTTCCTAAAAGTGTGTCTTGTCTATATCGATCACATTTGATACCATTTGATACCACACTTGTTCAAAGATACATGCATAACCCCCCAAAAACTTGCTTGAAAGTCACCTCCGTGTCACCGCCCAGACTTTTCCTAACAAAATCCAATTTTGACGAGATGAACACGGGCACAATTATCACAGTTAGTTAAATATTTATCCACGTATCTTTATATATCCGACGTAGTTGTTCCTTAATGTGTATAATTACCAGACAGTATATGTATAGTGGCTAGCAATTATGTTGAGAATATGATGTTTTGTGCGTACCTTTCAGGGGCGAATTTAGGGAGTAGCCTGGCGGGTGCACCGGCTACCCCAAATTCCTCGAATATGTCAAAATATTTCCTACAAAATTCCTAAAAAAAATGAAAAAAGAATTCAAAAAACTAATTTGTACTAGAAGGGCTATCCCAAGTTTTTGGGGCTAGATTCGCTGAGCTCCCTGATACCTCTGACCAAGATTGATATTTTATGCATACCTATATATGGCTAAGTGAATCGTACGTTTCATGTGAGACAAAGTTAAATGAGCAAGCCAAGAAGAATGAAAAGACAAATTAAAGGTAAGAGTAAACAGAGAAGAGTATTATCTAGGGAAGATGAAGATCCAGATAAGTTTTTAATCGTAGTGTGTAAAATATAGCAAAATTTCAAATCGAATTAGATAACAATAGTGGGAACATCAGAACTTGCTAGTCGATCTAGCTAAAGCGTGAACTATACATCTTCACAAAATTTTGTAATGGCATTCTCAAACTAAAAGTCAATAATGCCTAGCAAGTTTGAGCTTTAAGATTTTGTTGTCGTCCTTCTTAAGTTTCTGCTGCAAGATGATAATCTCATTCTCAGCTAGTAGAACCTATATTAGTTTGAGCTTTAGGCTTTGTTTCGTATTTGAAACTTCGGTCGTTCTCCGCAAAATTGAACTCTTAGCCTTGAGATTCCAGCAACCAGATTGATTTCATACTAAGGTAAATCAGCCTTTGTCTAGCTATATGCTAGCATTCACGAACAATACGAATATATATTAATCTATCAATCGAATTAAACGTTTAGTAAATGTACACACCTTTGCCAATCATACATTTGTAAAATCATAATACAATAATTTGGCAATTGGAGATCGAGAAGCTGATCGACGTCCATCGGCAGGTACCTACTACATATAGAGATAGATATTGTCGAGTCTAGCTCGAAACAACACTCCTACCACTAGACCGAGCATATCTAGATTAATCCTAAATGAATTGAATTGCCACTACTTATTTATTTAGTGCAGAGTTATTCTCATCCCATAATTGTGACTCCTCCTGAACCACCAAAACTGAGAAAGAGTCGTTAGCTACAAGATAGTTAGCAAGCACACCCAATTCCGGATACTCCATCCAAGCGCCGTCGAGGCCGATCAAAGGAGGACAGTCAGGATCATGATTTTTCCCGACAACTACAAGATCAGCCTCCTGTCCAAGCGAATTTACAATCGCGGTCGTGGCAGATCCATCGTTGCAAATCACCTCCTGAAAATCAACTTTTTTCGAGTTTCGGTTAATATACTTGTCGAGGAAGTCATATTCTGCCTTGGATGACCTATTCCTGCTATTTGTCGTCAGAGAATTCAACCATACTATAGTAAGCGTGATAAAAGGATGATTCGCAAAGTAATCGCAATACGCAATTGCTTCACGATCATCTGCACCTCCAATGTAGAACACTGTGACTCGATACAAGTCGTCATTGGTTTGATTTAACTGAGCTTGAACCAAATCCTTGTTACCTCGATCGATCAATAACCCGACCGAGCACGGGGATTTCGTGAAAACTGTCTTATTAACCTCCCTGATCGCGGGTGAGCTTTCTTCTATGGTGCCATCTACCGTCGACCACCGTACGTGGAATGGTAAAATGACTAGGCTCACACTTTTCTCATACGCAAGGTTACATATGTCATTATGCATCGTAGCATAGGAAGCTACGGAGACGTAGTGTTGTAGGCGGACGTAGCCTCTAAACTTACGTTCAAGGTATGAGAAAGCGTTAACAATACGATTACAACGAGCAATATTGCCGTGGAGAGCTGCGTATGATTTCACTTGGTGGAAAGGTGCCATGATAGGTAAGGAGCAACGGCCCGTGAGCTGTATGAGTTGAATGGTAACAACCGGAATCGGGTTACCTCTTGATGGATTCAGCGACTCCAAAAGCTGAAGAATTCCATGCACATTTTCTTCATTGTAGATGCAAGCTAGTGTTTTTAGACCCCCAGATTCAGAACTTGCTGCCACATTTTGTCGGAACACCGTATGATACTGCTCCGATGGTTCGTAAAGTTTTCTCACTAAAGGTAACAAGATTGCAGTTGTGATCAATACGTGAAGCGTCATTACCGTGTACTCGACCTCGGTAACAAACTGCAAAGTTTTCAGCCATAGTCAATATCAAGTTATAATTATATCTATCGGCCTGTAACATATTTAACATATATACGTGATATATATAACGAATATATATGTCACTGATAAGCCAAAACATGCATGCATGCATATGAATATATGATCGATTATTACATGCATTGAAAAAACTAATAAAATGAGTGTTAAGTACGTACCCCAACTTGTTTAAAATTGAAGACGGTAATTACATCGAAGAAACCTTTGCAAATTATGATCAAAGCAAGTGATATGGCTTTACGCCATGGAATTGATAACCACCTGGCCGAGTATAAGGTTGCAAGAAACTTGCCAACTAAGCCACCTATAAGAACAAACTCGATCCCAAGAGAACGTTTAAAATCCTTAAGAGACTGAAAATTTGTTTGATAACCATGCATTGCACAGAACAATGGGAATAGAAATCCAGAGGCAAAAACATCAAATTTCTCAGCCAATATCGATGTTAATGGCTCTTGAGGTATAGACAAGGCGAACAAGTAGACCGCGAATTGTTGTCCCATAAAATCAGTCGTTATCATGATAACAAATAGCGTGATGATTAAGGCAATGAAATGTTTCTGCTTCATAGGATGTCCTTCTGGAGTTAGTTTGATGATGTATAGCATTATAGGTCTACCTACTAAGAATATGAATGCATAGCCTCCTGTTACTATGACGGGTTGCCAGTACTGTCGAATGAAAAGTGCAAGTACAACGTTGAATCCGAGATACGTCCCAAGAATACTAACGATGTCGATAACAAGTGTAACTGTCGAAGCCAAACGACCAAGTTCGGAGTTGCTTATGCCGAGATCATTAACGTGCGAATTGGTGACTGCGAAGAAGTTCTGAGATTGAAGAATAATCACCCTCGACATTTGCTCCGGTATTATTACATTTGGTGCATAAATGTTGTATAGTCTTAATGATACAAGACTTAGCGCAATACATCCACCAAATCCTGCAAAAGAGATTGTGAAAGACTTCTTTCCGATTCTTCTTATGATACCCATGTTGGTTTCTACGCCCAACATGAATGAATAAAGTTGGAAACCAAAGTATGATAAGGTTCTTAGCGTGTACATCACTGGCTCTGGTAGTAATGCGTGGTCACTTGGGTACGAGCTTGGGAAGAATAACCCCGTTATAATTACTCCTCCCTACATCAAATACCATATATAATTAAAGTCTCGATCAGATGCTTAATTATTAAAGACGCTGCTACAGATTTAATGTATCGGTTCAGACTAGTAAACTTCAGTTTGTCAATTACACTATATACTCAAATTTTCTATTGTCTACATATACACTCTTAGGATCATCCATCCACGTAAAATGGTGCCAGTTCTATGCCTTGATGACATTATTGGGGCCTTTGATCATAACCCTAGGCATGACCACAATTCCACAAAAAGTCCCAAGTAGGGCTGGCAAAACCGACGTGACCCGATTTCAACCAGATTCGACCTGATAATGACTTGACCTACACAACGCGATGATAATCTGACCTGACCTGACTCGTAGTGACCCGCTACATGACAATGACCCGACTCATACATAGTGCTAAAAATGACCAGCAGTAACTAAACCTGATTATGATCCGACTCGAAACCGATACAAAATCTACCCAATGGAATTGAATCAGCCCCAACCGACCTGACCCGAAACCGACCAAGCCCAAACGATCATTTGGCCCGGTATGACCCGACCTTATACGAACCGACCCCACAAACCCCAACATGTATGCCGCAGCTACTGCCAAGTGTCACATTAGTGGAGGACTTAACCCACAAAGTATTTTTGTTTTTAGTTGCCCACCATCAAAACAAGAATACTCCAAAAAAAAGTTTGAAATTAATACTTAAGCCATGTATTATACAATAATTTATAAAATAGTAAATCTAGTTCAGGAGCAATGAATGTGATTTTTATGTTAACATATGTACAAGTCCAATTTAGATCAAATTAGATGTTGTCAGTTGAAATATATGGAGAATATTTTATACGACGGCCTTATATGCAGAGATATATGCTATAAAAAGCTTGTTGAATAGGTCAAACCACAATAATAAAAGACATATATGCTATATACTATATATAGACAATATAGTACAATCTTAGGGGGGAAAACTAAGAAATAGGGTTCCATTCTGAAAATCATTAGGGAAGAACATTGAAATTAAAGAGTAAGATCGAATTTAAGGTAAAAGATGAAATAAACTTACAATCATCTGGGAATGAATAGGCAAACCAAGAGGTCTGAGGACGAAAGAGACACATGTAACCGCCAACAAAATTAAACTTATTTGAAATAAGGACATTGCCATAGTAGAACTACTAAGGTAAGAAAGGTTGGAAAATACGCCACTGGCTCCGTTACGAGTTTGTGTACCATCTTGGCATACTAATGTCACGTTTGTCAATATTACACATTGAGCCCATAAACCTGTAGATGAAATATTCTGGCAAGAAACCGGAATCTCCATTATTTACAAAACTTTTACATATGTTAAAGAAATAGGGCTAGAAATATAAATATGAGTATGAATATGAACAGAAATTTACGAAAAGAGATTTTTTGTGTTCTTCATTTTAAATGAGAAAGGTTATTTGATCTTTCTTTAGATAATAAGTTTAAGAGTTTCAAATGATAATATCCAATTTAAGATGCCTAAAAAAAAGCATTATTGCTTACGCTTGTGACCTTTAACTTGTGGATTGGTTACACTCTAGGGCCTATATTTAGTGTAATATATATTGGCCACTAGGATAATTATCATTATTTTTGTTATTATAACTACTTATTTACTAATCAATTTCTTTTATAATGCACGTAGCATGCTAATATGTTCCAATGCATTTTTATTTCAATATGTGTACGTAGGAGCAACTAATGCCATGAGATGAGAATATGAGGATTATTTGAACCCGATATAACTTTGAGGCAAGTTAATTTTTTAACTACTTGTTGATAACGAAAATATTTTTCTCAAAAGCGATGAAACCGTCAGAAGTGATACGAGCATATCATCACCGCGATGGGCATAGTGTTCTAAAAGAAGGCCCATTTGATTATAATTATTGACTTGGGCTGATGACAGCGTTCATGCCACAGTTCAAAATAAGTAATGGGCGTTATCTCGAAAGCAGTTGAAGATTCAAATAGGACGTGATAAACTGCCCACAACCGTCACATCCCACGATCTGAAAAAAAAGTGGGAGATAATACAACCGTCGAAGGGTGCTCCTATATAAAAGCACGGAATAAAGACAACAGGAGCATCAATCATCAACAACAACTTAAGTTCAATTTTATCTTTTACAAGAAAAGGTTACAAGAGTAGCTTATATTACATCAGATTATTACATTAGACTAACTTCTACTCCTATTACTGTCCGGATCAGTGTATTCCCTCGGATTGAAGCGGGGGATAAAGGCACCATCTTCAGCAAAATACATTTTGAATGATTGGGGGGTTACAAGATGCGTAAGGTGAATGCTCGTTATGGTCTTCCTTGCCTCTCGGGCTAAGATGTCAGCAAGTTGCACCCACGTCCTCGGAATGAATTGTTTCTTCTCCACTATTCCATCCCTGATAAACACCATGCATATATCATAAAGATTGATGAATCAGTCTTTAACCCTCTCCATGCCTTATATGTCAAGAGTGACAAACTTGCAATCACTCAAAAACATAACCGACTCCTTGTGATAGTCTTTATTTGCACCATTGTACAGTTGTAAGAACGCCTAAGGCCTCCGCATGGGGAGCATCCAAGGCGAAAACAGTGGTCATGAACTCGGCTGCCCATGTCCCATTGGGGTGAAGAAGAACGTCGCCCACACCTGCAAAGTCAGAATTGGGAGCAAAGGAGGCATCCACAATTAAGGTGGGGTATGGTCGGGGAAAGGTCAGGTAATCTGGAGTAAAGGCAGGGAGTCGGGTGAAGGTTTCCTGGCGGGGATGGAGGAATCAAAATTTGAGAGGTGTTGTTGGATAGTAGCTAAACGGGCGAGAGCTGGAGTGTCTTTTGTTTCAAAGAGCCAAAGGTTTCTTCGTTTCCAGATGGCCCAAAGGGCAAAGGTGGAGGTGGTACTACTCCAAGCACAGTTACTAGCAAGGTTGGATTGGAACCAAACATGTAAGGTTAGAACAAAAAAAATGAGAGGGAACATTATAAACAGACTAAATCTCATGAGCTCGAGGGCAATCTTTAAGAACATGGATGGCATCCTCAGTAGCGGTAGGACCAAATGGGCAAAAGAGTTCGCAGCTCAAACCTCTCCTAGAAAGAGTGATTCGCCCTTTTTGTTTCCCCATGTTCTATTGAAATATTCATGCGTAGTGTCTAAAGGCCAGGTGGGTTTACTCCTAAAACAAAGCATACAACGGCATTTTTCCAGTAAAGAGAGGGGCTCCCCCTTCTCTCTAGACATTTTCTCACCCAAGTTCCCCAAAGATTTGCAGTCTCTTTACCTCTTCTCTTGTAACTCCTCTTTTCTCTTTCAATTAATTACTTAGATCAGACCAATATCTATAGATTGGTCCCAACCGAACTGTCCAATCCAATCCATTTTCAATTCAAATCCAATTTTTTGTTTAATTTTGCCCTAGGACCACGACAATCCGGATTTTTCGAGATTTGGGAATTTTCCAGCAATATCGAGTTATTTTATCTTCTTGAAGAGGAGCCTTGGCGCACAACTAAAGGTGTTACTGTGTGATAAATAGGTCACGGGTTCAAGTCATGAGAGCAGCCTCTTGACCAAAAAGTGACAAGGGAAGGCTTGCGCTGTAGACACCCTTGTGTTGGGACCCTTTCCCGAACCCTCACTTTACGGAGGACGCCAATGTGCAACCGGATTGCCCCTATTGAGTTCTTTTCCTCCAACATCAACCATCTGCAACAACATCTGGGTCGACCTTACCGAATCCAAAACCATGATTTTGAACCATTATTGTGATTTGTGAGGACTTGTTCTATTCCTAATCCTTGACTACAACAAGAATTGAAGTAAATTATTAAACATGCACATAATAGAAAAACCGATCATAAGGAGATAAATAAAATATGAATAGACTTAGTATCAACAGATTGTGAGACTTTTCAAGCCTTTCGACATCAATCAATCAAATATGCAAATTGTAACATTTGTAAGTTGTTTAAGTTTATGGAGTAAATTTGCTTCAAAACTGGATTCGAACACAAACCTCTCCTATTTTTCGAGAAAAATAACGATTTTGAAATGTATTCACGTAATATAAGAATACATATTACGTCCCCCATTTTATTCAATTGTTTACGTTGGGTTTGGGTTTCCCTTACAAAATCCGGCCCAACGTAAACAATTCAATGAAATTGAGGGATAATTCCCCTTTTAAATAAAAGGCAAATTTAATAAAAATAACCCGACGTTTGTCTTGTCTTCTAAAAATAACTCAACCTTTTGACGTTGACAAAAATAACCCAACCTTTGACCTTAATTTATAGAATTATCCCGAAACCCTCCGAAAGAAGAATCTCCGTTGAACATAATATCACGTGGTTTTTTCACCTTTCCCTTCTTCTTCCTATATATCCAGTACAAACAAAACGAAGCAAAATCCTCCAATTATTAGAGTTTAAACAACCACCACATGTTCAATTGAGACTGAAACTTTCACGACAATTTTGCGAGCAGAGCAGAGATGACAACTCCGCGATGATTAGAAGGTCTCTAATGTTTCGTGCTTCGACTATTTGATTGTCAGTTACATGGTTCATGATCAGAGAGGAAGAATGTTTTTAAGCAAAGGAGTTGCAAGTCGGAGGAATGACGTTTCATGCCTGCTTCACGGTATTGAGTGGGTATCTTAATCTTCTACTTTACAGAAATAAGGAATTCTCCAGAATTTAATGCTTTTCTTAAAGCCACAACGGATTCCGTTAACAGGAGATTTCTTGCTCCGGATGGGTATTTGGATATTTTTGTAACTTAAGTTCAAATGTCGGGTTATTTTTGTTAACGTTAAACGGTTGGGTTATTTTTGCAAGACAAGACAAACGTTTGTTTAATTTTTGTTAAATTTGCCTAAATAAAAAGAAAAAAAATACGGAGTATATACTATTCAACTGGTATACATCCTATGCTATCATGAAATTAAACATAGTTACATTCACATCTAGTACAAGAGATCACGTCACACGCGCGACACAAGTATGATCATATTTAACTAATCAAAGGGCCTCCGATCATCATCATTAATCATCATCGATCACCCAGAATTTTTGGTATAATTTCTGTAATTCCGCCCTGCTAATTTTATAATTAAGATTAATTTAATTTGTTTGGTACGTACTCTTTATCTATGAAACGTGAGAAAAGATTGTTTGAGTTTTACTATGTTAATCTAACGGCGAAAACACTTTTTTTTTTTGTTATTATGAAATATTTGTTCTCTATACAATTTGAATTGCTAGGAGATGAGGTTCCGTTCGCACGAAAGTTATTGAGACGTGTTACTCATGCCCTGGTGATGATACTCTTACCGTCGAAATTTCCATTTTGTTCATTTTAAAAGGGGAAAAAAAGTTGATGATTGGTTTGATTAATTAATTAATTACCCTTTATTGTTTTAACGATTAAAATTTTGTTTATGAAGTTTTTATCTTATGTTGTAATTAGTAGATTAATTAATAGAGACATAAATTTTCTGTAACTTATAATTTTGAAACAGAGATTGAAAATTGTAATGGAGCTCATCTGTACGGCTTTCGTAGAATTATTCTTGCCTGGTAGACTATATATGCTTCTTTGACTTGGTTATAACTATCTAACGTGGGTACGTGTTCAAGTGTCGGAATGGGCTTCTTTTTCGATAAATTTGACGTGTTTTGCGTAAAAACGAATGTGAGTGTGCATACTAATTAGAGTGTCGGATGTCCAACACGGGTACTTTGAGCCCCGCAAATCATATAAACTATAAGGCTAAGGTAGACATACCATTTACCTAGTATTTGATTGCTGTTTACTGTGATAGTGTTATGCACCTGATATAGAACAATGAGGGATTATCACAAAATTTACATTTCTAATTCTTCTCTATATGATTTTTCATACTAAAACTTTTCTTCTTGGGAATGTTCTTCATATGATGCTTATGTTGTGATCTTTTTAAGACCGAGCTCATTCGATTTTTTATGGTTTATGTATGTTGTGCATATTCATCATGTTCTTATAGCAATGTGCAAAGATTGATGGCATTGATCAGAAATTATATAATGTAGGTGAATTATGGCAACTAAAGGAAACTCTGGAGACAATAAAACCAGGAGTCCTCTTTCGATCTTTATCGTGTTGGGACTGTGTGGCTTCTTTTATGTACTGGGGTTATGGCAGCGCAGTGGCTTTGGTAAGGGTGACAGCATTGCACAGCAGATTACGCAACAGACAGATGACTGTGGTATCCTGCCTGATCTGAACTTTGAAACACATAATGGTGAATCTGACACAAGTTTTGAAATTAAGGCTGAAGTTCAGATCTTCAAGCCCTGCCCTGACCGGTTTATTGATTATACGCCTTGTCAGGACCAGGCACGAGCAATGACATTCCCTCGAGATAACATGAACTATCGAGAGAGACATTGTCCTCCACAGGAAGAGAAATTGCGTTGTCTGGTTCCTGCTCCAAAGGGCTATGTGACTCCTTTCCCTTGGCCTAAGAGCCGGGATTATGTGCCTTTTGCTAATGCGCCTTACAAGAGTTTGACAGTTGAGAAGGCTGTGCAGAATTGGATACAGTATGAGGGTGATGTCTTCAGGTTCCCTGGTGGTGGAACACAGTTTCCTCAGGGTGCAGATGCTTATATTAACGATCTGGCCTCGGTTATTCCTATGGACAATGGGTTGATTAGGACTGCTCTTGATACTGGCTGTGGGGTCAGTTCACATCTACTTAAGTTTCTGTTGTATTAGATGAAGTTTCTAGTACAGTACATTTATCTGTAATTTCAGGTGTTACGCGGTTTTACCTTCATTTTATGTATGTGCAGGTTGCAAGTTGGGGAGCATATCTGTTCAAGAAAAATGTCATAGCTATGTCTTTTGCGCCAAGGGACTCACATGAAGCACAAGTTCAATTTGCTTTGGAGAGAGGAGTGCCTGCAGTTATCGGTGTTTTGGGAAATATTAAGCTTCCCTATGCTCCTAGATCATTCGATATGGCACACTGCTCTAGATGCCTGATTCCATGGGGTGCAAATGGTAAGTGTCTTTGAGTTAATTTTGTGGTTGTCTAATATAACTCAGGTTGCTGCATTGTTGAGATCAGAAAAGTGGGAATTGCATAAACTGTCATAAAAAATGTTTTTATAGGTGGAATTTACATGATGGAAGTTGATAGAGTCCTCAGACCAGGGGGCTACTGGGTACTCTCTGGTCCACCCATCAATTGGGAAAGCAATTACAGAGCTTGGCAGCGTCCTAAGGACGAGCTTCAGGAAGAACAAAGGAAAATTGAAGAGACTGCTGAACTTCTGTGCTGGGAAAAGAAGTCTCAAAAGGGTGAGATTGCAATATGGAGAAAACGGGAGAACTGTAAGGAGCGTGTTTCTCGTGCTACCATTTGTGAATCACAATATGCTACTGATGTCTGGTATGTTTCTGACTGTTTTCTTTACACTAGTAATAGAACGACACATTGATTAAGCCTCGATCATTAGCTATAGTTTCAGTTGAGATGGTTTGTTTAGGCCTCTTCTGTGAAATTATCTTTCATATGGAAGTAACTCCTAGGATATGTTTCTTGCTTTTCATGACAGGTACAAGAAAATGGAGGCATGCATTACTCCTTATCCTGATACTAGCTCAGCAGATTCAGGTGCTGGAGGATACTGGAAGCCGTACCCTGAAAGACTTAATGCTGTTCCTGATAGGATCGAGACTGGATCAGTTCCTGGAGTCTCCATTGAGTCATATCGAGAAGATATCAAACAATGGGAAAAGCATGTCAATGCCTACAAAAGGGTAAACAAATTAATCGACACTGAAAGGTATCGCAACATCATGGACATGAATGCTGGCCTTGGAAGTTTTGCTGCAGTACTTGATTCCCCTCAATCTTGGGTTATGAATGTTGTTCCCACTATAGCAGAGAAGGATACTCTTGGTGTTATTTTTGAACGTGGATTAATAGGCATATATCATGACTGGTAAGGATTTTGGTAATTATCATTCCTTGATTTAGCTATATCATGTTGTTAGCTAGATAAGAACTTTTGGCTAGTCACCTGAGGGTTACAGTGAAATTATTCTTCCTCGATTTAGCTAGTCGTGTTTTATCCCAGAACTCTCAGGAGGCCGCCCTAAGAATCTGAGATGTCTGTTTTACTTCCTGTTAATATAATCTCTCTGTCATCTTTTACACAACTGTAGAACATTTTTGTCCATGTCACAAACTGGTCGCGATTTATTCTGATGGTTAAGACCTAAGAGACAGATTGCCTAATATTGTGAAGCCTTTGAAAGGTTAAATTTGACAGCATTTCTTTTCTGCTGATCTGCAGGTGTGAAGCCTTTTCGACATACCCCAGGACATATGACCTGATACATTCCCATGGTGTTTTCAGCCTGTATAAGAACAAGTAAGGCAATGTTTTTTTGTGCAACTACATTATACTCCCAGCTTCCGGACTTTTAAATTTCTCTCAGGCCTCATGGATCTTCCTGAACATTGTTTTGCAGGTGTAATGCAGAAGACATTCTTATAGAAATGGACCGCATACTGAGACCTGAAGGAGCAGTGATATTCCGCGATCATGTTAATGTCTTGATGAAGGTTAAGAGAATAGCAGCAGGAATGAGGTGGAAGACAAAGATGGTAGACCATGAAGATGGACCTCTCTCTAGTGAAAAGGTGTTGTTTGTTGTCAAACAATACTGGGTTGCTGGTGAAAACAACTCCACTTCAACATCATAATAACTTCAAACCCGAACACTGAGTTTCTTTTGCCCTAATTCTAGCATTCTACACAGCATTTTTTCGCAGATGTCTTCCCTGGAAATTATAGTAGTCACTTCACAGTTCACAGGGTTCGCTAAAGAAAGGGTGAGCGCGAGGCCCTTGATGTGCCAGCCTTCCGCTTTCATTTTCTTCCCTCATTTTTTCATAATTATATGTTTGGTAATCAATCAATCTCATTATCCTCCTGCAATATTACTGCGCGAATTTTAGGCATTCATCTTCAAGTTTAATTGTACTAGATCTGTTGTATTTACGTGAACCTGCTGTTACCTTATGTACCCTGATGATCAGCTTCAGTTTCTTAGCCGCGTTGAGCGAACTTCTAATGTTAGCATTGGCAATACTGAGACATTTTATAGTGTCGTACAAGATTTGAGATTTTTTTAGGACTTTCCTCAACGAAAAATCGATCATTTATCATTAAACTTCTCGCTTATTAAATTTGCTTGGAAAATTCGCGAAATTATTCATGATGTTATGCTTGAAAAAGTGCGAAATCATACATAGAACTGCTTGTAAATTCCAATTAGAAATCAAAAGACTAAGAACTAACAGTGGCTCTAATTTTCACTCGTCTCCACACAACACGTTATCCGTGTTTTATGATCAGTAGCCCCGCTAACAGCACAAATCACCTAGTGTAGGCCTGCCTAACAGTCCGAGGAAGTCTCCGTAGGACTTTAAATTGTTAACATCTTGTTTAAATTTCTCGACAACCGATCATTAGTGAGATGGGACAATCCCCTGTCACCCGGTTTACTATAATTAACAGTGCTAATTAAAGGTCACTTAAGTAGTTTGGGGACCCTCTCCTATATGAATGGCCGATTTTCTGCTCTTTGTTAACCACTTATTGTTACTAATTCTAGCGTATATTCGACAAGTACATGAATTTTCTCTTCATTCTAATTTCTGCTAGCAAGTTCAATAGGACATTTGCTCTGTTTATTTCTAAAAGGCTATTAAGCTAATTACTTTGAAGTAGTGTTATGTACACGCCTGACGCATCTAGCTGTGTGACAGTAAGTAATTGATCATACGCGAATACAATATATCACCGTGATATATTGTATTCCGTGTCATGTAACGTCAAACGAGTCACGACAAATGTCGATTAGAAACTTCACTCATGATTATGCAATTCGCTCTATTTAACGTGGAACTGTGGAAGTAAATAAATTCTTAAGGCTAGTGAAATTTATAGTCATGAGCTTATAAAGTACGGAGTAGTATCTTTTTCTTTTATTTTATGAATTCTCGAAACTCAAATGTAAATTGTCATTCGCTAGTCACGGAACCTACCAGAATTATTCAAGAGAGAGTTTTAGAAGACAAATAATTAAGAAAAGTTAGGCGCAAATTCAAGCAGCCAGGGACAATTTCAACCTTTATGGGATTATTGGAAGAGAATTTTTGTAGTGAAAGACATATAAAAGATATCCTTGGGGCATTTCATCTGAAGGTAAGGAAAAGGTCACAAATTGTCACTCAAGCTTCAAGCATAAGGGTCCACTCCTACAATATACAACCCATTTCTTTGATAATTCATACATATATACGTACGTGAATCAATACTACAATTCAGAAAATTGGCAAGGCCTAACTTTAGTACTCTTTAGCTTAACCTCCCTTCACATTCAATCCTTTTTTTTTTTGTTTTGTTACATTATTATCTCTAATTGAGAAAACTATCCTTCACAATCAATTTTCCATGACCATGGCCACATACTTACCCTACAAGGGTAGCGAAGGCCGACCGGCTTACCTTCGAGATGCATCGTTCTCATCATACCTTGATACATCAGAGAGGGATTTCATTCGAAACCTGCCTGCATCAATTCATAGCCAAGAGTATTCTCCTGCGCGACATATAAGTCCTAGTAGGGTAAACATGAGAGAAAACAGATTTTCACGAAATGATGGGTTAGATGTTTTTGGAGCGGAGAGATACTTTAGTGAGAAGCTAGACGATCAAAAGAGTCCAATCCATAGTAAAAATCGCGGTGTAAGGAGCAAACATAAGGATACAAGAGAAACAAGAGATGATCCATTGGAAAAGAGTAGCTTCTCCAAATCATCAACTTCAAGCCAATTTGGTGGGCTAAACTTGTTATTTGGCTTACAATATAAGGGAGCTTGTTTTGACAAGAAATCTGTTTGTACAACCAACACTACTACTCAAAAAACAACCCAAATTCCGAAGGTATGCAAAGGTGACAAAAGTAGGAATAGGAAAAGCAAGGTTTCCCATCAAGAACATTTTTCATTCCCTATCATTCTCACTAATTCCTACAATCATTTGGACGATGATCAACCAAGGAAATCATTGGAGGTTTTCGGATTCCACCACATAGCCAAACAAGACCTTGAGAGACAATTGTTAAATCTTACACAACACGATTCATTCCCATTCCCTAGCACCAAGATAATAAGTCCTAGCTATAGTCGTAACGTTGATGATGAACATGGTGAATATGACGATGCTAGAAGTGATGCAAGTTCCGATCTTTTCGAGATCGAAAACCTTTCCGGCATTCCCACTAGCCAAACTTCTTATGCAACTAGTGAGGCCAGCATTGAGTCTAGCGTCAATGTTACGGCCAGTGCAGCAGAGTTATTCAACGTCATTTCGGATCGTCCTAACGACCAGAATTATTGGACTAACAATCCGTCCGATGCTTGTAAAAAAGTGACTATCAAGGAGAGTGTCAAGGTCCAAGCCGTTCAACAGAAGTCATCGTCGTCCGGTGGTAGACTCTTGGGTTGTAAAGGACACAAGTCCGTAGATGTTGTAGGGAGCTTCAAGAATAAGAATAGTATAATTACTAAGAAAAGCAATGCCTAGCTGAATACACGTACTTGTATGTTTTGCGAATTGAAATTTAGTTTTTATTTTTATTTTTGTTTACTTGAGTATCTATGATGATGTAAGTGTATAATTACTGATTAGATAATATTACTATTGAAGTAGTTTGGTCCATGCATGAAATCATGTATTTATCCTACCAAAAGGAATTTTGAGACCATATATATAAATTATAATCTTATTGCGAACTTGTTGGATATTATAGCATATAAACTTACTTTACATTCAAAATATATATGCTAATCGATTAGTCAAAATTTATTTATAACACACAGTCACACACATTAATTAGGTGATCGATGACATTGTGTAATGGTAATGGAAATGGAAATGTCGCCGATATATAGTAATTTGAGTTGACATAGTAAAATTCGTTGATGTCATCAAATTTCATTGTGGCTCAATCAGCATATTACACAAATGTTACACAATGATGAAGTTAGTGTATGATTATATATTAGATTGATAATACTCATATATATATTTGAATTAAAGCTCTAAGAATGATTAGCCATTAAGAAACTCTAAGAATAATGATGTGTGCAATGAAGCTTAGCTTTATTCTTTACTTTCTTGTCAGCCAAAGTTACAGCATTATTTCGAGGGACAAGAGTAATATGAACCCGGAATTTATTTCTTTTTTCACTTAGATCATTAGATAATGGACCTATAAGTTGCACATTTGCCAAACCAATTTGGTCCCTTTAGAAAAAGTGTTACATTGGCTACTTCTTGATTGGCATTATCTTGTTTTCTCCAATAATAATGTCGATCTTATATATGCGAAATCGCATAAGTAGGTTTAAAAAGGTAAAAATTATTATTGAAACTAAAATTAAATTAGTGACTCCCGTCGTAATAGTCTATAAACAGTATAAATGCAAATATCATAAATTTTAATTTCACTATACACACACAAAAAAAAAAAAAAAAAAAAAAATTGTGATGGATTGAAAATAGCTCATTTGCTTGTCCCTTTTATTATGTTTAGTTTGCACTTCGTATTATTACTCATTATATATGGTTTATTTTTACAATTGTTTTGATAGCAGCCCCTTAACCTGTGTCATATGTATTCCACGCCATAAATTAAAGTTGGATAATTAAGTTGACTTTTTTCTCTTATGGAGCCATAACAACATTATTGTGTCAAATTTTATATAACATCACATGTTGGTTATGCTCCAAAAATATTAGTCAAGATTAGTTTTCAATTGTTCCTAGAATTTAGTTAGTGATGGCGATTAATTAGGTCACAAAGTAATGCATGATCAGTTTGGTTAGACGTGGAATAGTTCTCCACTTACTCCTAGTTTTTAGCTTATTAGTTGTGTTGTAAAGAGTATAAAAAGGTTGTTTGTTAATGAGATAAGATGAGAAAGTGTTAGCTGAAAATACTTGTCCATGTTTACTCTCCTCCCCTCTAAAAATTCTACATCACATAATCATATCATATAATTAATTACTAAATTAAAGTGGCCTGATAAGGTTTCATTGCATCAACTTTACAATTGTGTATCAAGATGTCTCGTGCCTATTAATCTAACTAAGCACAACTTTATAGATGCTCTTGCTATGCAGAAGAAGCTAGACAATACGGCTAAGAGAGGATTCATCCTAGTTAATAGATGTTGTTTGTGTAGAGCAGCTGTTGAGTCTCATAGGCATCTCTAATTGTAAATTCTCTACTGAAGTATGGGATGGAGCCAGGAGATTGATTGGCATGAATCAGCAATTCAATGATCTGTGGAGGGTAATAAAACTCACAGGAAGCATTGAAAATATGGTCGGGCTATTTGCTGTCTAACTACTACTATCTATATGCTCTGGCAGGAACGGAATAACAGGCTCTTCGGAGAGCATGAACACACTACCGAGTGGCTTATTAGGCAAGTTAAATTCATAGTAAGTGCTAGACTCTTATTGGAAGAGAAATTGTAATGTAGAGGAGATGATAGACCATTTGAATGCTTAGCCATTTGTTAGAGATGACCCTTGTAAGATTGTTCTTGTTTTCCCATTGAGGATGAATAAGAACCAAACCACTTACAAAAAAAAATGTTTCATGCCTATGGATGAGCTATGTCATCATCAATGAATCAACGTTAGTTTGGAAATCATATATGTGTTACCCCTTGATCATAAGAAGCAATCATGAGAAGTGTAACGCAATCTCAAATGATGCTAATCACTTCATCCTACTAAATATAATTTATAGTATATTTTTGTTATCATGGATCTATTCTGCAAAAGTATGAAAAATCAAATTGAGATCATATTTATTATTAGCTCATATGGAACGAGGACTAAAGCAGGTGAATTGAATTGAATTGTAAGACTGCAATATGGCTTCTATGTGACCTAGCTAATTAGGCATGTTCCATTTTAATTGAAGGGAAAACTCCACAACATACACGACCATTATTTAGGAGTTATATGACAATGAAGATTGGAAATCATAATGTCACGACGTATATAATAAGATGATTGTGCTAAAGATACAAGAAAAGATAGGTAAAAAAGAAAAATGAGGTGGTTATTATGGGAAAAATATGAGTTCCGACCTGTATGGAAGCGATAAGATTCACCTTAAAGGTCGATCGTATAAATAAATGATGGATTCACCTAAAGGTCGACCGTATGAGTTACTAGTTTTGTGTTTTGTTGTTCACTTGTTCTTATTGTTGTGGTTTATGGTGATGATGAGGTTACAAGCATGCATAAGTACGTACGGTACATATATTCGCGTAATCGCGTATGTACCATTATTAGAAATACGCATGTGCGAGATTACAAGGTACCTCCCGACAGAAAAGAAGGATTGCAAATGTACAATAATATTCAATGTAAGTGAAACGGGCTACTTCAGCTAGACACTGCACATACGTTTCGCTCGACATTCTCTAGTGGAGATACTTAGTGAAAGGTTAGATTTTGGACCTTTAGTTGGTGGGGGCTACTAATTAAGTAATCAAGTTATATAAATCGTATGCTATGGCTTAGTGAGAATCTTCGATGGTAAAATTACAAATCATAGTTTGGAGTCTCCATAAAAGGAAGAGAAAATTTCACAGAAACTAGAATCTACTCTTTTTTAGACCACAATCAACTCTAATTTTACTCCAATGGTTAAACTACTTGCAATGTACTAGTATGTAGTTTCGTTTGAGCCCACAACATCAATTTTGATCAAACATAATTATTTCTATTTTTTCTTATAATTACGGACTAGGTAGCACCGATACGGACTCGTACACTGACACTGACACTGACACCGATACGATACGTTACACGACACTTTGAAATTAGCGGACACGGACGGGGCAAAAAAAACAAAACTAACAAGTACTTTGAATGCATATTTTTTCAATTACGCGTACTGTGTACGGGTAGGTAGAGGTGGGGTTGGTGCAGGTGGGTGTAGGTGGGGCTGTAGCGGTGGGACCGCTAGTGGACGTCGGTCGGAGGAGGTCTGCTGAGGCAGCGTCGGTCGAAGGTGGAAGAGCCGGTCGGGGCCGGTCTGAATTTGTTGAAAATTTGTTTGAATTTCAGCGAATTAGTATCAATTATGGACCAAATACATTGATAGTTATTTGAACATTTCTGATATGATCTGATCTGATTGATTTGAATGATTTTGAACTGAACTGAATACTACTTTTGTTAAGTTCTATCAAACAGCGCCTAAGTGGTTGTTTAATTGCATACGTGAATTGCCAATTCCCATGAACTGAAGTACCAATTCCCATGAACTGAAGTTCCTATTAGGGTATAGAATTTCATGAAAATTTCCCAAAATTGCTTGATTAATGTAGCAAATGAATTCTCAATTACCACCACGAGGGTTAGTTAAATCAATTCTTTCATTTTGTAAGAAATGAAAATTGATAAAATTCCGAATTCTCATTTCCTCGTATGATTTGGAGCAACCAAACGACCAATTTTTTTTTTTTTTTTTTTTAAATATCAACATTGTGACCCATTAAATTTCAAGGAATTCAAGTTTGAGATATGCCTAACTAATGAGATTGAGCCTTAACATTTCCAACCCAATCTATCCATCATTCCTCAACCCACATCAATCCAATGCCCAACTAATCAAAGCCCAAAACACCCTTCACAACTCCTCCCAAAATTACCAAAAAACCCTCAAAACTACACACGTGTAACAAAACCATTAGCCAACATTTCACCTTTCCAAAAAAAAAAGCCCAATAAAACTAAAAACCATAATAAAAGCCCTTCTAATTAATCCCAACAAAACGGAGAGTAAAGTAGTAAAACACACGCAACTTTCCCCTAATTTTTTTTTTCACCCACACTTGATAATAAAAACTCTAGGGTTTTAGGAAATCCAACTCTAGGGTTTTTCGGAGGAGAGAGAAAAAAAAACCAAACTCAACAACAATGGTGGCTGATACTAAAGGCAAGAAATTGAAGACTGATGATGAAGAAACCCCCGAGATCGACGGTGACCTTGTTCTCTCCATTGAAAAGCTTCAAGAAATTCAAGATGAGCTTGAAAAGGTCCCAACTTTTCCCCCTTTTTGTTCTAAGTTTGTTGCTATTTTTTTATGATTTGTGGTTTTTTTTTTGTTATTGCTGTTGATTTTTTTCTGGGTTTGTTGTTTTTGATGATGGGTAGTTGAGGAAATTGGTAATTTGTTGGAAAAATTTGATCTTTTTGTTGTTTTGTGTGTTTCTGGACATTTTGTACTTTGTTGTAGAAATTGTGTGAATTTTTGGTTTGATTTTGATGGGTTTTATACAGTTTGTGTTTCTGATGATTTGTTGTTGAAAGTATGTGCTTGTAGATTGTGTTGGAAGTTTGATACTTGTGTTGCCAGATTTGTAGCAATTGGGTGAAAATTTGAGTTACTAGATTCAAAAAAAGTTGTTTTTTTTTTGGCAATTGTAGTGCCTGTTATTCAACCAAATTTGATAGAAGGTTGCGCGCTGTTTAGTTTTGCTGTGTAGTTATGACATTTCAGAGTGTGATTTTACTGGTTGTCGGATTTCGTAACAGTTTTCGCGTATCGTCCCTATGGAGTTGTAGTGGAATTGTAGTTGTAGTATTGATTTGGGATGTGGTCATGAATTGTAGCTTCAAAACGGCCTTGGTACGGGTTTTGCCTGGTCACAGGATGAGTATTGGCTTGAAACTAGAAAATTAACGAGTAGGGCAAGGCTATTACGGCTGTTGGGCTGTTAGCTGTTGGAGAGGTGATAGGAAGGATAACAGTTATAGTCATGGGCTCGGGGCTAGTGGTTTTCCGAGTCCATATCTGTAAGTGTGTAATCATTAAGACACTTACTATCTAGTATATTACCATCTCTTAATCAGAAATTAAATGTTGTTGTGTATATTACTAAATCTTATAGCTATTATTGGGTCTAGATAAGGCTGTCGACTGAAGATTTGTGTATGTTGTATTCTAGCCGAAGTGCTCTGTTAAATTTCTACCTTTTATGGAACTGTTCTAGGCCTTGAGGATTGCTCTTTGGAAGTTTTAATATCACTAGCTAGATAAGCAAGTAACAGTCACAATCGAATGACCTTGAAATAAAGAGGCATAGTATGTCTTAACTAAAAGTTTCTAAATGATTATATCACATATATCTGCTCTTGGTAGAAAACATGTTATGTTTTAGCGTTGTGGAAATATGAACGACATTTGTTATATGATAATTGATAGGTTGTCTGCACTTCAAGCAATCGATTAGAAAGCCCTGATAGATAGTGACAGGATTTGGGATTGCTGTGCACATAAACAGTGTACAAAGTCAAGAAATACTTGCTATGTGTTGAACTTTGTAACTTGAATGTTCTCTTTGATGTGTGCTGTGCTATAGAAACCTATTAACATGGTTGGTTCTTGAATCCACTCTTCTAGATTAATGAGAAAGCCAGTGATGAAGTTCTAGAGGTTGAGAAGAAGTATAATGAGATACGTCAGCCAGTATATGACAAGCGAAATGTGATCATACAGGCCATTCCCGACTTCTGGCTGACTGCTGTAAGTTCTTTACTTTTTCGTCATAAGTAGTCTTCCAGTGGAAATTATAATGGTATCCGGTAGTTAACTTATATCTTTCTAACCATAACTTGTTCTTTCTGATGTGTAGTTTCTTAGTCACCCGGCTCTTAGTGAACTTGTGACTGATGAGGACCACAAGGTATCTTTGTTTTCAGTTTATGAACTTTTTTTCTCTTAAATTCCAGGGGCTTGGCTATGATATGGAGTATAATTTTTGGAAACTTCTTGTTTTATAATTACAGAGACCGTTTTGGTCTTGATGTTTACTTGCTTTTATTTGACTTTGCCTTTGTTGAATAGATTATGAAGCACCTAACTTCTATTGAGGTGGAGGATTCTAAGGATGTCAAATCAGGATACTCAATCAGTTTTGTAAGTATTACGTACCTAATGCAAAGTCTCTGCACAGCCTAATATTTTGATATATTATAGTTAGAAAATTGATGATCTGTATTTCTGCTGTATATTGATTCCAGAACTTCAGCACCAATCCTTATTTTGAGGACACAAAACTTACCAAGACATTCACCTTCCTTGATGAAGGAACGACAAAGGTCTCAGCTACTAGTATACAATGGAAGGAAGGCATGGTAATAGATGTTCTTGACTTCTTGCTATCAAAAATTATCTGGTTGATTCTTATCCTTTAGTGTGATTTAACTTTTGTTTTATGACATGTCTAGGGGATTCCAAATGGTGTCGATAATGAAAAGAAAGGCAACAAGAGAGCTCTTCCAGAAGAAAGGTACTTCATCTTCCTATGACTTACAAATCCATTGCTTACCTACCATGCTAGATGTAGTGAGGGTGTTGCTAGTTTACAGTGTACAAACTATATAAGTTGTGCTGTCAATTTTGGTGGAAAGATTGAACTTGTTAAAGAAGCTGTTTGGCTACTATGGCTGTTAGTTATGGATGACTTTTTGTATATTCTTGTAATAGAGGTAGGCTTATATAAATCATAGGGTGGATCGTAGGTAACTGTCATTATTTGCTTGTTTGGAAGTGAAGTCTGGTTAGGACTGAGGGTCACTCAATCCCCAGGGACCCAGGGATATGAAATTTGAGTCTTAAAAAGTTTTTTGGTTTCTACTAGTCAGCTGTCTTTTTTTCTTTTTCTTTTTTATTTGGATGTCAAATGGAGCCAAAGACACTGTTCATTGGTGTGAATGTAATGTTATAAATCAAAATGGCTCAAAACCTGTTTGTGCTTCTTGTACCGTGGAGTAGCAGCCCCTCTATGTTTCTCACACAAGGGTAAAACTTGGGTTCATCCGATCCCCCTTACCTCTCCATAGTGGGAGTCTTTGAGGCACGGTAGACTCTGTGGTGATGTTGTTATTGTGCAATATGAGATGTTAGTCTTCTTGAATTCTTCTGTCTTGCTTCTGATTCTGTTTCAAGTGTGTATGTTAAACATGTTTCATGTATAGGAATTAGATATCTTTTTACTTGGTTTCAGACATCCTTTACCTTCTAAGCATTTGAGCATTTGCACTTTGGCACTTCCCATAGAAAAAATTCGAAAGTCTGCTGCTCTAATTTGTGTTTGTTTCCTGTATAGGAATTATCCTGTATAGGAATTAGATATCTTTTTACTTGGTTTCAGACATCCTTTACCTTCGAAGCATGTGAGCATTTGCACTTTGGCACTTCCCATAGAAAAAATTCGAAAGTCTGCTGCTCTAATTTGTGTTTGTTTCCTGTATTGGGTTCAGATCTCTTATGTAATAGCCCATGATTAGTCTTGTCGCTTACGTTTTAGTTTTAACTTTTAAGCATGAGCTTGGCTTCAACAAGGTCCTTTGTTTAATTTTATATACTTCGTGTAAACTGTGTGAATCTTGAAACTATTGTGGGGAGAGAAGGATAGGGAACCTTTGAGTTGGGTGGATCAAATGCACCCTCAAAGCGAGAGGGGGAATAATTGGTGACCTGGTTCCTTTGGGAGTTGAAGGGGGGGAGGATTGGGAGGGGCTGAGTAGAAGTTAATTTTACCAACTTTGGGCTCGTCAGCCCTTACTGAGTGTCACTGAGCTTCAGCTAGGTTGCTGGATTTTCCCATCCTAGGTATTTAAGGTTGACCTGAGCTTTGTCAAGTACTCAAGTGTTAATGTTAGCTGAGAGGATATGGAAGCTTTGTCTGCAGATTTATTTTTATTTATTTATTTATATATAAAACAACTCTGTTTTCGTTTGCAATTTTGATAGTTGAGTTTATCACTATCACTGTAATACATAATTGACCGTCTTTGTGTGTCCGGAGCACTGATCATAAAATTTATTACTTGTGTTTGGTCACAGAATTTAAATTATTGTTGGTATCATACATACATGTTATACAGCTCTAAGGAATTAATGTATTGACTATTCCTTTCTCACTTTCGCAGCTTCTTCACTTGGTTCGCCGAAACACAACAAAATGATGATGACATCCATGACGAGGTAGCTGAAATCATCAAGGAGGATCTCTGGCCCAACCCACTGACTTACTTCAACAATGTAACTTCTAGAACTCAGCCCTATCATTTGTAGCCCTTTTTTGGGGATCACTCTTTTTTTTTTTGTATGCCATTAGTACATTAAATTTCCCATATGACTAAGTTATGATCGTTTTTCCAGGATGCTGATGAAGAGGATTTCGAGGAAGATGATGATGATGATGAGGTATTAATACCTTCTTAACGTTATTGACAAATTACCCCTTAATAGTTCATTGAAGTTATATGATCATTTTCAATTACTGAATGGTGTTGTCTTGATGTGTTCTGTAGTTTTCTTTTGTTCTATATTTGGACCAATCTTCTTACCCTTTCTTTGCTTCGACGATGTGTTGTGGTGTGTGCATGCCTTTCAATTACACACTAGATAAAGATGTGGCTGTTTGTCTAGTCATACCCATTCTGGTTCCTTTCTGTTGCTCGTCTCTTGGTGAAAGGATGTGGCCGTGTTCTATATATATGGCAATACTTTGCACTTTTTCATGTGTTTATACTTAATCCAGGGTACTCAATGTTTGCATATTCCCCTAGCTGAGTTGATTAGCTCTGCTTGTTAGGAAGCCATGAAATTAATCCATGTTCACTTTCCACAGGGAAAAGACGATGATGATGAAGATGATGATGATGACCAGGATGGTGAAGATGAAGAGGAGTAAATGTAGCAACATAGAGATTACCTTCTATCTGCAGCTTGTATTCAAGCTTGATTTTGCTGTCAGCTTATTATCTGGATATTTATAGTTTTTTGTAAAGCAGTTCTTTAGCTATGGGATGGTTCCGAAATTATTAGGTGAAGATGATGACGATGTGGCTTTGTTTAGATGTTACCTTACCTATGCGTATGCGTGATTTAAAATGAAACCCGAGCTACACCGTAACCTAGTCTCTTATGCATGCTGAATTATGGTCTGTAGCCTATTCATGTGCATTCTGCAATGCTTTCTAGATCCCGACTGGGCCACTCTTGTGCACCGTGATTAGCACGTTTTATGGTACTCGTACAAAAGTTTGTTTGGCTTGCGGTTATGAAGTGTAAAAGCAGAAAATAACGGATTAAATGTATTTGCTCGAAATCAGTGAGTTTGTGTCAATATGTTCATTAACCAAATGCTAGATGTCTACCATATTGAACACATAATAGCCAAATAGCCAAATATTAGATGTCGACAGTGTAGAATGTTTGATTATAAGACGATATCCTGGACCAACCTTAATTTGGTTTAATAACCAAGCAAACTTCAAAATGACCATAGTTCTCTCGGAGTTGAGCTTGGGTAAGGATCCTTTAGAGTTAACCCAGAAATCGTCCTATATTTACACCCAACTTAACCCAGAAAAATCGTCCTATACTCTCCCATACAAACCCAGAAAAAACCGTCCTATATTTTCCCCAATTAACCCAGAAAAATCATCCTATATTTTTCCCCAATAAATCCACGTCTAAAATTACCTCCTTTGCATCATTGCATGATCGTTTCTGGGTAGATTGGTGCCGAAAATGAGCGATCCATCGAGCCCATAATATTAGTTTCCTTGGAGTCTAGCTTTTTTTAACATTGTCGAAATTGATGCCTACATTGTCCCATTTGGCATTTGTCACGAGGGAACTTGCGTAGGAAGCCTCACTGGGACATCCATTCCCAAGGTTTGGAAATGTCAGTCCATGCGACCATGCATCAGTGCTCTGTACTCTTTAATATTCTCTATTATGGGGTTTTGGCAATTAACACCCATGGGCCATGTCTGAAAGTCAGATTATTCGTATAGATGTTACCTATATTAATCTTAATACCTTGGGTAAGACATGGCATAATATCGAGTTACCTATAATATCGAATCACGACTGATTTATAACCTAAAATGACAAGTGTATCTCTTTATTTGTTAGCTTTTAAACATGATTTGTTTTTCAAAAATGAGATAGAAAATGTGATTAGTGTCCTTTAATAATTTCAATTGGATACCAGATTAGTAGCACCTAATGATTGTAATCCGATGAGATTCTATTAGGTACATCCCCTAAATCAAGTTATCTGGTAGATACTATGAACTTTTAATAATTAAATTAAATGTTTGTGTTTGTGACATTTGATATCCACATGATTATATATACGGAGTATCAAGTTTTTTTCCATAGTCTTCGATTCTCATTTGGTAATATCGAAATCAGTATCACTATACGTAGTCGATCAAAAGAAAACCACCCCTATATATATACACTCATTGACCTCCCTTATATTTGGATCACCAAACAAACTCAAACTTAAAGTATCTTCTAACACAAGAGAATAGCATTGACGATCATGGCTGCTGCTACATCAACAATCCCTACAATAGACCTCTCACCATTTTTCATAGCTCAAAGGAACAATGAGCAAGACGTGTCGCGGAAGGCGGCCATGAGCAGGATCAAGCAAGCCTGCTCAGAGTACGGCTTCTTCCAAGTCGAGAATCATGGAGTTCCAATCAGTTTGATGAACCGTGCACTCGAAATGTCGAAAACTTTCCTCGAGTCTTCTGACGAAGAAAAGCTCAAATTCAGTGCTTCACATGATGCTCCTCTTCCTGCTGGTTATTTCAAACAACCTGCTCATTCTGCTGACAAAAATGAGTTTGTCCTCATGTTCAACCCTGCTGCTGGCCTCAATGTCTATCCTACCAACCCTCCTGAATTCAAGTACGTTTTTCCTTTTAAGATTTCCGTTCCTTTTTATTGTTAACGTTTTGACTTTCGAGATTTCATATTTCTTATAACGAAAGTAAATGATGACAGGGAAGTTTACGAGGAGATTTTCAACTCTTTTTCCAAACTAGCCTCGCTCATTGAAACGATCATGAGCGAATGCATGGGTCTTGGACCAGACTTCCTTAGAAACTACAATTCAGACAGAAACTCGGATTTTATGGTCGGGCTCAGGTATTTTCCTGCCACGGCAGAAGAAAATACCGGCATTAGCCAACATGAAGACGGAAATTGTTTCACCTTCGTCCTCCAGGACGATGCTGGAGGTCTACAGGTGAAAGACAATAGTGGTTGGGTTCCGGTTATCCCGTCCCCAACCAAATTAGTCGTCAATGTAGGCGATGTCATTCAGGTTGATCCTTCACAAAACTATTTGCGCTTCTTATTTTGTGAGATTATAGTACTCCGTATGATATGATTTTCGTTTCAAATCAATTTTTTGTATGGGTTATTCATTAGGCGTGCATCCGATCCCCCTTTACCTCGCCTTATGACGGGAGCTATTAAAGCACTGGGGTAAAGATGTTGTTGCTGTTGTTATGCATTAGCAGCAGCTCTATATTTTTAATATAGTGGTATGGCTTGCGTACATCCAATCCTTCTTACCCAGCCTCATGGCAGGAAGCAGTGGGGTAATGTTATTGTTGTTGTATAGGAGTATAAACGAACTAATAAATCGCGACTTGCGTTATTGTGAAGGTGCTAAGCAATAACAATCTCAAGAGTGCAACACACAGAATATTGAGGCCGGAAGGAAGGGACCGTTACTCGTTCGCATTTTTCCATAATTTGAAGGGAGACACATGGGTCGAACCACTACCGGAGTTCACCAGCGCCATTGGTGAGGCGGCTAAGTACAAAGGCTTCTTCTATAAGGATTATCAGGCACTTAGATTGAAGAACAAGACTCATCCACCTGCTAACCCTGAAGATGAGATTCGCATTACTCACTATGCTATTTAGGTTCCCCTGTTGGATTCTTATTCTGTTATTCTGTATGTTCAGTGGAGTATTTGGTCTGTTGCTTTCAACTCATTGACAAAAACTATTTAATCAAAAGAACCAAATCGCCACATTGAAGAATATATTCTCTTTAATCGTGTTGGTGACGAGATAATATGCTACCAACTGCACTATATATAGTGAAACGGCTCCTTCCTTCTTTCTTTATGTGTATACCCACTACACTGTGTAATAAATCACAAACCAATATCCCATTGGTGTCATCCTCTCACAAGTCACAAGCATAGCAATAATGTTAGCCCCAACATTGTTGGGGTGTCAAATCAAATCTCACGCTGAAAAAAATGGTATATAAGGTGATCACCTCGCTCAATAGTTTTGATTGTATGAGGCATCTTGGGTTAAGAAGATACTCATTTTCAAAACCGTGCAGGCAGGTAGTGGGACCCAAATCGGACATGCTCATATTAATTGTGGAGCCGGTGATTTGGCAGTCCACAAGGACCACAACAGGAGCACAGTCTTCGAGGGGAAGATGCGGGGAGTAGTGGGATATTCACCCGTCCACTAACATTTTGCTCCATTTGCTCTAATGTTGGTCCTTGAAGAATAGACTGGTAATAGGTTGAATCAAACAGATATTTTGATTATTTTCAAACTTCATCATCAAGTTTCCAACTTTGCTTACACAAAGACAAGACAATGCTAACCTCCAAAAAAAAAAAAAAAAAAAAAAAAAAAAAAAAAGACAAGACAAGACAATGCTGGACTTATGCAGGAACTGGCCTATTGGGCTTTATAAAAAGAGGTAAACTCATGACAAGGTAGTAGTCTTGTTTGCTAAACCACAGCCCATGAGGCCCTGGGATGTTAATTGGGCTTAAGATGATGATGTTTAGGTTCTTAAACATTTTGGAATGATCTACAATTTTATTTTATTTTTTTCCTTTTTGGAGAGGAGATAATCTACACTTCAGAGTTGTAGTTTGGAATTGATACCCTCAAAGTGGATGTTTGAGGAATTGATAATTTGATGATAAAACTGAGGCAAGACCAAATATTACTTTGGTGAAACCATAAATTAAAGTGCTAGGTACAAATACGGGAGAGTAAATTACGGTGTAATTACGGTTTGTTTATCGTAGAAATTAAGAATTGGTTTCATTTTGTATAGATGTGAAAATAACATGTGGCTTAGAAATTGCAACGTCCAAGTTCAAACGAACTCTTTGTGTGAAAGTCATTACGAGTTTAGGAAATTGCGGAGAAAAAAACTTGAATGGGCCAAGGGAAAGTCAATTTTCCAAATTGAAGCCCCCCGCTAGTGGTCACTTTGTATAACCTCGGATCAAATCAACCAAAGACTTCAGTCACCACCACGGATTAACAAACAAATAAGTTGCACTTGACTGATCTATTTATGATGAGTAGGGTTGTTTTGTGCAAATCAAGTAACTTCCTAAACATTTTATTAAATTTAGTGATCGATCTTGAAATAGTTGGGGCCTCAAATGTCCTAATCTATAAAATTTTAAGGCCCTCAAGTTTTTTTCAAAATTAAAACCTCGTGTTTGTTACACTTTTGCCTAGTATGTAGGTCATGTATGTGGGTATCCCAACTATAGCTTATCTGCATGTCATATATATGGGGAGATCTTATATTACCTAGCTTTAGGGACCAACAAGTAGCCAAATTCTAAAATTAACCTTTAATTGCCCAAACAACTTTTGAGAAAGTCAAGATTAACTTGATAATTAGGAAATGCCATAATCATAATCTTTGACAAAGACCAATTAGTTTGTGATGAAACAAAATAAATTACTAGTCATCATGAGACAAAGCTAAGATAGAGTTAGGTATGAAATCTTATAAGACACACAAAAAAAAAAGAAAAACCAATAATACAATAATGTGAACTTTTCCTTTTTATTGATTGGAATTTCACATCACCATTAAACTAATCAAAGAAGATAATATTCAAAAAAAATGTATAAATATATTTTATGTTAAAGATCCAAGAATATGAGTTGTTAAAAGAAGCAAAATAAAAGTAGAGAACGAGAAGAAAAGTTGTCAAATTAAAGTTAAAAAGCATTATTATTATTGTTATTATTAATTTATACTAGTAAATCATATCGGCATAGCACTAGTAGAGCCATTGAGGAGAAGCAAAAGATGGAGAGATCTTGTGTTTCTCTTTTAGGGGAAACAACGCTTCATTCCAGATTAAGACACTTGAAAGTGACTCCTATATATATGTATATATGTCATTCATGATAATTATAACGTTTATCCGGTTGTAAACGTCGGGATACTCGTGGTATATATCATTGCAGACAGCTTGCTTGGCTATCTCCCCTTTCGGACGTAATAATATCGCAAATTAAGCTCGTAATAATATAGTAGCATAGCCATATTGGTCGTCTTTCAGACTAGGTCGAGTTTTCACTCTTACTCTTGATCTACAGGCTTGTTTATTTACCTTGTGGTAGTGACTTGTAGTATTCATTATTCGTGATATTGAAACCAATTTATCAAGTAGAACTCGTAATATTCGATATTCCATCCAAAAATTAAGAGTTGTGGTATCGGATATTTAAAGACCAATGAGTAGTTTATATGTCACTCAAACTAGGCAACATTGATTGTCATTGTCGATCTCAAACATGTTCTTGGATTTGTTTCTCAAGGATAACTCAAAAATGTGGAAACAATTTCTTGCATTCTATGTGGATCACTCTGATTGGGTACAATTGGCATGATTGGATAAGATATAGTCTGATGACGTAGTCTTCGTCTTGTAATTATTGGACTCCTGAGTGGAAAGAAAAGCTTTCAGAAATTATATTTTTGTCCATGTAGCACTAGCATGAAAATTGAAAGCAACTTAATGCGTTCTTACTAATTCTAATCTTCTAATTCAAGCCACAATTTTGTATAGGATGCACTCTAAAGTCTAAAGAAATGTTGAAGCAGCATTAGCCTCGTAGAATAAGTTAGCTGCCTCAGGATTTGATTAGCTGATCACAACGGATCTTGGGCCTAAAGATAGTTATCGGTCCATTTGATGAACCCACAGTCGGGCGGCGGGCCGATTACCAAGGACTGAGATCCGCCTCTATCCGATTCAGTTCACTATAAAAAACAAAGAATTAAGGTAGTCTTAGATATAAGTTTGGAAAATGTGGTTAACAACAATGGACTTCCTTTATAATAGCATGTCTAACAAGTGACGAGGGGCATATTCAATAGTACCGTAATAACTTAAGAGGACGAGGAGTGTTTTCTCAAATCCCGATAAATGAATTAAACATTGGATATTAGATAGATGGCTCAACTTGATACTAAAATGGCCATCTAGTTGAAGAATATACAAGTAAAAAAAAAGTTTGATGTTGGATATTGAAGTGAAAGGTTTACTAAAACTCCATTAAGATGGCAAAATAATTAAAGTAGCTTACTTGTAACTTAAAGTGGGGGGAGTCGTTAATAAAGATTGTAGGGGAGATTTGGCGGGCTACTTTTCTTTTTTAGGAGAAAAAACAAATTAAATCTTGATGGTGCGACTCAACTCATTGTTACTCCTTGAAAATCAATTATTTTTTAATTTTAATTGCTGTATTTGCTTATGTAAGCCCTAAATTTGAGAGAAGATCGAAGATTCCAATTGTCCACTACCACGAGGTCGTATCCCTCCTTTTTCGAGCATTTCATCATATCACACCATATTTCCATTTGTAATGGAGGTGAAGACTAATTTTTTTTGGATTTGGGATATAACGGAATAAAGCAAAATGGCTTATCAAATTGTCTTTACTTCTTATTTTGTGAAGTAGCAGTCAATCGGTGCGAGTCTCGAAATAATTTTCATTTTGGGTCACCTGGCACGCAACCTCTCTATGTTTCAATAGGGGTAAGGCTAGCTTGCGTGCATCTGACCCCCATTATGGCGGGAGCCTTTAAGGCATTGGGGTAAAGATGTTGTTGTTGTGCATCATATCACACCACTTGGCCCATGCTTAATTGACTATCCTCGACCAAATTTATAAGGAGTACCATTTTCAAAACTCATTACGGGCTGATATTGAATCATCCATTAATCATCGAAATGCTTGTATACACGATTACAAATATATCGCGACAATCACGTTTGGTGATTCGATCAAATATAAAACACTCAAATATTTCAGATTGGTATAAAAGAAGCTAATTCATATTTGACCAGAAATCGAGAACACTTGTAAACTTTTGTTGGTCCTCAAATCAGCTCCACGTGATTTGGTATGTTTTTGGATTAACTTGTTTGAAAACGTTATAATCAGATTAGTTCAAAACATCGTATTTCAGGATTTTTTTCCAAACCCATTATCTTGCAATGAAAGTGACGAGTATACGAAGAAACTAATAACGGGCCAGGTTAGACATGTGAGGCCGTGATCAGGGGTAGAGCCAAGGGGTTTACCTCGGCTATGGCCCGCCCCCGGTTTGCGGAAAGTCGAAATTTTGTGTGGATTTTTATTATAAAATTAGGTAAAAATTGGTAAATCATATTATTTGGCTCAGCCTAACTCCGATAAATACGTCTCGGCTCAATGCAGCTTTCGATCCTGACTCCGCCACTTGCCGTGATGTTTGCGGGTGAGGAAGAGAGAGCTCAAAAATCCGACAAAGAACAAGGGAGAGCACAAAAAAGATAGGGAGGAGGATTAGTGTATGATTTTATGGTAAGACGTCGTAGTCAGTGACATCTCATTTCTTACTTGCTTTCTTTCTCATTCATTCATTCTACTCCAATATATATCACTGTGGTTTCTTAAAAGGTAGCAGTGAGCCCAAATAACCTGTAGTGTGGGCCCATTTCCATAAGTAGCCAATTAAGTCAAGATTTTTCTACTCACGTGGCCTTCACTCGTACAGTACTGCCTATCATCGACGTGCCCTTCTCAATCATCCATCATCCATCCCCTCTATTCTTTAATTACTAGAGGTATGACCTTAGTCCGTATGACCAGTTTTTGCGTGAACCCGTTGTAAAAAAAACTGTCGCCAAAAATGCGATATGAAATGGATTAATCGAAAAAACTTGTTTAAATAAGAAAAGAGCGAATTATACCAATCTTTGTGGTTTTTCTTTTAAATAAAACGAATGCATACATGACAACATAAATAGAAGATAATTAAATCATACTAGTAGATAAACGGGTCATTTTCAAGATTAGATTAGAACTCTCCGTAGAGAATGAAGCACGATTCAAGTTTGTAAGTATATCGTAACCGTTTTAGTTGAAAGGAGCACAATTCAGATTTTATGGCAAACAATAACTACACGCTTAAAAAAAATGCTATGCCAAGACATGAATCTCAACATTTCAAGCGGGTCAAGTTAGCTAAACCACAATCTAAGAGCCAACAATTAATTTCACAACAGAGTTCAATTATAATATTGGCCATATTCAAAACAGTATAGTCACAACTTAAACTCAATACTCGAAACACAATATCACCACAACTTCAACTCATATTCGAAACACCACATGTATGTATGAACGCGAAAGCGCACCAGCAAGCTTTAGCTCATTAGCTGATATCGGGGAATAAAAAGTCAGATACATGTGAAGTTGAAGCTAAGTACTTTTTTGGAAAAATTGGAGAGTACGTACTTGTTGGTCCATACATAACGTCATTTTGAGAGTAACAATCTTGGTAAACACACGAGGAAAGTGGGTATCACAATTTGAGAGAGATGCTACCAATTCACTCACACACTAGTCATGGTGAACTCTCATAGTTTTCATATAATTGGTGGACTGATAGTGATAGTGCCCTCTTTTCAATATATACCCATAGGCCCAAGATTTTCTAAAAGTTAGAAAAATAAAATAACTCTACTAACTATAGACTTATTTCGCTTTACTAAGATTTTACTTTTGTTCAGCGGTTTTGAGTTGCCACGTTAGAAGCTACTTGTAAACAACTAAATTCACTTGTTTGCCTAACTAGTAGGGTTAGTAAACTGCAGTAATGCAAAGGAAAATAAGTACTGATTTTTACAACAACTGGACAATTCATCTAATCTAATACTATATATAAAACCTGAAACCAAATCTTTTTTAGACGCAAATTATACAATGTTCCAGGAAGCACAAGCAGCATGGTGGTCCTTCTCACAATAGAAGAGTTGAAACCACACTTAAATAGATTTAAATTATGTTAAGTCTAGTCCCTACTCCTCTATTGTGATAAACACCACCATGTTTTTTGTGCTACCGGGAGCACAGTATAAGCATTGTTTTTTAGAAGGACATTTGGCACTTATTAATTGGATAGCATAATGATATTATATAATATGATATATATTGGGTAATTTATGGAAAACATTACTCTATAATTTATGGTGATAAATTAACTAATTATGGTAAAACTAATTTATGGTAATAAATTGAAATATAATGTGATATAGTACGGGTGACATGATATTGAAATGAAAATGAAATATTATAACGGGTAACGGGATAGTAGAAAGAAAATGAAAATGAAATAGTATAACGGGTGACGTGATAGTGGAATGGAAATGAGATAGTATAACAGGTGACGAGATATGGAATGAAAATGAAATAATATAATGGGTGATGTAAAAGTGAAAAAGAAATAAAGATATTATAAGTTAGTAAATTAAATAATAATATAATATGCGGGTGACAAAAGTTGAAGGAAAAAAATGTAAACCTACATTTTGTGAAACGAGTAGAAATAGATAGCCCGGACGCGTTTGCAAACTAGTTTAGTCTAAAGTGCAAAACAAAAGTGGAAAATTTATTGTTGGGTCAGAGGGACCGTAGACCTGGCAAACGGGTCATTCGGGTCGGGTCTTCTTTCGAGTCATTTTTCGGATGATCGGGTACGGTTAGGGTCGGGTCTAGTTCGAGTGTGACAACTACGGAGTATGGATTAATTCGGGTCGGGTCATTTTAAATTGTTCAAATCTGATTATATTAATGTCATAGTTTTTAAAATTTAGTGTAGTGTTATCTTATTTTGAAGTTTTAGTGGTAATTTGAACGATTAAGGATGTGATATATCGAATCTAAGTTAACGAATCATAAAAAAGTCTGATTATTCGGGTCTGGGTCATTTCAATTCAGATCATGTTCGGGTCGGGTCAAACAGAATTCGGGTTCGAGTTTTGGGTTAAATTCAGATTAGAAATTCGGGTCAATTTCGGATGTTCGGGTCAAGTAATTCGGGTCGGATGTTCAGGTCCAGGTCAGTTTTGCCGGGTCTAAGAGAGAGTACTCCCATAGATCGATATAAGATTTAAAAAAAAAAATATACCATGTCGAAATTTCTCTTTGTTTAGAACGGTATATCTATTTAGTTTTTATTATCGACTTTATAAGAATATAATTTTATTCGAAAAAATCTCAAACCACATGCATAGTTTGTATGTCATTATAATCGTATTATATATGGTCCCAAATTTGTATTCAGAAATCAGAAGAAAGGTTAGTTTGTTTCTCTAATGCTCCGTAGTTCGTACGATTTCAACAAATTGGTAAACCTCGCTTTTAGGCTTTGGGATATTTTTCGCAAAATAATACGAAAAGTAGCCATTTCTGAAAAACCTACAAGCTTGCTGTTTATTTGTGGTATCACTCACAGACAAGTCGCACCATTCAACAATTTCGTCGTACACTCACTTTCATTTATGTTTGTTAGACTTACGTGCCTATTTTCATTGGCTTATATTTTTATTTCTTTGTCATTATTGTTGTTTCATTAGTTTGGTTGACAGTTGGATTAGAATTCTCAATAAAGTTTGAGGACGACACATATAATTTCAGCAAAACACAAGATAAAATCCATCTAGCTAGAAAATACTCCACTAGGAACTCATTTCGAATAAATACTTAACTACTTAGCCCCATTATTCAAGAAACTATCTCAAAAAAGAAAAGAAATTACATAATCGATAACCGGAGTTTTGTTAAATATGTGACATGCATGCAGTTTATAAAGAAACAATCAACTAACATATCATAAAACATAATTTACATTACCATAAGCGCCTATCGACTACTCATATCACAACTACATGAGAAATGCTGCAACTTTAATCAAGTACATACTCGTTTGCAATTGTGCAATGTAATTAAAGCTAACATTTCTTCACAGCTACATGTGCAATGTAAGTTGTAATTAGGGAAGCGATGATGAACAACATATTATATATATGATTGATTGATTAGGTTTTCGACATTACATTGATTCTGTAATTAAATTTTGAATGGTATGTATATACCGTGACTAAATAGTATTTAGTGCAAATAAAAGGACAATGCATAGGAAAAGTAAGACATCAAAGAATAAAAACCTTAAACTCTCCAAAACTACTACCGTGTGCAATAAGATTGGCCCCTCTTCGTATATTCATAATAATTATTAGCATGATGACAGGAAATCAGTAAAACATATCACGTACAGTCAAAAAAATTAAACTACCATTTACAATTTGCGTAAGTTTTCTTTTATATAGGGTCCAAAAGTGCACTTATTGGATCCCATGGGATACATATCTGTACTACTACTAATAAATTACATTACTCATCAACTCTCGATCAGGAGACAGTGGACACTGGCAAAAGGAAATAGATTGCAATCTGGTGATGATTATGACCCCTCCTTGCGTCTTGTTAATTACATTGATTTTAAATTGAGCTAAAATATCTTGTGTTTGGATCATTCGGATTTGAGTTGAGAAAGATTACACATGTGTCGTCTCGGGTGGCTGGGTCGCATTTTTTTCCGCTTCAATAATGGTCTTAAAACACGGCACTTACTACTTAAGCTAAATTAACGTTACCTCATCTAAAAATCATTGGAACACCCTCTTACCAGTCTCATATGCAATATATATACACTTTGTTCTGTAGTTTTTATGTGAGGAAGGATACTTGGATATGACATTACAGTTCGTTAGCTCTTATGTAATCCACGATGTACACTCCTTTCTTTTAGTCTCTTGCTTACATGTTGTATTACATTCATTTATCCACTTCGTACATAATTAATAGCATAATCCGAAACGTTAACTATTGAGAAAAAACGAATCAGAGGGAGTAATATTTGCATATATCGATATCGTTTGGAGCCATAATATAATAACAATGCAAAGGCGCAAAGCATGAAGCAACGAAATGGGCAAAGTAGAGAGGCAGGAGTTGAATCGTTGAAGAGGTCAGAATAAGGGGGCCAGCCGCCATGCATGTCGATCGATCGGACCTACTAAGAATATTTGCAAACTCAGGCTCTCTTAATAATAGTATTATATGTATAACCTGAGATTTTGTGTTTAATACAAATCTTTGGGTAGTATGCAATAATAATAATAATGTTTACTATAATCTAACAAATTAGCCCTTTTTCTTTCTGACCTAACAAGGTTGGTTGTGTTAATCATTGTTAGATTAATTTTTGTAATCTTACAGAAGAGGGATATTCTTCTGATAATGCATGTTCTACAATTTACAAAGCAATAAGCATGCATGCATGCATGTGAGGTTAAGCAGTAAAAACCTGGCAAAGTATGTAAATCGATCAGATCAATATTCTATATATCTAATCAATTAATCCTCTTTTTTCTTTTTTCTTTTTTTCTTTTTACTTTTCACTCGATCCCAACATGTAAAATTGTCTTTGCTGGCCTGATCAATCACTTTTATTTGGTGGTGTAGAGTGTAGAGCACTTTTAATTTCTAGTGTGAAAAATGGTTCAAAACAATTAAAAGATCAGAAGGACTTCATACATACGCTACCCACGTAACAAACTTATTAGTTCGGATGTATATATAAAACATATTATCGGAATTATACTGTATACCTTATTGCCATTTATTACAAATGTTGCGACATGAGCTGATAAACCACAGTCACACATGCATGTTGAAGGATGGTGATCTTACATTCGTATCGTACACGATACACCCCTCTTAAGAAGGAAATAGAATTGAAGTAGAGGACCACAAGTATACCACTTAATTAGAATCCAACGATATACTTAGACGAGGTCGGCCAATGTTTTGAGTACTAATAAGCTACGGCCTTAATTGAAACCCTATTACTCACTTACATAGGACACTCGTTCAATAAAACGAGATAATGATTGACATTCAGTTTCATCATATATAACTGATTACTAAACTGAGTGTTGCTAACATTAGTATATATACGGAGTACTACAAGTCTACAACTGATATGTACACTGTAAACACTTTTATTATGGATGAATTCGATTAACGCACAACAAATTGAGCTCTCAACATGCACATTAACACGTCACACTTTTCATTGCCATACTACTTAATTACTTGTAGATGAATTAATGTACCAATACATGGGTATGCAATCTAAGCCAATAATGTAAGCAAATGTCAATGATACGGAGTACTACTAATTCAAAGGTGAAAAAGGTGAAGATTTCTACTTTTATCATCCTTAGACAAAGCAATGTGGCGCAGAAAATGAAAAAGAAAAAAAAAGTACAAAAAGAAGAAGAGGACATTAGTTAGTACTATACCAATAATTAATGATCGAGGCTAGAAATAAAATGTATGTGACGTGTGACGTCCCATAGTTAATCAATGGAAATGCCAAATATATACTCCCTCCATAAATAAATAAATGACGTTTCGTATTACGAGGTGAGATATTGGCCTGCGATTTTAGAAGAAATACATATCGAAAAATCACTTTACGAAGTATAGTTTTATAGTTTTTACTATTAATATACCTTATGAAATGTTGACATATAGAAGGGATCGATGCCTCGAAATGCGAGAAAGTCATATATAATCTGATGGAGGGAGTATAACTCTAGGGTTAACATCTAGTGTTACATTTTTAGCTACTATAATCAAAAGTAGGGCATATCTTATGTAGTTATGATCAAGTTAATTTTGCTGTCAAACCCGATGACCCCAAAAAACATGGGGCAATGACCCTCACAAAATCACCTGAAACTGAGAGTGGAGGCCCAAACGAGGCCCATGGGTGCGGAGTTCATCTTGGAAAGAGGAGAGAGAAAATGATAAGGAGGGAGGGAGGAAGAAGGAATCCCAAAGTCGTAGGCCAAACAAAGGAGAAAGGGCCAAAGGCAGATTGAAATCATTACTTGAATGACTTGGGTCCCATCCCTCATAATCTTTCCTTTCTTAGAGGGGTCCTCTTTTCATCACATTTGTTTTTTTAAGCCAACGGCTACACTTATAAGTGCGGATCCCCAATTTCATTTTATACTTGTTTTACGTATCCTTTCAATTAGAAGCTTGTAAATTTACACTATGCTTCGATTCCGCTTATAGTTGCCGGAGGTCAATTTCCACCCGAGTAGTAGTTATTTTCCATTTTCTTGTATTACTAACGTTCTTAAAACAAACATAATGTTATAATCCAGGAAAATGAAGGAACACTTGGTAACTTATCATGAGCACCTAAGCTAACACGAGATTGAACCGGTTAATCAAACATCTCGTCGATGTCTTGTTGGCTCATGCTAGTGTTAGAACTCACAAACAAAAATTTCACATTTTCACCACCATTTATGATCCTATATAGCTATACACGTACACAATTCCACATTGATTTTTTAAGGTACTGAACAACTATCTTTATTAATTGTAATATTCTAAATATGCGGAGAAAAAAAATATTTTTTTCATAATTTTATTATTTTCCTTTTTATAGCTCGAACTTAAACTAAATTAAACTGTCAAACCAGATGCCACCTTTTTTTCACAAGGATCATCTTTAATAATACTTGTAATGTAGTTTTGTTTTTTGTGAATATTGCTTGTAATATACTGTACTTTTTTAGTATGTTAAAAACACATTTTCACAAATTAAATTATTTTTTCTAAATTTAAAAAAGTTAAAAAATTTAACTTGAGTATGGGCCCCCACACCCGGCCACCATTGTCTTTATGGATTGAATGATAAAAAGAGCACCTCACGTGGAGTCTGAACCAAAGGGGCTGTCCAACCACAATAAAAAGGAGGGAAGACCACCCTCCTCCTGATTACTTACACAATACACCCAATTTCTTTCTATTTTTTCTTATAAAATAAAAATTAAAAAAATTTCTCTCTATAATCCCTAAATTCTTTGCTCTTTTTTTTTTTTTTTTCTTGAAAATGAACTATTACACTTACACCCCATAATAATACTTGCCCAACAACAAACAAAACAAAGCATTTTCATGTCTAAATTTTCTTTGCTTTTTAAAGCTCCCCACTCTATAATTCCCACTCATTATCTTTGCTCATTGAAGCTTTTTCATTTCCTCCTACCCTCCTTATCACCTCTCATACCTCACCTCCAAATTCTCAAACAAAAAAATCACACTTGTATGAGAAAGATAGAGATAGATATTCATTCATATATATAATTGTTTGATCCCATTAGACCCACCATTTATACACTTATAAAACCCAAAACTTCCAAATAATCACATTTTTTTTGCCTCTCTTCCTCCTTTGGCCAAAAGAGCCATCTCATCAGTCATCACTAGGGATGATGAAGCTAACTAGTATGTATCAGCTAAGCTAAGCTAAGCTAAGCTAAGAAAGCAGCAGAAGGAATCATCATCATCAATTATTACTCATCATAATCATCCTTCTTAGCTTAGCATAGTGGAGTACAGTGGTGTGTAGTGTTGTGTAGTTGCTTCATCTATACTCTACTACTAGTATTAGCTCTCTCTCCCCTTTTACAAAAAGAGATGGATGGAGGGGATCATCATCAACACCACCACCATGAGTATCAGCAGCAGCAGCAGCAGCAACACCATCATCGTCCGAACTTCCCCTTCCAGCTTTTAGAGAAGAAGGAAGAGGAAGCGTGTTCAAGTTCGACACAATACCCGTCTCTAGCAATCTCACCCTCCGGCCCCGGCCCGTCCACCCCAACACCGCAGCCTCAGCTCCAGCCAGCTTTAGCTGGAGCTGGGGCTGCAGGTGTGTTAGACTCAGCTGGAACACCCGGGTCGAAGAAGCCCGCACCAAAGCGGACTTCTACCAAAGACCGACACACGAAGGTGGACGGGCGGGGCCGGAGGATAAGAATGCCCGCGCTATGCGCGGCCCGGGTGTTCCAGCTGACTCGAGAACTAGGGCATAAATCTGATGGAGAAACAATAGAGTGGCTTCTACAACAAGCTGAGCCAGCCGTGATAGCCGCAACCGGAACCGGAACCATCCCAGCCAACTTCACGTCCCTCAATATTTCCCTCAGAAGCTCCGGGTCTTCACTGTCGGTTCCGTCACAGTTACGCTCATCTTCTTCCTACTTCAGCCCCAACTTCACCTCCGCCGCGTCTGCGGCCTCTCGTCGGAACTTCTTCGCCGGAATTGGCCTCTCTTCCGATGCTTCTCCTTCTTCAGCACTACTTAATTTTCAAACTGCCACCCTAAACTTAAACCCTGGACTTCTACAAGCTAAGCATGAATACCGAGATACAACAACAACTTCTACTACAAGTAACAACAACAACACCGGCGGCGGTAATAATCATAATCACAGTAACAATCCAAGTAATCAGCAACTAGATATGTCGGAAGCTGGCGACGACGGAAGCGGCGGCGGTGGTGGTAGAAAGCGTCGGTTAGAAACGGATATGACGGGGGCGGGAGGTGGAGGAGGGTATTTGTCGGCAGGTGGTCAAATTCCGGCGGCAAACTTTTGGATGGTAACAAATAGTGGGAACCACCACCAAGCGGCGGCGGCGGTGATGAGTGGCGACCCAATTTGGACAATTCCGTCGGTAAATAATAGTGCTGCTGCAGCTGGGTTGTATAGAGGGAGTGTACCAAGTGGGTTACACTTTATGAATTTTCCTACCCCTATGGCCCTACTGCCTAGTCAGCAGCTGGGCCATGCAATGGGTAACGTTGGTGGTGGTGGTGGTAATAATCATAATTTAGGGTCTAGCGAGGGGCATTTAGGGCTCCTCGCTGGACTTAACCCGTATCGGACCGGGATGTCTGACTCGCAAGCGAGCGGGTCTCATGGTGGTGGTGGCGATGACCGACACGATACAACAAGTCATCATAGTCATCACTCGTAAGTCGTAAGTCATAAGTCGTAAGTCATAAGTCATAATTAAATGTCCACATTCGCCCGAAGGAATTGAAGGAAGGAAGCAAAGGCAAAGGCTAAGGCACACAACTTGTGTAGCTATTAATTTGATGTGTAGCACACACGTGAGGTTTGGATTTAATTTAATTTTGGTTTTTTTTTTAAGATTATTATTTTTTGAGGTTTTGAGGTTTTGATTTATTAAATCATGTGTGATTAAATATGATGAGGAGGGGTTTAATTAGGGTTTGATAAGAAGGAAGGCAAATTATTTCACATTTGGCCTTTCTTTGAAGAAGAAAAAAAAAAGCTCAATATATTATTTTTTGTGAGTGATGATGTTTTAATTTCCTAGAGAAATTTGAAATCTTGTTTGATCATCTCCCTCCATAATTCATGTAATTTTTGGCCCCTCCACTACTAAATAGTCATCATTGTTTGTGCATCTTCTATCTAAAGGGAAACTTTGTAATTCATGTTTATGGTCCATTAATTTTTTTAATTGTTTTTGTTGTTGTTGTTGAAGATGACATATCTCCAAATATGCCTTCTCCTAAGAGTTGGTCCTAATAACTTGCTTTGTAGAGCTATTATGATTTCTTATAAACCCTCAGTAGTCTCTCTGCATTTACAACACATTTCCACTCATTTCTTGCTCACATTATTCTCATTTTGGTGAAACTTTAGCCAAATTTATACACTAATCAAAGTTGAGCTTCATAATTGGATTCCTACTAAATCATGAAAGCTACAAATTCTATTGATCCGAAACAACGCTAAAACATTTCGATGAATATAATTTTATCTTAATGTAATTCAAACCCACTTAATCTCAGTTAGAGCCAAACATGTATATCTCGTAAATTAATAATCATGATGAAAAGTCACGAACCTGGTTAGACACCAATTATTTCTACCCTTAGAAGTTGGAACCCAAAATTTAAAGTATTTTAATATCGTACCGACAAATTCGTCACTCACAATTAATTCATGTTCTTACAAACAGTATAGAAGTAAGGTTTCGTACATCTAGCTCGTAGTTTGTGCGTGTCCAAAACTCTATTTGAGGTACAAATCTAAGTGCAATGAGTGAGTGTGCAATTGTGTATGGTAAAAATGAGCTAGCTGCATTCAAGTTGTTGTTCATGGGTGGATTTTCTCATTTCTACTGTACTGTCCTGTAAATCAATCACACGTTTACAGCCCAAAACTCCATGAATTTTCTCACAAAAGGGTAAATAGGACGGGCCTGGGCCCACACCTTATCAGTTCCAGGTATTGCTCAGGTGGTGTGGCCCACCTGCTGGTCTTCGCCCTTCAACAATGTACATTGTCACTGACATACAGGTGGATCATTCCTCTTTTATTTATTTTTTAAAGTTTAATTTTTTTTTGCTTAATTCCCCCTTTTTACAAAAAAAATTTATTTAATTTAAAAAAAAAAGTCTGTTTGTATTTTTATTTTTATTTTTTTATTTTATTGAAGATATGATGTTGGTTTTGCTGGCACAATGAGGGATCAGTGGTGGGTTTTAAAGTGACCCTACTGTCTGTGGGGCCCAGGGCCCACAAGGCCCAATATGTTAGTCTGCACCATTCAATTATGTGGGCCTGACTTTGATGGGCTCACTGAATGATTGGGTTTGGGGTCACATTGGTAAAATACTACTTACTCCCAACTTTCTATACAAAATGCATGAGAATGAATCTAATTAAAACTCTAGTATGGTTTAAGTTTAGGTTAAAGAGAAGTAGTTAACTTGTTTTTGTTCCGAACTATGATCCTCCGAAGTGTATGTGTTGTTACACAATAGACATACATGAAAATGGTTCAGAATTATGAGATGAAAATCTAACCATTAAGACGGTTGGACGATAAAGTCGATAATACACATAGTCACATACCCATGTCGTAAAGGGAGTGACAGTAGTGTTTTGTTGGAGGAGATATGAAGTTGGCAAAATGGGGCGGGCCTATCCTTTACAGCAGAAATTGCATTATTGGGGGGTAGTAGTCTAAATGATGTAGATAGATAGGAGCCAACTCACAGAAAAATTTAAAACAAAAGTAGTATATTGATTGTTTGAAATTTACTTAGTTCAAATATATTTAGAGGTGTCTTTTTCTATTACGTCCTACACAAAAATAACTCAAGGGCAAACATGATAAGATAGTTGTCCTTCACACATATGGGAATTGCTCAATTAAAATTAATGTACAGTAATATACCCTGTTGGCAACAGTCTAAAACTCTATGGTGATATTGAAAGTTGTAACTTTTAGAAAAAGTTGCATTGCCTTTCCTTTTGAATTTCTTTGTCACACTCTCTTATTATTAGTCTATTTATGTACATAGTAACAACATATGTCAATATAATTGTATGTGTTAAGCTGTAAAATTATTGACATGCATTTAGTGTCAATTACTCATGTTAAAACAAGGAGAGACGAGTGCATTTTAGGAATTTCCAATTCGTCAAAAGTCTTAAAGAATAATTTAGGAGTTTTGGGAGCTAGGAAAGATCACTAATATGAGACTCTTGGTCGATGCGGGACAACAACTCACACGTTATTGAACATCAGTCATAATCTATACTCCGTATATACGTATGAAAGAGTTTACTCGCATTCAGACATTCAAGCTGATTTCTCTCAGTATACCAGAGAAAAATCTCTGAATATGTCTGATACATCATCAAGTTTATCTTGTTGGGATAAACACACAATGTATAACTTCCTGCAACTGATAAAGAAGTGGAGTGTAATGCGTTTATTATAGTACAGGCATGATATACCAATAATATTGTCACATTCTCACATTAGTATTTAGGGATATATACATACGTAGCGTACTGAGATAAGGGTATTATTGCTTGTCTATAGGCGTGAAACTCGTGAGGGTCACTAATTGCTGCTGATGTTACTTATAATTCACTCTTTTCGGGATCGTTAATTCGTTGCTTGGACGGAGTATAGCTATTTTAAACTCTAATGGGGCTTCATATATCGAACGTCAACCAAATATACTCGAATATATCTACGCCGAAATATGTTATTAGAACAAATTAAAGTGTTACAACTACATACATACGCGTACTATCGATAACACACGCATCACGCATGCTCGATGGAAAGGGCAACCTAATGCCTACGTACAAAATGTATATAACTAGCCCGTTACAAAATAATCAATGGCCGAAACTACATACATACGCATACTCTCGATAACACACGCATACTCGAGATGGAAAGGGCAACCTAATGCATGCCTATCGTACAAAATGTAATATAACTAGCCCGTACAAAATAATCAATGGCCGAAACTACATAAGTTCTCCATAAATATGCCTAAATGATGAAAGAAAGAAAAGAAAAGGCAGCACGTGAGACAAGTACCCTAGTTCATAAGACATGCAAACAACCCATATGTGAAACTCAGACATGTTTATATAAAGATGAAAGGTTCACTTTCAGAATACAGAGGCCTTTGTTTTTTGCATTTATGGCCATTTTATTTAGGGTTAGCATTGTTGTTATAAAACCCATAATTGTGATATTGAAGCTTGGTCTCAATCGTACACAAGCTGCACATGTTCGTTCTTACACTAATCACCACTTTGTGGTCCCTTTGATTTTTCTTTGCCATGTATCCCTTATATGGTAGGAGTACCCCAATTTGATAAGACCATTCCCCCCTTGAGAACCCGTCCCCTCCACCTTTCGTTTCTCATTTTCAGACCCTGAATTCATGAAAACAATGTTTGTCATCCCAATTTTGGCAAAAATATTGTGCTTCTTATACTTGTGAAGTTGTGAGGTAATATGACATTGGTTGGGTTTGATGATGTGCAGTTTTAATTGATATGACTGATCACGTAATACTCGTTAAATTCCAATCATCACGTAATTACTTTATGTTTAGACAATTATTTCCGTGTTAGACACAAGCTGTTTATAGGCTTCATATAATCTCAAAGTTTATACTTGCGTATATAATTATATCGTCACTAGTCTGGCTTATTACATGATACACAATTAGTTACGATACTACATGCTAGAACAAAAAGGACATATAGTGTTATAGTACTCCGTATACTATTTCGGCAAACTAGTCACCACTACCTCGGTATTTAGTCGAAGATGGCTCAACTGCTACGGGGCTAGTGATAATAATCTTGCATATTGTTACTAGAAAAATTATCGAGGCGCTTCTGAACACAAAGTTACCCCCTACTTAATCGATGAGAACGGACCTGTTTGGCTATGTGTTGGAAGAGTAGGCGAGCTCTCACAAGACATCTTGAGGGGACAATGTCCTAATTGTGACTTGTATTGCATTGTTAAAGGGTATTTAAGCATGAGCCACCCTAGTTGTTCTTTGATTTTTGTTTGTAAACAGTTGAACAAATTCCAAATCTTTGTGTTGGTTGTTAATTAGACACCCTTTCATCATTGAGTAGTTTTATTCTGTTTTTTGACATGTTTTAACTTCATTGTCCATGGGCCTCTATAAGTGCATCGCCGGGTGACAACAACATCTGGCCCAATGCAAAAAAATACAATCCACTGATCATCCATCATTGCATCCTACGTGGCTATAACGCAACGGTCTCGTATAAAATCTCGGGATAGTACAACTCTCTATTCACACGTGTATGTCATTCAAATTTAACATTTCACAGAATACTTGTTATCGGATATACGAATTGTATTCAACTTAGGAGGTTACCAATATAATCTTAATATATCTCTAGAACTTACAAGATTGTGCCTACCATACATACACGGTATATTCTCATAGGAAAAATTTATGATTTAGATACAGATAATTGGTGTTAAATAACATTGTATATTTACTTTGTAAAATAAAAACAAAATAAAAATGAAAAAGTGATCTCGGAAAATCACTACTCTTTTATCTTTATACGATACAAGATGGTTTCACGGTAACTTATCAAAAGATAATTTTCTGATAAATATTCCTCTTGGTCCAGGCCGTCCAGCAGTCCAGCTTAACGTATAGAACAAGATTAAAACGAACGAACCCAAATTAGATTAGTTTATGATAGTGTAATGTTCCTTAGCCCAGACTTCACCCTCAACTGTACCAAGCTACTAACATCTTTAATCTGGGAAACAACAGAAATAAGAAAAAAAAAAGGACAAAGGACTTTGTATGATGTTTTTGTTCAATGATCTGGGTAATTCGTAAATTGGTAAAATGGGAAGAGTGAAAAATTACTGCATGCACCCAAAAAGGGCTTCTTTGATCTGGGTTCTCTCTGTTTTCCTCTTCTTTTGTGCATTCCAGATGCTTCTAAAGAATTCTTTTCCCCAAAATCATGGTAATTCTATTCAAGGTAAATATAATTCACCTTCTTTCCCATTTTACAGGATGTATTTACCTCAATAATCTTCCAAGTTTAATGCTTTACTTTCAAATGTTGTGGTTATACAACAGGATTTTGATTTGGATTTGGAAGAGAGATTTTATGTGTTGTTTTTAATGTTTTATGCTTTTGGTTTATACTGAATGAGCTAGTTGTAACTTGTATGTTAAGCTGCATTATTTCCTGAATTATTGATGAGTTTACTCATATTTGATGCTGAATTGTTGATTTCCTTGATTTTATTTCATGGCTACATTAGCTTAGTAATGGTATACTGCAATTCAGATGGAAATGGAAGTGTATAAGAGTGAGCTTAGTGAGAAATTTTACAACTGAGAGGTTTTAAGAAAGTAAGATGAATGTAGCGAAATCGAGTTTGAACATGGAATAACCAACCTTCACATGAGATTCATGGTGGGATTTCCTTGGGAGTTTCTGGGTGTGGAGTACGTTAGTAATAGGCAAATGTTATGATCAAGGACAATTGGTACAATACCGGGGCAATGTAAATATGATGGGATTTCTGAAAACGCGGTTTTGGTAATGTGGTATCAGGGTTTACTACTATGTGTTTTAGAGTGATTAGTTGATGGTCTCTTATTAAAAAGGAAGAATCTTTGTGTGTCCTATTGTTGGTTTCTGCATGTTTATGGGTTGAATTCGTCGAAAAAGAGATTTGTCTGATAAGTAGGTTGAACAACCAATGTGGATCACCTGTCCCATTTTCCTATCCCACTCCCTGTACCCCACCAATCACGTGCTAGCATTCTAGTTTCCTATCTCACTCCTTGTTGAACAACTGCTGAGGGATGACGTGGAAAGCTTTGTATGGTGATGAGAAACATTTTGTCAAAATGTGAATTGTTCAAAGGAACTGGCGTAGATTAGAAATGGGAAATGAACATGGTGAGGAGTTTCGCTGATGAGTTCTGGAATTTCGGTTACAGGGGCTCCCATCTCAAACAGGGAATGGAGAGCCAGATTGTATGACAACATGGGAAGGGATTTGAATGAACACGGGGCCGCTTTCCTTAAGCACGGCAAAACTTCTCAGTCATTGTCAATTTCTGATCTTTTTACTGTGGAGGATGGTGTTGTAAAATCTAACCCAAAGGTGAGACATTGAAAGGGTTCAGTGGTTGTGCAGTTTGATCATGGTTTTTCTTCCATCTATTTATCTCCTGGTAAGTGTTTATGACTTGGTTCCTCTCTTGCAGCCAGCTAATCCCCCTGTACGAGCAAATGTTTTGTATCTAAATCCGGAATATTCAGTACCTATCTCGTAAGTATGTATTTGTTTTGGATATACATATTTTTTTTTCCTTCTAACACACTTGAGGAATGCGGTTCTATTATCATCTTCTGTGTTACCTTGTGCAGAAATGCAGTGAAGAATATATTTTCGCCATACTTTGACAAAGGTAAATAACTTCCAATTGGATCAGTTCCATTATCATTATCATTACCTCATTTGTTTGCATTCGTGTTATGACACTTAAACATTTCTCTTTTCACTGGTAACTCCTGTGCCCTATCCCTTACACATGTTTCTGTTAGCTATCTGGTTTCAGAACTCGAGTTTATACCACTTTAGCATGATCCATGCTTCACATCATATCTCTCCTGTACCTGCCACACCTGAGGAAGTAAGTTCTTAGAATGTTTGTGTAGTTTGTTCTTGTCCATAACTGAAATGTAGTTTTGTTGACAAACAAAGAATCTTATCCATTTTTATCAGATTGAAGCAGAAGCTAATGCTGTTAAAAGCATAGTTCAATCTCTTTGCCCCTTGAATGTTGTTTTAGAAAGGGTGGTTTTGACTTCAACAGGTGTTCTTCTTGGATGCTGGCAGGTACGTCCTATAATGTACTGGTGATTTCTGTTTGCTTGTGCTTACTACACGTTATATTTGTTATCTCAGAATTAGTTTCAAACTGCAATTCTAACAATTTGAAATCATTATGCAAAGGATAGTGTTGTTGCATCCTTTTAGTTTATCTTTGTTTACGCCTGACAGTCATGAGCTGAGAGTTATATGCCTAGCTTTGTGCCTTTAGTGTACTTTTTTGAGATTGAATGCTTTATTATGCAGCTCTGGTAAAGAGATGATTGAATAATAATGTGAAGAGTCTGGTTGGTATGTTATGCTTAGTTGTGAACATGGACACTGCTAAACAGACTCTAACCGAAAACGCCTCTGTATTTAGATGTCACTAATGTCTGTATGATTCTAACTAGTAACTAAATCGTGTTCATGATCCCTCTTGGTATGAGAAGCAAAGATAATAGCTCCTTGCATACTATCATGCTAGGTAGCCGACATACTAAATCTTTTGAATGAGGTTTGCTGTAATATTTACTTGGTCTTCTGTAGGTGAGCTCAGGTTCTGATCCGACCACTATACGTGCTAAGCTAAGGAGTGCCTTACCACATGCACCAGCAAAACAGCTTGTAAGAAGTTTCTGTTCCCACTTCCCAGTACTTCCCACACCCATGGAGATAGTTCCACTTTCCAAACTATATCTTTCTATTTATATACGCTGTCTTCTTTGCATGGCCTTCTTATGAGGAGGCGGAAAAGAATGAAATGCTTGTGCTGTTTATGCTGTTGAAACACATGCAACTGATGTATTCGAAGGAGAATTCCTGCTGTTTCTTTGATATCTTTCTTTGAGCACTTGAATAATTGGGCATGACTATACTTGATAATATGGACTTTTTTAACTTAATACTCCTAGTGATCATGTCTTACTCATGTCTCACCCAATAATTTGATGAACGCATTTCCAGCATTTGAAATGCATTTGAGTGATCCATGTGATCTTTTTCATTATCATATTATATGATCGTTATATTAAGAAACCATGTGAAAATTGGTTAGTCTTGAAACTGACATCTGACAACTTAACTCATATTGTTCTGGTTGATGCAGTATGATGCTGCAATACTTCATACTTCATTCGCGAGGCTAATGGGTCCACCAAGAGTCCCAGGAATGGTTAGTATGTTATATTAATACTGGCAACCCATCTCGCATCGTGGACTAGTGCATTTTGTGTAAGGTTCATCTGGACTCTGGAGTGTGAATAGTCATCCTGTTTGATTTAACTTTTAGCAGGAATATATGTCATTGGAAGTCTAGTTTCATACTCCGTATCTGTTTGTGAAATATACTTTTGGAGTTTTCATAGGAAATATATTTTGCTAGTTTTGTATCCCACAACAGGGCGAGTGCTGACATTTTGTAATCCATAGAGCCCTACACGGGATCAAACCATGTTTTTTCCTCAAGTTTCATAGGGTACTGAGTTGACATTTTTCTCTTTCTATCTAGTACAAAAATGCCAAAGGGTTTGTTCAATCCATCTCCGGTCTAAAACAGAGAAGCAATGAATTTCATGTGTCATGTCTAAAATTTAGTGCTCGTCTGCTCGATAAATGAAGATTGACGTTCATATCGACAGTACATGTGTAATCATATTGATTAGGTGGTGTTCTCATTCACGAAGATTGAAGCTCCTTCTGTGGAAAGAACTAAGTAGTGGGCTGTAGTTCCTAATTTAGATAAGTCTTGAAACAATTTGCCACTTTTCTCAAATCACTGAGAATTATGTTAACCTTCCGCTACTGCGTACTTCAACAATGTATTTTCAGGCCAAACATGAGGTGCTTTAGGAATGGATTTTGTTTTGTTTGTTTGTCCTCTATCTACCCCATTTTTTTTCCTCTGAATTCGTTTCCCCTTCATATCTGTAACGATCTTTGACGTCATGTGTAGGAACTACGTAGAACTTCAGATGATGTCCAAGTGTTTCATGACTTGGTTGCTCGCTTGGATAAGGAGATCAGTGGTTTTCAGGTAATGCGACTGTGAGACTATGAAAAAGTTGCGTACATCATTTTAAGTTATATGTTCTTCCTTTATCTCGAAACTGGTTCGTGTCATCTTATACTAGAGTAAAAATATGCAAGTAATTCAGAGTCATCATACAAGGAATTATGCCACCCGGTAATATATACCAATAATAAATGTGATCCGAAATTTGGAGAAAATTTTCTCCCGCCACCCCGCTCTCCAAAATTTAGGAAGAAACTTGGGCTTTAGTTTTATGTTCATTGATCTTTTGAATAGGACCAAAATTGCCATAGAGTGTGTCTCTAGTGCAATAGATCTAATATTCACTGATTCTTGGTCGGATGCATTGACCCTTTTTAGAAGCTAAGCTAGTTCTAAGTTAAACAAGAGAAATTTCTGCAGGTGGTTTCCCTTAAGAACGGAAATACTGTTCTTCTTTACGAGTACTTTTCTTGGGGGCTAGTGGTTTCAGTAGCTGGAGGCATCATTCCAGTCACTTAAAACCAAACATATGACGTGAGATAAGAGGGAAAATATGGGATCTTGTTGTCGTCTGTGTTCTATATCTTATTTTGAGCTATTTGATCAATGTCGGAATGGCGAATTACTGTGTTCCTGGTGCAGTCATTCTTAACACTGGTCAGGAAGTGAAATAGTCCAGTCTATCTAGACATAATGCTTCTAGTACAATCTTTTACACCCATTTTGATATTTACCTTTGTCAATTTGCCCCTTTTCTTTTGGTACAAGGCTACTATTTCTGAGTTGTGGTATGTGGAGGAGTTCGATGTGCTTGCTCTTGCTGTGGATGGAAGAATGAAGATCCGCCGATTTCAGCTTGGCTGCTCAAAAGCCTAGGACTTCTGAAATTACACAATGCACTACGGAGTATTGGCTAAATGCATAATCCACCTTAGGAGTACTTTTAAGTTTAGCGAGAACATGGCTAGTAGCTACAATGACTTTCTGAGGTGTATTGTTGAAGAGACTTGAAGATGTATATGTACATATATAGCAACATAGCTGTCCAAACACTTCTGAAGTTCTGAGCTTTGTATACTAGTAGCTGATTTTGTAGTTGTATAATATAAAGTTTTAGTTGAAGCGTGGTGCACAGGACTCTAATCGATGGGTTTAGATGGTCCTGAACTTGTAGAGATGCTCCACAGAAGTACCTATCAGGCTATCACCTCCACACCCCTCCTCCCTAACCCCCGTCTGCTGCTAGGTCGAGGAATATACCGTTGAGTTGGAGTTTCGGTTTTGTAAGAGTTCATATGTCGTTTCCATTCAATTCCATTCAACCCATTTTGTATTCACGCGAGTCTATAATCTTAATCAAACAGATCATTTGGGTAGAATGGGGAGAGTACTAATTGAAGGATCATGAAAGAATTTGACAATGTACTGTAAAGGCACAATGCATCACCCACATTTCCTAATTGAGGAATGCTAAACAAGGCTTATACATCAACGTATAGTCAAAAGCGCGCACACACAAAAAAACACGACTCTGACTCAAAACTCCTAAAACAGGTAAAAACACGATTTTTACTCAAAACTCCCAAAATAGGTAAAAAGAAAAAACGACGTTTCAAATAAGTGTGACACACAACATTTCGTTTTTCTAATGCAATGCCCCCACTCTCCAATAATAAAGGACTCCCAAAAAAAAAGAAAAAACAAAGAGACACACACAAAAGTGTGACAAACACACAACAAAAAGAAGCCAATACACATCGGATTGCATAATTCCACGACCAAATTCACAATAAACACAAAAAATGTCATGTTTGTTTAAGTCTTTAATCAAGTTGGGGCTTGTGGGTGGCGTGCGCATTACAATAGTGACATCCATAAACTCTGCCATATACACTCCATACGTTTGGCTGACGTCCACGTGTCAAACCTCACGTCTTCTCTCTCCTCTCCACGCTCTTTCCTCCTTCTCTCCACACGCCCTCCCTTCTATTTCTCTGTCCTTTTTTTTCATTTTTTTTCTCCATCATTATTCATCAGGTAAACTATACTATACTCGTATGTTTCTTTGTTCTTATAATTTTGGTTTTATATGAATTTTATGGTTTTGTTGTTTATGATATGTTTTTTTATGCTGAATTATTTGTGGGTTTGGTTAATATATGATGACGATGATGATTATGTTGATGGTTGAATTTGATTGGTTCAAGCATTTTTTTTGAGCTTCAGAGGTTTAATAAATTTATGGGTTTTGGTCAAGTTTTAATCTTTTTGTTCAATTTAAGTGTGGCTGACTTGTTTATTATCAAATTATGCAAATTGGGTCTGTTTAGTTGTTGCATATATTGAAGAAATTATGAGTTGATTGATTGTGTTTGGGTGAATTGTATATGTGGCAGGTGACAAGGTGTGTGTTTGAAGTTTCCTGCTTTTTTTGGGGGGGAAATTGGATTGGTTGAGCTTAGTTTTATGACATTGGTTTCATTTGGTTTGTCACAGGGTGAAAGTTTTGAAGCTAATTTGAACAATTAAGGGTGTTTTAGTTGATAATATCTTGTAGAGAATGGTGATGGATGTTTCGGAAGACGACCGCCTTGTTAATGAGGAGAGTGATGCACCTGAGGATGCAGTTGATGATGGGTTAGTATGAATTTTGAGTAATTTTAGTCTACTGAAGCAATTTTCATTTTGGGTCATCCATGCCAGCCTCTCTATGTTTCAATAGGGGTAAGGCTTGCGTGCATCCGACCCCACTTACCCCGCCTTATGGCGGTACTGGGGTTAAAGATGTTGTTGATCATGTATCATGTTCTTCTGCTGTAAAAATATGTCATTATTGCCCAAGTGATATTGGAATGTTGAAAGTTGGTAGCTTTTGATTCTTATGGATATGACTAATGAATAATGATCATCAGTTGTGTAGTACTCCGTAATTTTATGTATTTTCTCGGTCGGTCCAATGTATTGCTTATATGATGATAGTAACTTGATAAAAGGTTAGGTGTTTTATATCTGAATACGAAATAGGTAGTAGTCATCAAAGTGATTACTGTATGAATGTATGATGGTAGACGCGCGATAGCATTTGAACTGCAGTCGTTCTGAATATTGTGAAATTCGCAAGACATTGAGAATGATGGTGTGTTAGTGATCAAAAGTATCTGGTGTAAGAAACTGAATGGCCGAATTGAGTAGTGTTCGAGCAATTGATGAATATGAGTGAGCTTTTACTAGTATTAGGATATAGCTCAATTGAGCATCTACTAAAATGAACAGGCATTGTTTAGTGCAACAAAAGATTAGGCATGATTCTGGGATTTGTTGAGTTCATTTGCATTATGACTTGACTCGAACTTTCAGTCTTGACTTCTCGTGTAAAAGTTTCAATGTTTAATTTTGTTTGTGTTGATTTCCCCTAATTGTGAGCCTTTTTCAATTTGCAGACCTCGCCCTAACAAAAGGAAGCGTGGTAGAGTACCGAAAAGAGTTCTGAAAGCTGAAAGAGAGAAGTTGAAGCGTGAGCAATTGAATGATCTTTTCGATAACCTTGGTAGCCTTCTTGGTAAGTTTGCTTTCTGGCTTAGTTTCTTTCTTTTTCATTGGAGGAGCTGTATAAATGTTGAAATCGAGTATATTTTGCTGTCTTGGTGCTTCTACATACCAAATTTCCTGAGTCTTTCCTTGCATTCTTCTGCAGAATTGAGTGACCAGAACAATGGGAAAGCCTCTATACTCAATGAGACTATACGGCTATTAAGAGATATGGTTTGTCAGATTCAGAGTCTCAGAAAGGAGAATGCGACATTACTTTCAGAATCTCAATATGTAAGCTCGCGGACTTCTACTCATCCCACCTTTGGCTCTTCTAAATAGATTCTTGTTTTTAACTTTTTATTCTCGTTCCTATCCAAATCATGATGTTGTACAGTCATGCAATCACGGTTGTGCATACTTATTACTGTATTAACTTGCTTCAATTGATGGACGATAGGCCAACACAAAACCATAGTCACTATCCAGTATTCTAGATCATTTAGGCTGAAACCGGCAAAAGAGATTATAGGTAGAAAACTCAGAAGCATTCTTCTTTTGGAACAGAGTCCTTGTGTACTGAACAGTGCTGTGAAATTTGTGAAGAGAGGGATGTAGCCACTAGTTACCAACATTGTAGCAGATGGTGCGCTCATCTCTTTCCCTTTCTGTAGCTGCATGCAGCATTGATGCACTATGCTGCAGCACGAAAAACCAACCATATCTCGTCTCAAGCTGAACTTCGTTTTTTTTTGGGCCCTCATCCCTCTTTAGTAAAATACATCCTAAAGCCTGAACTTAACTAGTTGGAATACATGCTAATGATGAACCTTCAACCTTGAAAAAAAAGCTAGTAAATGAAACATGATACTTCAAGCCGAAGCTGGGTCCTTAATCCTGAAGTTTGTTGTCCTCGAGTTCCAACTAAAAACTCTTGCCTGTGTTTTATTGTGTCCTATGATTTTCGACTGAATGCTTCCCATATATCTTCAATATGTGCTTATAAGATTGATATTTGACCAGGTCGCAACAGAGAAAGATGAGCTGAAGGATGAAAATTTAGCACTTGAAGTGCAGATCAAGAGTATGCGAAGTGAATTAGAAGAGAAGTTGGGTCAACGTAAGCCTGACCTGAATGTAACCCCTCCCGACTGTTGGCAAGCAGAAGCAGGTTCCCACTTCGTGGATGGCCGTCTTCCCCAACTGCCCCCTACCGATCCCTCTACGCAGCAGCCTCCAATTCTTGGCCCGCTGTATGTTATCCCTATAAATCCAGACTTCCAAGCTTTTCAGAAGACTGATACCGCCTCTGTGCCACCCGTATCTGTTAGCAAACCTCACCCTAGATATCCGACACCAGCAGACTCTTGGCCGTTGCATCTGCTGTCACAGCAACTGGAAACAACAGCGAAATCTACAGCATCGTAGGTCTAGCTTGTAGCGCTGTAGAGTTAGACTTCCTCCCTTACCTTGGATAGCTAAGTGGTGGGTTCGATTTGGACATTCAAGTACTTTCGCAATACATACAAGCAACTAGACAACCAGTATATCAGCTTCTTTTACGCATTCGATCCGAAATATTATTGTAATATCATGTATGGTTCAATTGAGCTGTGCTGCATGCCTGCTTTTGTCCAAATTTTGTCTCATCTTTGTAAATGAATCGCAATTTTAAGCCTCTATATAGCAAATGTATAGCCTTTGAAATTCAAGGAAGTTAAATACTTAAATGCTGCTTATTTCTTTGCCTTGGCTTGATTTGTAAGTTTGAGAGTTGCAAAATTAACACAATCCATATAACATACTTCCATATCTAAACTTTCCACTTAGAATCTTTCCTTATTTGTACAAATAAAGACCAAAACACCCTTACTTTTTTTTTATTAAAAGTGCGAGTAGGACATACTACTATGTGTAATTTTACATCAAGTGTACCCTAAAACTAATTCTTTATTCTATTTTTCTTAAAAACTGTGTTCGGTCGTACGCGTTTTATACCTGAACGAAGGGAGTATGCTTAGGAGAAATGTATCCATGGTATGCAACTACGCATCCTTGCCAATGCAACCACAGTCGTTCTAAGTTTTAAACGGAGGATTTTAACCGTGGCCTGGTGGATGACTGATCTCACTAGGCCACGGCTGGGTTTCAGAGTGGCTAGCCGGTATGTATATATACAACCGTGATTCAGATAAGCACCAATATTTTAACTAATAGTATGTATCGGGCGTATGTTAAAAGTCTATTAAATACGTCGTCTAAATACGCGAAGATTCTATGGTCACTACCGGAAGTGGTAATCACCATAAGAAAATATTATATCAACAAGATATAATATTTTGCTATATTATTTTATGGAAGGAATATCTAACAATTATATCATAAAAATTAAAGAAATAGGTACATGTTTGGCTTAAACTTCTCAATGAATTAGGTTAAATCAATGAAATTTAAATGTAGCCCCATTCTCAAAAGCTATTACTGTACCAACGATGAATTTGTTTTCAAAAAAAAATAATCATCATGGTGTAGAATTTCTAATTGCATGTGGATTATTATGAGTTGCATACCAATCCCACGCATAGCTAATTCAACCATTTGCCCCTTATCTTCCCTACGGCTGAATCAACAAATGTCTTGTGTGATCATCTTAACGCTTTAATAAAGTAATTCAAACGGTTTTTAGTTACTTGTTTTAGTTTTTTTTTTCTCTAGAGCAATTTCGCAACAAGATCTACCTGATTAGCTTTGTGGCTGTGTAAAACTCATCTTCGGAAGAATAAATTAAACACTTGTAGATTGACAAACGCCATTAATAGATTGTTTAGTGCATAAGTAATTGTTTATGAGAGTGTCATAAGACTTGAATCAAGGCTCGTAAAGTCGTAAGTGCAGTAGTAGAATAATTCTATTCCATTGTTAAAACTTGCAAGCAACGAACAAGGGTAACAGTAGTTGAGGCCATTAGGAATGAACGACGCTAATGAGCTACGTAGGTTAAGGCAAACACAACCCAAAAATAAAGTATATTAAAATCTATTTTTTCTTCCACGAAATAATTTTAACCTAATTATATAATTTATTACAATACTAATTAAATAGCTAAATCTATTAAAATATAATTTTCTTATGGTGATTACCACTACCGGTAATGACCATAGAATCATCGATAAATACGAGGGTTTTCCAAATCACAAGGAGTAGCTCAATTCTTACGATGGGTATTTGACTATTTCCTCGTTAGCTCAACAATTTTACACTTTCACCGAACCTTTGGAGTGTTAAAAAGAAGTCTTCTAGTACACATTTCCACTATCTGTGATGCTGCGACGTGTATACATCACGCATCACGGTGAAGTAGACTTATTGTTTCCTTATTAGTTTGATGATGTATACCTACCGACGTACCAATCTCTATCTTACACCCAATAATTTCCCACTTTACCAACTTTCCTTAGTTTTCCTTTTCATTAAACTTTGTCAATTTTCCTGCCTCATAATCTGTGTTTTTCTCTCTCTTACATCACTGAAACTTACCTTCTTACTTACTCTACTAGTCTTATACTCTTGACAACCAATTCTCTAGTGTTTTTTCTGCAGAATTTGTATCTTGTAGATCACGATAAATTATGGGAGGAAGTGGAGCTACTGCGTTTATTAAGGTGGTTCTTCAGAACTTTGATGTTCTTGCTGGGTCTGTACTTCTTCTGCCTTAATCTTCTTTCTCAAGCTTTTTTTGTAGTTTAATCCTCTAAACTTGTGATGGGTTCTTCTTAATTATGGTTTTTATTGCTGTAATTTTTGAAAGATTCAAGCTTTATGGCAATCTGTTGGTTCAATTGATGGGTTCTGATTCTAAATATGTGACCCTTTTAGTTTCTAAGCAAGTTTAGGAAATTAGATTGAGGTTTTTAATTGTGGGTCTTTCAGAAATTGTCTATAGTTACACTGACGGGGTAAGGTTTGCGTACATCCGACCGCCTCGGACCCGGGTAATGATAGGATAGTAGGATCATTGCTGGGTTGTGGTTGGGTTTTTTTTTACCAATTGATTTAAATTATGGTTGTTGGTGATTATGTCTGATTGTATCTGAATTTTGGATGACTTTTGGTTTTTGCAGGCCTGTGGTTAGTCTTGTTTATCCACTGTAAGTAAAGTTCTAATCCTCTCTGTGTGTTTTTTTTTTTTGGCTTGTACATTACTTCACTTCCTCTTGAAGTTATTACATGTGTTAGATTGGACTGCCTATGAATTATGATATCAGTCATGTAAACTTCAGAGGTTGCTTGTTCTGACCGATTATCAGATCAGAAACTTAGGCAAATTGAGCTATTAATGATGCTAAATTCTAACTCTTAACATAGTAATTTGGAATCATCACCTTATATTTAACACTTCTATGAAAAAAAGAGGCAACTTTGTGCATTGTTTGACAGTTATATTAGTGCGTATTCCTGTCTGACGAGTTCTTGACTCTGAGTATTGTAATCTACGTCAAGATCAAGATGGCAACAGCGTGTCTTAGTTGTCTTTGATTGATTACTTTTGAGTTTTGTATTACGGATAGGTATGCATCAATCAAAGCTATTGAAAGCAAATCTCCCATTGACGACCAGCAGTGGCTTACGTACTGGATAATGTATTCACTGATCACTCTTTTTGAGCTCACCTTTGCAAAATTAATTGAATGGTAAGATTCCCTTGTGTTGGTCCTTTATCTTATATTTTTTTTTTTTTTTTTTTTTTTTGTGAATGATATTGGACCTTTATCCTTTCTACACTTTATTCTGTTGTCTTTTCTTTTGAGCCATTCTATTATGATTAGGTGAAATATAGTTGCAAGTTCACAACACAATGGAACTGTTAGTAGCTTAAATCTTTATATTTTCCTAAGAGGAACTATCAGTTCATGTTGATAGTGATTGCATGCTTGTAGATAGTACACAGTCGATGACCATGTGAGCCAAGAGGTCCATTCATCAATTATGGTTCTGCGAAAAAAGACTAATATATCTTACTCTTGAACATTTGCATTGTTATGAAACTAAAAGCTAATTTTTTAATAATCGACTTCCAACAATTGAAATGTTAGTGGCAAAAAGGATATTAGCGCCTGTGTATAATCTACACTGTGCAATAAGCTTGAGGTGATGTATGCTATGGTAGTTGGTGAAGACACTCATATAAAATCATATCATCCTAGACCATAGTTCATGTAGCAAGATGGAATCTGCCGAAGCAGGATGTATTCCTTAAACCTGTATCTAGTGCGGTGTAGCTTCTTCCTGATTCCCGAAGCCATATTATCATACTCCTTGCAATAATGCTGCTGTTCAGATTAAAAGGTTTTCAACTCCTCAAAATGATGTGCAACTGCAACCGCATAGGCTTTCCTTCCAAAGGCGTAAATCATGCTAAGCCAGTGATTCATACTCCGTATACTTTAATAAGCTGATAGTAGATTTGAATGTAGGTGTGTCTATGATATCCATATTGGTTTCTCACTGTTCGTACGTTTCAATAAGTAGAACCCCTGATCATTTATTATATAATGGGTGCTTCATATGGTTTTCTAGTAGCATGTGGTTGATTTTGTAGTTGATGTATACTCACTGTCCTATGCTCTTATCTGAGACAATCAACTTACCAGTCTGTCCCGAGAAGGGAGGGGTGGAACGGTCTAGAAGGTGAAAAGTGAAAACTGTTTTTTTTTTTTTTTGGGTAGATAATACTATTATAATTCCCTAATGTTTGATGTGAAAAATGAGACATGTCAGGCTGTCAGCTAGGGGTTAGATGTATATATATATATTTTGATTGGTTTCACGATGATGGCCATGGTTATTTGGTGAAGACACGTCTGTGTGTTTTTCGGTTGACTTTCTGCCACAAAATAAACATTTGTGAAATTCTTGGACATGTCACTTTCCAGCATGCAATAAGTTGTGAAAATCTCATTTTTATTGCTAGTTGTCAGTGTTGAATACTTTCTTGTCCTCTAAAACCATCCAGCAACCGCACAACAGTCACCAAGTACTTTGAAACATTGATAAATAGATTGTGCCCATTTTGATCTTGATAACACAGATTTTACATAGCAGTGTGACCTTTTCAGATGTGAAGACTGATAAATCACTTTGCTGATAAATTCTGTATTTGATGTAGGATCCCTATATGGTCGTATGCCAAACTACTCGCTACATGCTGGTTGGTCATACCATATTTTAGTGGAGCTGCGTATGTCTATGAACATTTCGTGAGACCAACCTTTGTCAGCGCACAGAATCAAACTGTTAATGTGTGGTACGTCCCAGGGAAGAAGGATGTAGTCAATAAAAAAGAGGACATCATAACAGCTGCTGAGAGATACATACAAGAAAATGGGACAGGTGCCTTTCAGGAAATCATCAACAAGGTAACTGGATTCTGTATGCTCAGCAGCTCTTACCCCTCCCCCTCCTTTGGTATCCATGTTTATTCTTGTAACTGTCCTTTGACTTGTAACAAGATCTTCAAGAAGCCCTGCGATAGTGTTACATTATGATTGTAAGCAATCAGAAGTAGTTTATCCTCTGCAATTGAACAATTTAAATGGTCGATGTGCGTGATGTCATTTTCGTTGCACGTATAAACAACTTCAGATTTCTTGAATTGCATCCCCTGGGGTTGAGCTTGGCCCCTAGTATGATCCTATTTGCTGTTCTAAGAAATTAACTGATCGTCTTGTTTTGTGTAGGCTGAACACACAGGGATCAAGCCAAGGAGCAATTACGGAATTTTTGAGAATGAGTTTCAGTACTGAGAGTTTGAGATGCACTCAAGTGCTCAACCATAGCTTAGTCTGTGCTTCTGTTTTGGGTTGTTTGGTAAGGTTGTAGTTTACAAGTAATACGGTATCTATAATGTAATTATCACAGGCGGTCATCCTGTTTAAGTCGTCTTTCTTAGTTTACCTGTTTAGGCTCACTGCAGTGTACTTAGGCCACTTCTGAAGTTGTTACAGTGTGTATCTTAACCTTTCTGTTAATTAAATACCAAGGAAAAAGTTTCACATGGTTTTCGTCTTTAGAGTTGAGAGTACTACATTTTTACAGGTATAGAACCCGAGGGGTAAAGGTACAAACGGGAAGTGAAATATTGTCGAACACTATGCCTTGTCACTGTACGAGTTGAATTAGGTATTCAAATCAAACGTAAAGAAATGAAAAATGGAGGGAGTAGCTGCAAGCTGACTCATGCATTGTCACTGTGCGAATTTGCATCACTCCTCTCTTGTTACCAACATGGATCAGTTCTCAACATTTCAGATACCAAGTAATTTTACTCGTGCGCTAATTCTAATATACAACACAATCGTATTGGCATTAGTTTCCGAGAGTTACAATCCTAATATAAGATTATATATTTAGCTATCAAGTCGTCAGTTCCCTTCTGCAGTTATCGTTCTTCACTTCCTGCCTGTCTCAATAAAGAGTGATACACAAGTTAGTAAACCTAGTTGTCATCGGCAGCTTCCACAGAATCAAGAGATTCCTCCAGGACTTGTTGAGCTTCGGCAAGTGCAGATTCCTTTTCATCAGCAGCATACAGTATCTTCTTGACAGCGACCGCCATCTACAGCAGTTATGAGGAATAACATAACATCAGTTTAATTGTGAGACCGAAAAACTAGTCGAGATGTAGGAAGTCAATATATACATAGACTAGCAAGAAAGCTTGAAACAGCTCAAAGTATTACTCAAGCAGGAAGTATGCGATCTACTTTAGGGATAACAATGGTTCCTATGACAGTAGTTGTCAAGGCCACAAAAGAACTCGGAGCAACAATCGAGATTCCAGACTCCAGACATGTATTACATGCTTGGAGAAGGCTTAGACTTCTCCCTTACAACTTGACAGTGCTAGCAATCACAAAAATTGAAAGAGGACCGTCTACGTGACCTCGCATTAAAGTAGGCAACAACAGAACCCGTCAGCAAAAACAACCAGAAAACACGGCCTTTAGATGGAGAAACGTCACACAAGACTCACTGTCGTTGAGACTAAACATACTCAACTCGAGGTCCTGGACTAGATTACTTCTAGAGGCATTTAGTTGCACATGTAAATGATTGAACTAACTAGCTAGCTGCGTATTCATTAATTCTAGAAGTGCACCAATTTGATTCTGCCCACCTGCAGACTGATTTTGCACATTCTTTCAGTACAATATACTGATTGATTTTGGTTTTAGTTTGGGAAGTCGAAGAGACTTCAACAGGAAAGTTAACCAGTCCAAACCTCTTATTATAGATGACTTATTACCTTCCCAGCTTGCAGGACATTTCTTTCCAGAATGTAAGGGTGCACGCTCAGAGGGGACTTTCAGTCATAATTTGTTACTCGCTCCATTTCTTTTGATTCTTTACGTTTGGTTTGAATCTGTGAGAGGAATTCAAACGAAACGTAAAGAACCAAAAGAAATGGAGGGAGTATCATATATTAGAACACAAACTAAAGCTGATGCCAAAATTGCGCATTCTAGATAAGAGTATTTTCTTAATTATGGCCCAGTATTCATTCCCTGCTGAATGCGTCAATAGGTTACTAAATCCACATAAGTCGACAAGAAACCAGCATCAGAAAGGGATTACAAAATAAACTTTTAGTTCAACAGATTCTCACCGGCTGACTCTCAAGTTCAGGAGCTTGACAAAGTATTTCGACATCCCTCAGTTTCCCGAAGTAGAAGTCCCTTTCCTTTTCAAGTAGGTCCACTGAAAGCTTCAGATCAGCGACCTGCAGGGGTAACAGTCTCTTTACCAATTAGGCAGTGTACACGAGAACATAAAAACTGATTCAGATGTTTAGAATAATATCAAATCAAAATGCATTGCAGGAAAAGCAAGAGAAACATAATACATATGCCAACAGACAGAACAGGGAGCGAAGTAGAGAAGAGAGCAACATGGAGAACACAAAACTATATTACCAGGCGGGCAGGCAGGAGAAGATGGAAGCACAAAACTAATATGGGGAGGAAATAGGATAACCGAAAGTACATTCTAAAGCAGCTTGTTAGAAATCATCAAATAGCAGCCATTTTAAAACACTACTACGTTACTTAACAAGGATAAAGCAGTTTCAGGTTAAAGACTGAGCCAAAAAAAGGGGGGGAATAGATGAGAGGGCGTCAAAGGTCACTGAACTACTGAAGTGATATTTATGACATTACCTCTTGAGATAAAGCCTGAACTTGTTCTGAATAGTCAGCTTGATCAGGGGAGGAATGTGCCTTCATTTGTTTATTGCCTACAAGAACACGTAGTAACAAAACTTTTGAGGGCTCATCAGTCATCACAGTAAAAGATGGTCGATTTGGTCTTTAACAGTCTACTAGATACAGCAAAAATAAAGGTGGAAAGGCAAAGAAGCTATGGTGAAACAACCCATCATGGGCTGAGCACCAGAAAAGAAATCATAATTAAGGATGTATGGACTAACCTGAAGTTTTTCTAACACCAACTCTATCTCCAGATCCAGTATTATTGTTGGTCTGCAGGGACTTTGAGCTCTTTTGACAGGTCTTAACACTTCTTTCTTTACCGCCCTTACATCTTCGTTCCAGGGGATCATAGTTCCTGAATACAAATGAAAATAATAAGTACATTAGGAAGGCAACAAATTGGGCTGATGAGTGATGACAGTGAACTAGACCACAAAGCACTGAGAAAAATGAACTGCAGCTGCATACTCATTCGTAATTCCACCATTGACAGAATCACAATAGCGCTTCAACCACTGAAGAAACTCCAGATTGTCCAATGGCCGAGCTTTGACCAGCTTGTTAACGTCAATTTGCTGGTGTCAATGGCAAGATAAAAGAGCGTTAGACACTTAGACATATGATGGGACGATTCTGTGAGGATTGTATGACGTTAGATAGTACAGTCGATTCTAGATGCAAGTCTACAACAGACCAACAACTTCAACTACGACACAAACTGCTTAGCACGTTTGCAGTCTATGCCCTTTAAGAGATGTTAAACTTTAAAATCTAAGAACAGTGAGTTCAAACTTCTTAAAGTCATTACACGATAGACAAACATCCTTAACTATAACCAAAAAGGCACTTTCTTTTTCATGTATAATACAAAACACTAAAACATACTATGAATCAAACCGTTCATCAGCTGTCGATTTCTAGGCAAGAATAAAGACAATGTGGTGACGGATATTTGTAAAACTCAAGGAGTCTTAGAATACATCAAGAACAAGTTGCAGGATGACGAATACGTTTAACAAAGATGATAAAAGTTCATCGTACTTAGGGGCCGTTTGGTTAAGGGGAACTAAGAAAGGGAAAGGGTTTCATTTGACCTGATTCCCTTTGTATGGGTTTGTTTCAAATTTTTTTTTTTTTTTTTCATTCCCTTTACCCAAATCTCCTCTTATGATTCCCCAAAACCCCTCTACACTGTTGTTTAAAAAAAAAAAAAAAAAAACCCTCTACACTGATTCCCTCCTCCCCCCTGGGATTTGTCCATTCCCCCATTTTGGGTTTAGACTAGACCTTACCTTGACCATCTCTAATTCTCTATCGACCTTGACCTCAATGAAACATACAAACCTTTCCTTTCTTAGCAATTTAGAACCAACAACGTTGGCATCGTCATCTGACATGTCTATAGTCCATGCTTTCAGAAAAATCACCAAAAAAATAAAATAAAATAGAATAAAGGAAGTGTGATATGGCTGTAATATAACCTTTACATAGCCCCACGAAACCACAGTGCAGCAGTAAAACAAGTCCTACCATACCATACCAAAACCAAGCACACTAATACAGGGAAGTAAACGATCAATTAGGGAGCGAATTTCGGATATGCCACTGCAAGCTGAGTTTCATGTCAAACACTCACCTAACTTCTCATTCCCCACCCAGCCCCTTTTAAAGCCCAAAGGAAAATACAGAAACCATAAGCACCACAACCTGAACCAGCCACATGAGACCTAGCTACTTAAAGAGAACAAATCAAGCAAACCAGAATCTCAGCTGTACCTTATCAATCTTTAACTTGGTGAACACCTCTTGCAAAACCTTATAATTCTGGATAAAATCATACTCTGTCTTCCCATCAAAGTTCACCTACACCGAAAGACCAAGTTGAGAAAAATAATATCACAAGAAACCACATGCTAGTAGCAACTTTGTAAAATATCATAGGTCAGCCAAAGAATGATTTCCAAACCTTGTGCATGGGGACAACTCCTGGGAATGTCATATCCATCAATTGACATTGAACTGCGCCCGATGCAGCCTATTCAAAACACATCATGTGAAGATGTAAAATTGTTTAGTTTCCTGATGAGGATAAAAACATTACAACATCTTTACCCCAGTGCCTTAAAGGCTCCCGTCATAAGGCGGGGGAAGGGGGGTCGGATGCATGTAAGCCTTACCAACTATTTTAAACTTGCATTTTGTTTTACTCAACTTCAAACATGAAATCCATGATAGGTAAATGACTTCCTAGTAAAATGCCTCAAAACACAAGGAAAAAAAATCATAACTTCAAGTACATTGGGCGAAATCGTGTAATTGCAGAACAAAGCTCTGAACTTGGTAACCAGATTAAATAAATTCACAATGCTAGTAATACTAAACTCATAATTCTACACAATAATCATAACCTTAAAGTATTAATCAATGAACTACAATCACATTGGACGAAATCGCGTAATTACAGAACAAATCACTAAACTTGGTAGCCAGGTTATACAAATTCACAATGCTAGTAACACCAAACTCAATAATTCATAACAATAATCATAGTACAATAATACTAATTTGATGCAATTCACAATCAGCAAATTCTAAATTCAAGAGAGCGCCAAAAGAAGTTGATCAAAGATACTACATTACATTTCAACATCAAGCACAATTGCACAAATATACCTAAGCTCAAATAAACATGAACTCGGACCCAACGTCGATAGAATAATTTGGGGTCGGCTAACATGAATCGTCACATATAAGCATTAAAAAGTCGAAAGTAGTGACAACACCAAAACAAAATTAATAAAGAAAAACACATTAAACTTAGCAGCAAATTAAAAAGAGGGAAATGTGATGAAATTATATACCTCTTCAACTTTAGAGAGACTAAGTTGCAAACTTTTATTGATCCATTGCAAAATCTCATTCCTACCCACAAAATATGCACTATCCATCATCCCAATATTTGAAGCCATTCTTTCTTTCTCTCTCTATATATAACACACACACAAATGTAAAAGCTTAAAACTTGATAAATACTCAATTGAATTCTCAGGAATTTACATATAACCCAGAAATCCAAACTGGGTTTTTTTTGGGAAATTAATTAAAATGAAAAAGATGGGTTCTTTATAATAATAGGGAGATTAATTAATATTATTATTAGGGATTATTAGTTCGTAAAGAAATGAAATTGGGGATTAAAATGGGTGGGTTTTTGGAGTTTGTTTTGCTTTGTTGGTCCGGAGAGGATGAAGGGGGATTTATGGCTGTCAAAACCAAATATTGAGGAGGTTGTCCACCCGGGAAATCTTGTTGTTTAAGCTTGCTTTTTCATGTGCTTACCATGCCCTTTTCGGAAAATTATATTATATCCATTACGATTTATGAGTCGACTATAACAATAACATTACTCTAATGCTTTGACGGTATTCATTATAAAGCAACTTTAAACTAAAATCGACTTAAAAGAAGAAGAAGAACAAATGCAACGTTATTATTCTTGCAACTATTCTCACTCCCTTATGAAAAAGAGGAAATTGATTAATTCATTGTGGTAATTCTACGGATGCAGTGTCATCAATCGTCTACATAGATTTGCTTTGGTGGAACTATCGTTTTTTTTAACTCATTGTTTCGTCAAGTAACGCTAACAAATGCTGTTCTTTCGTGTCATTTTCATAGAAGATAGTTGAGTGTAAAATGTTGTTAAGTGTAAAATTGCAAGTATTGTGTATTTGGATTGAGGATTCAAGTTCTTACATGAGATAGTATTGTACGGTGATCGACAACTTTTTAAAATTAATACGTCTTAAGATATCTGACTTCAATTGTCTTCTAATTTCCAAGACATTTTCATATAACCGTACTAAGATTTTCAAACTTTTAAAACGGGATTACACGAGAATTATGCGTGAGGTGAAGGTACGGTGATGCTATATGGATTAGAATCTAGTTCATTATTCATAGATCCAATGCAAGCATCATTACATTTCATGTGGAATGTGATACAACTATACATGCGACAAGAGCTAGACAATGCCCAACTTGGATAGAGCAAAGCTTCTGGTTGCTTTTGCAAAACCAGCCTAAAAGCCTGCTGCATATAGGCTATAGAAAAGCATTCGGCATGGTCGCATGGAGATTGGTTGATTGAAGAGTACTCTATTATTGGCTTGACTAGTAAGATTGGAAGAGAGACTTCCTATTCACTTTTCACTGAGCAATCAAAAGGGAACAATATATACTGATCGGAGTAGTAAGCATTGGGAGTGTACATGATGGGTCATGACTTGTGCTTGGCTACCAAAATTGGACTTCTGGTTCTCTATTTCCGATGCAATCATGAAAACGGGTCGTGGCTCGTGTTTGGGTCCTTAAACCGGCCCCTCGCGGAGTCACGGTCACACTTGATAGTCGATAGTTGATATTTGGTAGGCTCTCCTGTCTAGAGGAGTCGCATCCCCAAACATGGATCAAGGCCTGGGTTCAGTTCATCATGTTTAATAAGTCGTGCGTGTCTGTCTGTCTGCCTGCCTGTGTTCGTGTTTTTGGTCATTTTGTAAAAGGATTACTTTCAACTTATTAGTCTTTTAAATTAAATTTGTTGTTTACTTCTTCTATTTTAAATTGAGCAATGCGTCGTGTTGTGCCTTACCTAACACCGTACTTGCTAGGGATATGCCATGGTAGCCTATTAGCCACAAAAGCACGACACAAGGCTCGGGCCCTTGTGAGCATTGATCAATGCTGCAACAAGCCCGCTCCAAGTTGGCCGAGCCACCTCGAGTGGACAAAGCACAATTTCCAAACTAATCAATTACCACCCCCATCATTAGTTGGATCGTATATATACGAGTATATATGATGTTTATAACCCGACTAAAAAATGACACGATATTTACCCTATAAAACCCGACCCAAAAGACCATCCGACCTGATATGGCAATCTGACACGAACCTACCCGATCCAAAACCGACCGGAACAACCCGTTTGTCACCCCTTAACATCGAGAAATAATTTGGGCTATTGGGCTATAACACATTAGCAAGTCCAATCCACAACTTCCTTCTTTAGCTTTTAGAAGAAGTTTTGTAGGGTTTTTGGCCCATACTGAGAGTGTTTCTAGGGTTCAACATTTATACAATCCTCACATTTATATTCCTCTCTCTTTCCATCGCCTGCCTCTTCTTCCTTTGATCTCAAAAATACACTCTGAAGAGAGAGAGAGAGAGAGGAGAGAAGAGTGAAGCTCAAGAGTCATGGTGCACGTCAACTTTTACCGCAACTGTACGTTTCTCTCTCTTCTCTTTCTCCTCATTTTAACCCCCTTTTTTCTGGGATTATCGTTTATTTCTGTGTAATTTTAATTATGATCTCACATGTTTTGTTCCTGTTCTATTTGATTGAATCATATGATTTTTGAATACCCTTTTGTCTGAATTTTAATGGGTTTTTGTTAGTTTTTGATTTGGTCCAACATTTCTGTGATTTTTTTGATGAATGTTTATTTGGGTTTTAGGGTTTTAGCGATTGTGTTTTTTTGTTTTATTCTTACTTCTGTGTGAAGTTGTAACATTTACGTTTTGGATCTCTGTTGGATATGCATGAATCATAAAGTATTGGGTGGTTTATTCAGATCTTTCAGTTTCCGTTGAAAATTATGTTTGTTTGTAACTTTGTATAGTTTATGCCTATGAATTGGGTTTGATTTTGGTTTATCGGACCATTTTTAGGGCTAGAATGTTTTAGAATCTTCAAAGATTTGATCTTTGGGTAATTTAATTTGTGATTTTGTTAGAACCTAGGTAAATATGATGAAATTTGTTTGTATGTTCGGCTTGAATTTGGTTAGTTGTACCAATTTCAGGGGTTATAGTGATGATAGTTCGCTTTCTCGGTTTATTGATTGAGTTTTACAGTTGATTCGAATGATTGTGTATCGAAAAAGTAGGTTCAAGACCATGGTTTTAGAGGGAGGCTGTGTTACTCGTAGAAACTAATGTCACAGTGTATGGTATGTCATAGGAGTGGAAGAATATGGATTGATTGTTGATTAAATTTGTGTTTTGTTGGATAGATGGCAAGACTTTTAAGAAGCCCCGTCGTCCATATGAGAAGGAGCGTTTGGATGCTGAGTTGAAGCTTGTGGGAGAGTATGGGCTCCGTAACAAGAGGGAGTTGTGGAGGGTCCAGTATGTTCTGAGCCGTATCCGTAATGCAGCTCGTCACCTTCTTACCCTTGATGAGAAGAACCCCCGCCGTATCTTTGAGGGTGAGGCTTTGCTTAGAAGGATGAACCGCTATGGTCTGCTGGAAGAGGGTCAGAACAAGCTGGATTATGTCTTGGCTCTTACTGTGGAGAACTTCCTTGAGCGTCGTCTGCAGACCCAAGTCTTCAAGTCTGGAATGGCCAAGTCTATCCATCATGCTCGTGTTCTTATCAAGCAAAAGCACATCAGGTACACTACAGCTGCTCTGACGCCTTTGCATGTTCTCTGTATTTCTTGCCTGGATGTTTGACCGTGAAAGTATTCATGTAATTGATATTAGCATTTAGTTTTTCAATGTCACTGGATCCATGTTGGCTGAGATTTTCAATGCTGTGATTTATTCCTCTATCTGTAGTGAGCTACCTTGAACCATTTAAAAGCACATGCTGTATCTGACTTCGTTTGCAATCGACTTGAATCTTGTATTGAATGTGTATTGAATGTGAGCTGTCTAATGAACGAATTCAGTAATCATGTACATGATGTTCTGCTTTGTGCTAATTGTATAGTTGGGTTACCATGCTGCATATATAGATTTTGTTTTCCAAATTATTTACAAAGCTTTGTTTAGTAGGCAAACATCACTGAAGTATGATGATATAAAACACTTGCTGTATATTGCGTGCTTCTGGTTGTCCTGCTTGCTTGTTATGATCCTTGTTCAATACTGATTTTCTAATTTGACTGTTAATTAATCATATCTGATTGAGAGGCTTTTCTTGTGCTGACTGACTTCATATGTTGTATCATTGCATTCTTTTCACGCTTGTTCTTGTGACTGTGCAGGGTTGGAAGGCAGGTTGTGAATGTTCCATCATTCATGGTCAGGGTTGACTCACAGAAGCACATTGATTTCTCTCTAACCAGTCCATTCGGAGGTGGTCGTGCCGGAAGAGTGAAGCGAAAGAATCAGAAGGCTGCTGCTAAGAAGGCTTCTGGTGGTGATGGAGATGAGGAAGATGAGGAGTGAGCATTCAACTGTTGAAGTATGCTGTAGTTGGCAACCCTATTACCGCAGACACCCTTTTTTTCTATAGTTTGAGAACATGGTTCTGTTTTGCATGGCAGCTTTAGTTTTCATCCTAAATGTGAACTTAAGACTAGATTTCTGCTCTGCTAGTTTTGCCATTGCCGATTCAGTATGTGATTACAGTTCTTGTCCTAAGGCTTATGTTTTGCACATTTAGAACAAAGGTATTTCAAGGTACTTTGTGGTTGCCTATTTGCATCTCATTGAGGAAACTGAAGAAGTTAAATATCTCTTCTTCACCTGCTAACCTGCTGTTGTGGCTGAGCCCTCGAGAAATTTTGCTGGGTTTTTGTTGATGTACTCTTGCAGTCCTGCCTCAGGTACATCAGAATTTCACGAATTTCCTCATCACTCGAGTCTAGGGTCTTTCTGTTTGTTAGCTCACTCTTTATCTTTCATGCGTGGAATGTGATTTGAGTTTTTATATCGACTCTTTAAGTCTATGACTCCTTATTTGGAGATTAATTGTCACAAAGCTAGGGTAGGCATATTTTCTGCACACAAGTTTTGAAATATCATCAACTGCTCCATCCTTCATTGGAAATGATATCGGACATTATCGCTGAGGTTCCATGAAAGACAGTATCAAAATCTGCACAAGTGTTGTACATTATGAGTTTATATCGGATCAGCTGGAACTAGTTTATAGGCCTGTGATGTCGTCTGTGTTGATTCTAACTTGCGTCGGTCCAAAGAAGCCAACCATCTGGTTCATTGTTGTTTCTGGTGCAGTGGTTTAGTGCTCGGATTGTATTGAATTTGCTACATTAACCGAGTGCAAATACGATGCAAAGCCTCTAATGCAATCCGTTCAAGTCTTCGATGCACTCTCAATTCCCCGCTGGTTGTAAGGGAAAAATGGGGACTCCTTGGGTAAACATGGAGGCAAGAATGATGCTTGCTCTTTTCATGGTCACGGGCTATTTCCTACACGTTTCTTCTCCACCGGGCTAACTTTCTTTTAGCCATCAGGTCGATCTTGAATGAAAAATGCCATATGATGCCCCACTCGTCATTTTGGCCTCGAGTTTTACTCTTACACTTGTATTTCAAGACTCAAACTTGAAATCTCTGGCTGAGTCTTGTGTCAATTCAATGAAATTCTCAATACATTCTCTTTCTACTGTGTAACATTGTAACTCTTGTGTCCTTACTCTTCAGAGTCTTCACTCATCGTCTTATATAGTTCTATGTACCGTATCTCCATATAAGTGCAATGTCTTGCATAATAACACTCCCAATCATCGGTCTGCTAACTACTGCTCTACAATTTCACATGAAGCCGTCTTCCACCATACTCTAAGAGTATGTCTAATTGAATGCCACATAATTAGTACCACAACATACCATGACGAACATATTCACTATAACGATATCTCTATGAGTTCACGCATGTTTTCAACCAATTCTCACCGGTTTGAGTCAGACGCGTGTATTACATACGAGACATATAGACTCATAGTAGAGTAGCCCACAAAACCCAAATCACTTCAAACTCTTAAACCCTATTATCACCCAACACCATCTCCCACTCACCACACTACGACGAAAATGTCATTCCTCCGAGCTCGCACCGCCGTGTTCACCACCCTCCGCCGCACCTTCGCCACCACAACAACCACCACCTCCCACCTAACCACCATCGAAAAACCGACAAAAATGTCGTCGTATCTTCTAACACACGACTTAGCTTCCCAAATCGGATCCTGCATGCCCATCTCAATGATGCGGATCGGAACCCTAATCCACAACATCGAGCTCCGCCCCGGAGAAGGCGGTAAGATCGTCCGCGCCGCCGGAACCTCCGCGAAGATTCTCAAGGAGCCTTCCGCCTCCGCACGCGTCCTCATCCGCCTCCCCTCCGGCGTCGACAAGCTGGTCGACACACGGTGTCGCGCCACCATCGGCGCTGTGTCTAACCCCTCACACGGCGCAAAGAAGCTTCGTAAGGCCGGCCATAGTAGGTGGCTCGGCCGTAGGCCCGTCGTGAGAGGTATGGCTATGAACCCTGTGGACCACCCTCACGGTGGTGGTGAAGGGCGGAACAAAGGTAGGCTGTCGTGTACGCCTTGGGGTAAGCCTACTAAAGGTGGTTACAAGACTGCCTGCCCTAAGAAGAAGAATCGGATCATTTGATTTTTATTTCATGGGTCAGTCTTTTTCTCTTTTAATTTTAGAATCGTGTTGTTGAAGTTTCTCAAGTATTGTTCTTCAGATTGATTAGTGTTCGATTTCTGGTTTATTGCTGCTTTGTGCAAGTTTTTGATTTTTAGAATTGTGATGTTGAAGGTTTTCAAGTATTGAGCTTTAGATGGATTGATTGATTTGATTGATTAGTTAAATGCTAGTATTTGATTTCGGGTTTATTGCTGTTTTGTGCAAGTTTTGATTTTTAGAATTGTGATGTTGAAGGTTCTCAAGTATTGAGCTTTAGATTGATTGATTAGTTACAATGCTAGTATATGATTTTGGGTTTATTGTTTTGTAAAAATTTCGATATATGGTACTTTTGGCCGCGTTTTGGGAGTGGGTTTTGCCGGGCAATTGTCGTTTGTTTTGTGTTTGCATTGTGTTGATCAGATTGAGAACATTTGGTTGAGCTTTGAGTTTTATGTCCAGGGATTTCGGGTTTATTGCTTTGTTCAAGTTTCGGTTTTTAGTTATGGGGTTGTTTTAATTCGGATAGGAGATCATTGGGTGTGTTCGGTTGTTTTGGTTGTGTTCCATCATTGGGCATCGAGTGGAAGCATAGAAGTATGGTTGTGTGGAAGTTAAACTTTTATCACATGGAGTAACCTGCATTGGTTGCATAACTTCTTCGTAATTGTGTAGAGAACATTAGTATATATCTTGATTAGGAAAGTCACACAGAGCAGGACCCTTTTTAGAACTAGTGGCAGACGCCTTTAAAACTTCATTATCATTAAAACTTTCACCAAATGAAGAGCTTTTCCCGTCCCTTTTCATGGTTCTCCATGTAAATCGTGACCAGTATGACCACTAACCGCTAAAAAGGTTTTTTTTTTCCTTCCTTCCTAACCCTTTACAAAGTTAGATATCGTCCATAGGATTAGCATTCTTTGGTTCCTGGACAAGGTTGGAAATCGGAATCCCTAGATATAAATATAATGCCTGTTATTTAGGGTGCAGTGCAGGAACTGCAGGAAGCAACCACAGAATAGGTTAAAACGCTGATAATTGCAAGGAGTAACACAGGAGTGCACAGTGGAGTGACAGCATGAGAATTATCAGTATCTTTTGGTTGCTATTTCAGACCCCTTCTTACACTTTGTTCACTTTTCTATTCCTTAGTCCTTACCCATCACTTCTGCACGTGAAATGCAAATTTCTGCAGCGGAACTGTAAAAGCCAGGACTTTGTGATTGTACATCTACTTCTAGGTTGCTGTAACTGTTGCTGATATACAGATTATCAACTATTTTGAACCAGATGAAATTTTAAGTGCCTGTTAGCTGAGTTGTGGTCTTTTCCCAATAATGGAGTGTGAGAGATAATCAATGGTATTGTGTTGTGTGGAATATTTGATGCACTGTCCTGTAATGGATGCTACAATTGAGATGGTGGTGCAGTTGGGAGCTTTGTGTGTATGTTTACAGATGTTTTCTAAAATACTTTTTTCAAGTGTAATGTGGTGTCTCGGCTATTGAATTTTCAAATTTTATGATTGGAGTACTATGGATTATTGCCTTCAAGATAAGACTATGACACCCATGTCCTTCATAGAACAGAAACTGTTCTGAGTTTTAACAGAGAACTTTTAGTTACAGGCAATCATAACTTATGTTACAACGAAAGCTTCTTTCTCATAAGTATAGCTTAGAAAGTGGCTTTCTCGTGTTAGGAAAAGAAAGCTGTGGGGTACCTGTGGGACTATCTCAATCTTCTTGGGGGTATGTTGATGAAGATTTGACGATTTGATGATTGTTCTACCAAATGACATTTCTTCTACAGTTCCATGTTTGATTAGCCTTGAAAGGCTTTCTATGGTAGCGCTGCATGCAGTAGTACATACTACTATACTAGCATTCATGACACTAAATTTTGGTTTTGGGACTGTGATCGCGCAATCGCAATCGATAATGTCTCAGTGTCCAGCCAAATCATGCTAGTATGTGGAAATATAGTCTCTTGGGTAATTATCAATTTGTCAGTATGTCTAACATGAAAAGATAGTACTTGTTAGGAGACTTGTGCCTTGATGTAGCACAGTTTGAATCAGTTTCTTTTGGATCCTACTACTGAGTTTGTGTGGATCATCTTAACTATTCCAGAGGAGTAGAGGACCAATGTGTAGGCTGTAGTTTTTTTGGTTATATTCCTTCTGACAATAGGCCACGGGGAAGTTATGTGTATTAGGTCAGTTGCTTTATATGGAGTTGTGTCAGGGAATACTACAATGAAAGGAATGGCACTAGTATTTGAAGTTGTGCCATGTTAGGGTAAAGTGAAAGGAATGGAATTATTATCACATCGAGCTACAAGAAGTTCTGTGGTTTCTTAGATTAGGTGTTTTATAATGTCTCAATCTGTACAGTGGATAATGGATTAGAGCTCCCCATGATGAAATTGGAAAAGATGGTATGCAAATAAGGGCAACAAAATACTAGTGAAAACTAGAGGAGAAACAACACAAATTAGGTATGGCTGTTTGCATTTGATGATCTGTTTGTGTCTTGATCTCAGTTGAAATTTTGGTATGCCTAGTGATTAATTATGTTGAAGGGCATGTAAGAGGGAGAAGCCCCGCCTGTCCTCAACATTTGAAATTATGAGTTATGACGACATGTCCTGGACCTTACTGTTGATATGTTTAATTGGTATGTGGCAATGGTAGGAAAGCTGGGACTTAATATTTATTCCGTGGCAGAAATCTTTCCTATGATGGCCAAGGCGTATTAATTCTGGGGTGCAAAAGCTTAATTTGAAGTACTTTTTATCACAAGCCAAGCTCCAACTTCTCCAGAACTACTACTCAGAAACAGTTTCTGGAGAAGGAATTGGAGCTTCTACTTTTGATGAATGAATTTACACTAAAAGTGCTCAGAAACTAGAAACATTTTCTCAGTTTTGTGTGTTTGGCCAGTTTTTATTATCCAGAACCCAGAAACAGTCTAGAAACACTTCAGGAGTTTGGCTAAACTCACCCTAAGTCTAGCATATTTGAAACCAATTTAGTTCTTTTTTTCTTTTGCTTTGGGGGTTAAAAGATTTTGGTGGATATGGGGGCCCATTGGATTAGACTTCCAAGAATATTTAGGGGGACTTGTCGAAATCTCAATTCTTTTTCATGATCATACTCAGTATTCTCACATTTTGAGGATTGTATCTTTGGACTAGGCTATTGAGTCGGTTATTGAGTCTTGGTATGGACATCAGGTTTTTGGTTTTGAATGTGTTGATTAGAGGGGCAAGTATGTGTTTCTGTTCCAGTAAATCACTCCTCTGTGGCAAATCTTTGCTGGCTTCTAGACTGGAGTTGCTAGTACTAAACCTTATGCTGTTGGGCTATTTGATTGTGTTCTATTACTACGTTGGCTTCTAGACTGGAGTTGCTAGTACTAAACCTCATGCTGTTGGGCTGTTTGATTGTGTTCTATTACTACTCCCTCTTCTTCAAAATGATCTTCCACTTTGATTTTGCACGCATTTTTTGTTAGATAGGAAAATGTGGTGGCCTGTTGGGAAATGAAGTGGGTAGAAATTGGAGGGGAGTTGATGAGTTGCTAACACTTTTTTTCCCCTGTTGGCGAAAGGGCTGATGAGTTGCTTTGTTTTGGAGACTTCTCCTGTTATTCTCTTGGTCCCAAGTTTAGTATATGCCCTCATGATGGAGTTGATGAGTTTTAGCTCTCACAAGGAATGTGTGGATGGCTTGCTATCATCTTATCTTGATATCTCTAAATTTTTTGATGTTGTCCAAGCTTGATGATGTTGTAGTTTCTCCCTGTTGAGTTAGTGGTGTTGCTAGACAGATCTAGGATACGAAGTTGTAAAGCACATAGTGGGCATGGATAATCTATATGTGCCCTTAATGGGCAAATGACCACCATGGAGTCTGGCTTATGAATATCATGGAGGTTAGTACTAGTCTTCTACCATGAATCACGATTCTATTAGTGAAGTTGAGCTAATCCTTTTGGCTTTGATGGGATGGGTTCTCCTTTATTTGCAATCCGAAGAAGGAAAGGATATGTTGCTCTGTCTTTCCTTTTCAGTTTTGAGACTCTTTCTAAACCCATTATGTCTTCTAGATTAAGCAACAAAGCTGGGCCTCTTCAGGGTTCAGTTCCTGGGATATCTAAAGGGGTGAAATTCTCATACATGAAAAAGAAGGGGTGTTAGATGCTTGGATTTGTATCACAATTCATCAGAAGATAACTGTTCTAGCATTTTAGTCTTGCGGGTTGCGGGAGCAGTAATGTTAAGAAAGAAGTCCCTAGAGTTCTGATTGTTTATTTAAGCAGAGGTTGGATTCTTTTTACTTAAGTAAACTGAGAAAGTTTCAATCCCTTCTTCCATGTTTGATAGACGGGAGTAATATATGGTAGCCGATTATGTTTTGGCTCTTGGATATTAGCCTATTGGGTCATAGCTGGTTTCTGGGACAGGAAAATAAGAAATTCGCCAAGTTCATATCTTGCTGTTCTATAAATATGCTGATACTCCTTTCTTTTGTTAGTTCATGTAATTCAGCCCATATTTTTCAGAGAAAGAGAGGTAATGTTCAATTCCTAGACTAGGGTCAGAGAGTTCTGTTCTCAGCAACTAGCCCAATGGATAGTTAACCTGAATCTTCGGAGCTTTAAATTAGTAGCTAATCTTCTTCATATGCACAATTGAAGGATGATACCAGTCCAGACGAACGAGTATCACCCTGCTTGACGATTTCTGAGTTTTTACCACACAGGAACCTGATGTTTTTTGCTTTTAGGATGGTCTAATTCAATGCCATACCTGAACTACACCTATGGGTAGGTGATGCTCCATAGATAACGTGTCTGGACATAATAACTGCGAATACAACGAATTCAAAGCTGGTTTTTGTATCAGCAAGACAGCAACAATAGTAACGAATTGCAGGAGATTCAACCCAAACTTTATTTTCTATTTTTTTATTTTAACCTATAATATTGTAAGGTTTTGGAATGAAGGCGGATTACTGTAAGGCAAGACAAGGGATTGCTTGTTTGTTTTCACTCACGTTAATAAATCTTTGAACATGGACACAACAAAGTACAATTTTCATTGCTGCACTACGTCGGGTAGATTTTTTTTAGTCTGTCAGTCTGATAGAAATGGTGTATTAGAGATGGTACTTACGAATCAGAACACTTCTTTGACTTTCTGTGCAGGTTTTCTGGCACACTGTCAACTATCTACTGAAATGGATGCTTCACTATTCATCAGACATCAAGCGGACAGTAGTCAGTGCGTCATTTTTGCTTCGCAGACTCTCAAGTTTAACAGATCTTGTGTAAACCTACCTGATCAAGAACGTGATGGATTTCTTTTGAAGAAGAAAGAACAGATGAAAGAATCACATTAGACTATGTGCTGTGTCAAGAATTACTACTTTTTTCGTGTTGTTAATCTTTGTTGATGTCGAATAACGTATAGCTATTGTCTAGGCCAAAGGATTGGAAAGCTGGGAAATGTGATTACATCATTCATTACTCTTTGTTTTTACAGCTCCATCTTACTGATGCATGAAATTATCACTGACCTTGTTCTTGGTTAGTACGAGTAATACTTTCGTGGCCTGTCTTATGACTTGTAGTATCACGATGATACAGTGTGTAGAGCGTCTTTGCCGTGTTGGGCTAGGCCGTGCAAGGTAACTGTTATGGATGAACGCAATGTGCAAGCGGAGTAGTGCACTGTGAAAAATGATATATGAAGCACAGTGCATCAACGCTACACATTAATTTATGTTGTGATCGGTTGTTTTGTTTATGCTGCGACTCAAGCAGCAAACACATTTGAATATTCGATAGATTGACAAGTGAGTGAGGAATCGAAATTATAGAATGTATGACTTGATAAAGAAGCTTGAGCTATTATATTCAGATGTCTCCACCTTAATTGAGCAAATATCCAAGGAACATTTGATAAAAAGTTCTTAGGCGTTGAACTCAACATAAAATTTCCAAAATTTGTCGTTGCTTAATGATTGAAGGAAATCCAAAGTGTTTGGCTAGCCAATCAATTTACTTTCCTCGTTTTAAAATGTCTTCATTTTTCCTTTAGCCCATTAAGGTTGTTGGAAAAATGTAAAAACGATTTATATTAGTTTCGAATCAAGAAACCTCGCACCCAATGTAGTGTGCGTGTAAAGTTGGATACTTGGATGTGGCCAGACTTATGGCCACTACACATCATCAACAAAACTCCTTGTAAGGACTATACTGATTCGAAAGCTTTCTATAATGATATATCATATAAAATTCGTGGGAATTCAAAGGTATTCAATAGAGATATATATAGTGACCTATACATGAGAAAAACCTGGATCTAAGGTCGAATACGCGAGTTAGTATACGTGTATCAAGTACCTTCATCTTAATCACGTTGTTACATTTTCATTAACAACTTAATAAGCACGCATTCAGTTGTACAAAATCAAGCACCAAATTAAATATGCTCCATATAATACACAGATTGAGATGAAGACAAATTCCATATGCGATATAATCTCATGCAAGTAGTGCATGTTTTTCTTTTTAGGACTAAATGAGTATATTTCTTCATCCCATGGCCAATCTAATGCCATTCTATATATTAATTAATAATATAGCAGTGGACTTGTCATTCTTTTGTCCTTATATCACCTAATAACATACACCGTACACTACTAATATATAGTAATTGTAGTTTAATGATAATTACTTAATTAATGTTGCAAAAGGTTTGTAATAAGGACATCTGCACCAACAGTAGTAGGGTGGTTGTAGCCTGAAGAAGAAGCCAGCAACTCAGAAAGTGTCTCACTCAAGTTTTCCACGTCTTTGTTAAGCTTCCTTATGTAATTGCATACTTCTTTCAATACTTTTGATCTTGGCACCTGAATAGTAAATCAACAAACAATTAGCTAAGAAATAGTATAAAAATTACATGCACGTATGTTTGTCCTACTCGTGTGTTACATACTCCTGCGTTGATAACTTGATGCATACTCTTATATCGTCACATTTTCTAGGGCCAAAAACTAACCATGCAAAAGGGTGAGAGATAAACTCTGAATAATTACTACGGGGTATATATCTAATTACACCTTATTCATGTTCGGAATGAATACTCCCTTCCTTTTTTAGTTTCTTTACGTTTCGTTTAAATATGTGAGAGAAATTCAAATGAAAAGTAAAGAATCTAAAAAAACGAAGGGAGTACTACGTAAAAGGCCACATAAAACATGCATGTAAAATATTACATACCCTCTTTAAGTTCCTACGGTTTCTCTCCGGTAGCAATGCTTGTAATTTGATTACTAGCTCACTAAACTCTCTGTCATTTTCACACCTTGACACGACGAAACTTCGGCCAGACGACATCGATTTATTGTGTACGTGCGATATATAATTTGAGTGCTTGTGCTTAGCTGCTTAGGGCATGTATCTACAGCAGTGCTATCAAAGGGAAGAAGATGACTGATATTGAAGAAGAAATGTTGGCTTATATATATACAAAGGAAGGATAAGAAGACAATTAATTAGGAACTAATTAGATAAAGTTGAATTAACACAAAATTTTGTCCATGGGAAAATGCTTAAGATATGGGCCCCTCTGTCTCACAACAGTGCACATCATGGCCCACAAAATATGTGGGCCCAAATGACACAAAGCTTTCTATTTAAGCTGAAAAAAACATGGAGAAATTGTGTACATGCAATGTATGAGAAAACTTACGTAATTTGATAATACTAACACAACCATTTTATGTATATTAGATTGTGTACATGTATTTGTACTACGTTTGCCAAGCTACACGTGTCGATAGGGGTTATGTTTCGAGCATTATATTGGGGAGGTTAGAAGTTCACTAGCTACCAGAAAGATACCTAGCTAATATATAACATTTGATTTTGTTTACTTCCTGTCTAGCATATATATAGTTTCTATTCGTTTTAAGTGATGGCGGATCTAGAAATTGCAAAAGTTTAGAAACTTACAATGTAATAGATAGATTGTATTTATAAAGAACGTATTGAACTTTATCAGCGACTGATTTAATGTCGATATTGTTTTGTTCGATCACCTACAATATATACATTGCATCTAGGAATTCACATTATAAATTATTACCGGAGTCCGGCAGCAAATTGGTTGGCCGAGCATAGTTATATGTCAAAGTCTTAAGATAGGTAAGTACATTATTTTAGGGTTTTCACATGGACATGTTTTGCCGTTTATGAATTCTTACCCATTTCCATATTTGTGATCATGCATTGCATGCATGGTACATTTCTTCCCCAACCCCTTGAATACGGAATTTATTAAAGATCATGTGATTCTGCAAGCTAAGTAAAACTAAAAATAGAGATATACTAGTATAGAATTCGATGGAGCAGATCGATTGGTATATATGTAGTGCACTCCCTTCGATCTAAGTTTGCAAGACGATTAATTAGTTGTAAAGTGTTGCAATCGTAACCCTAATCGCATATCTCAAGACATATATAATTGGAGGGTTGTATGTATCTGCCAAATGCGTGTATAGAACAATTTTTAGTTTGATGTGGGAAGTTGCTTATCTAGGGGAGATAATAAGTGAAAATTCTCATATTGTGAAGCTTAATTAACTTCTTTTCCCATTTGCATGAAATCAAACTTCAAATGTACATGCAAACGAAAACTTAGGTAAAATGTTGTGGAAACGGCACACATTAAAAAGGTCCTAAAACGACAATTCATGTAGCATTGTAGCCTCGATCATGTGTGATGAACAAGCCTTGGGTTCACATTTAATGTTGGTTTCAATTGGTTAATTACTTGGTCCTTTCGTACGTAGAAAGTTTTTTTTTTTTTGGGTTGATTAGGGTTCAATTTTACACTACTAATCCCTCATTAAAATTATAGACGTTTTCACATTTACACCGTCGTGTAGAGAAAGATCCAAAATAATATAAACAAAGACGATTAGCATAGATCCCGTATGTTCGAATGTCAAGCAAACTCGCCCGGCCCCAAAGCATTTTGGGATTACATAAACGTTTCATTATTGTTGATTGTTCCACCATCTAATGGTTTGGCATTTTGAATTGATAGATGCATGAACAATATTAATGACCCAAAATGAAATCTCATTTTCTTTTGCGAATTCAAACAATCTACGATCCAATTTCAAAGATAATTGGTACTTAGCTCAAAGAAATTGAAGCATGAGTTGTCAAGTGAAACACAAGGAAGAGTACTACTTGAATAGACTCTACGTAACTGTTAAAGTTTCTAGTTTGTCCTTATGTCGTGAAATTTCTGAACTTGGGTACTATGTCCTGCAAGTACATCCTACGAAAGTTAACAATAACATGGATACGAGAGAATCATAGACAGATTCATTTCAGAAGCCATTATTACCCGATCGATTTTGGACACATACGTATTAAATGTTAATAATTCAAATAAACAGAACACTGAATACTTGGGTGCATCTGCGTCAAATGTCAAAATTTTGCCTCAATTATGAGAAACCCCCTATCGTCTCGTTGCACAACTATATTGTCCGTGTTTATGCCAACAGAATTAGCATTTGGTAAATAATTCGTTTCACGGATTGAAATCTAATGTTAACAATCTAAGTTACCAAAGGAGTATATCACACTCTTCTAAAGTTCTAAGCATGCATAATGCACATATGAATGAATCATGTTGGGAATCAACTGAGCCAAAAGTTTAAACTCATGGTTAGAGCACCCACAATGGTTTTATACCTCAACACGCCCCCTCACGCAAATGCCCACTTGGGCATGAAGCGTGGGTAATACTGGCCCACAGATACATACGACTTATACTGAGCTCATACTGAGACTCCAACACATTGGAGGGGGCTAGCAGGATTCGAACTTGAGACCTCTGGATCGCTGAGACTCTGATACCATGTTACGGGATTCGGGTCGGTCGGTACCATGAAACTAGTTCATGGGGAGAAACATAACACGCACCGGAATATTCGAAACAATGTTTCTTAATCGTTCGTACAGGTTTCTCTCTGATTGATTTCATCAATATTACATCCTATTTATACTACGTACAAAGTAGATGTCTTACCGTCTAAGTAATACAACATTCCTAAATACAATTTACCATATATGTACTTCGTACATATTCACAATATTCCGATATATACGATATTACCATAACTTATGTACGAAGTTATATACAATATTATGGAGCTCTGACATGGAGCTCGGATTCGTCATCGGGTCGGATCGTATATACCCAACTTAATTGGGTCGTCAAACTCTGTTTGATTCTTCTTTCAACAAAGCCCATTACTGGGTCGGCTCGGGTTCGTAATCGGGTCGCATCGTCTTCAGGTTCAACCCGGCTTCATCATGCTGGTTCGGTTCGTCAATTGGTCAGGAAGGAAGCCCCCCCTGCACAACTAGGTGATCATCTTCATCGTCGGTTTCGTCATTGTCGGCCTGTCGGGTCGTTGTAGTCGTGGTCGACTGGTCGGATCACCTCCGGTTCGTGGTCGGATCATCTTCGGTTCGATCATGGTCGGTCGTGATCATCGTCAGAGTCGTGGCCGTGCTTGGTCAGTCGTGGTCGGCCGCCTGTGATTCGATCGTGGTCGGACTTCGTTCACCGGTCGTCAAACTCATAATTGAGTTTCGTCAAGCCACGTACCGTCAAACCCTGTTGGGTTTGAGTTTCGTTTTCTTCAATTTGGACGTCAAATCCTAATTGGATTTGATTTTGTTTGTCGCTCATCACCACCATGTGCACACAGTATCAAAAATCAATGTGACTTTTGATACCTCCGCAATTCGTTCGTCTCCTTCGTTTGTACTTTCGGATTCCAGTCGTGTTTTGGATTTCGGATTTCGGTCGTCGGGTCGGATCGACAAGGTTCGAGAGTCCTGAGTAAAGAGGCTCTGATACCATGTTAGGAACCAACTGAGCCAAAAGTCTAGACTCATGGTTAGACCACCCACAATGGTTTTATACCTCAACAAATCATGATATTGTCCGTGAGGCAGAAATCTATTGTATGAAAAGAAGAATCGCAAAGGACATAAAACACAGGATACGGCCTGCATTTGCATACGAAGCGCTTTACGAATTAAGGTCAGAGAAATTGAAAGCAAACAAGACATGCAAAAACCGACAAATTAGTACGCACGGTGACATCAACAATAGCGGTCACATAAATAGCTATTTTCAGACTGGTATCTGTAATAATGTATCACGAAAAGCTAATCGAAAACGATGTTATTATGTCTCACATGGAATACCAACACATGCAACTTTTAAAAGTTCGGGTCAAGTTCAAGTTCGGGTATTCGAATTCAATGGAGAGCCAAGTCTTTTTGTTTGTCTAAGGATTAGGTTTCTCGATGGCTTGAGAGTGAAGCTCATAAGTCATAAGACTCATAACCGTTCCCAATGTTAAGAAAAATGCGTGTTTACACATCGAAAGCACATTAAAACAAACCAACCAGCCCTAGAGCGGATTGTACGACTAAGATTATTACGACCTAATTCAATTCTAATTGAACTGTTACAACATAAGAGCTCTGGTATCTCTAAAAACAGGGCCTATGACGGTTTAGGAGAGGGTTGAATGTACGTAATCTCACCATTATAGAAGCACCAAACGGGCGAAGGTTCCTTTCTAAAGGGAATAGAATGACATGCTTTGCAGTTTGCACCAATTACTTCAGGCAAACAGAACAAAACCACTCCATAACAGAACCAAAAGATAAACAAGCAGACACGGCTAAGGAATTCTACAGGTAAGAATCAAGAAACTTAATCTGCGCGTAAATTAGTTGTTCAGAGGCAAAGCAAGAACCAAGTCTTGATAAAATGCACTTAATCTTACTGCAGCAGAAGATTCAACATTTCAACATGCTAAAACTAAAGACCAGTTTGCATCTGCATGGACAAGGTTAATACACCTCAATATTTACCTCGCTCTAGAGTAATATCGTCAGAGGAACTCAGGCTCAGCACAAACAGTTCGAATCTACTCATGAAAACTAAACTATCTAAAGCTTCCTAAGTGCAAAACCTTTCAAGTTTCAACGGGGTTCATGTAATTTTAATGAAAGGGAACAAGATCTCACATTTGCTTCACTAGGTTCAGAAACAGAAGTTTACCATTGATTATAACATGATCCGTCTGCACAACAGTCGGCAGGAAGTGACCTGGTTCTTAGGAATTAAGAAGTCATCATGCATAGTTTCTAATCATCTCATTGCATCGCCTTGTTAAACAACACAACACAGATAGCCCTGAGGGTTCTTATACTAAAGTCCGGGGTAAGCAACAAAGATCTGATATAGAGAACGAAACTGGTTTATACTTGCCAGTTAATTTGTTATGCTTGTAAGACCACCATTATATATACGATTATCAAAATCAGGAAGATATATATCAATCTATAGACATAGCAATCAGTCCCAGCTAAAAAGTGCATTAACACTAACTCATGATGCTCTAATAGCATAAAACATAAGCAGAGAATCGATTCAAGAAGCTCGCAACAAAAAAAAAAAAAAAAAAAAAAAAAAAAAAAGGATAACCATTGACCTTGAAATTTGAGGGCAGACCTGAACCAAAGACATACAAGATGCTAACAGAATCAATGAGGTTCTAACATGCTGAGCCAAAAACACTAAAATCAGGTATTACTAGCATTAGCATGATGGACCAAGAGAAGAGCTACAAAACAACCTTATGCAAGCTTCTTTTTCTTTTTTTTGGGAAGGAGGGGGGGGGGGGGGGATCAAAAGCCAGGACTCAAACAACTCGTCTGCGGTATTGCCCAAATTTGGCTCCCTTTGAACCTAAGGAAAGACGACCCAAATGGAAGTCGCTGCTGTTAGTACTACCGTTACTGCACTGCTTAATCTCTAAGTGGGCAACAGGGGTTTCAGTAATACTGCCCAGACCATAAAAAAGAAAGCTCTTTCTATGTCTATAGATCTTCCAAACTACCTTATCCAGATACCTAATCGATATACCATCCTCCGCGGCATAATATACATGATAAGGTAGACCCTTTACAAAAACCCTTCTCCAACAGCCTGGGTATTGCTTATATATCTCCTCTGAGACATTTGTAAGTATTCCTCAGTTAGGATTCAGTCACGCTAAGTTAAGTGGTGTTACACAAAAGTTGCTATAGAGGAAACTCAATTTCTTCGAAAATTGCTACCATGAAAAGTTGGAAACTAATTAAAGAGGTAATTCAGAAACACAAAAGACAGCAACAGCAGAGCCTCAGTGCCAAAATTATTCGGGGTTGTCCATACACAAATCAATGTACATGTTTTCCAACAACAGTAATATTCCGCATACACAACTGCATTGACAATTCAAATTACACCAACAAAAAAAGGAAAAGAAAAACAAAGAGTGACATACCGTCTTGAGAATAGGGAGACAAGATTGAGGACAAAGTCTCCTTCAGTAGATTCACTGCCACTCCATTTATCTTCGCAAATTAACTGCCATTCTCAATCTTTCAGAGAGGCACCGGTTGCCCATGCCGTGATGGAAGATCAGCTTCAAAAAGCTTATGAAATTGTTTCATTATTTCATGGCCGTGTTCTGCCATCACATGAATAAGAAACTGAAATTGTGAACATCAAGCCTAATCCATCACGGACACAGATTGGTCATGATTTCTCGAGTCTTGACTTTGGGTCCGGTGAAATGGTGAATTATGAATTAAAAATACATACAAATAATCTATAACTGCAAATATTTTAAAACTCTTGTAAAAGAAAAAAGAAAAGAAACTTCTGTAGAAAGTTTAAATGCTATGTTTGTTAGACGATAGGATGTTCAGCCTAAGATAAAAGAAGAAGAAAAAGAGAAAAAAAAATACAGAGACAGAAGTGAGAAAAAGAGACTCCTTACTTCCAGTATAAACATTCCTACACTAAATGGATGCAGACCTTAGGGCTCCACTACTTCCATGTTATTATCTATCTGTATATCATTATACAATACCCAACATCTTCTCGACAGATGCTGAAGAAGACATACACAGACTAATGTTTCGTAATAAGGCTCAAATGCAGAATGACAACAATCTTCACAGCACATGGAATTCCTGTAAAGACTAAAGAGTTTTAGATAACCAACCATATGAATATGTTGGCATTCACAAAACCCATAATACACCAATCCAGTGTGCAAAGTGTCTGTCTTCTTAACATCCCATTATTGCACAATTGTAGACAAAACCACCAGAACGCTTTCTACCAAGCACGGTCCACTGTTGAGGGCTTTGAGATGGATCCCACGCATTCACCTCTATAAAGCCTCCATCTAATCCCCTTGGTCCCCCTATGACCGTTAGCCGATCCCCACATCCTCGAAATGCAAGACCCCAGCCTTGCATTGACACTGCACTCTTGGGCAGGCTCCCTATGGTAGCCCATGTGTTGGAGCTTTTATTGTATTTTCGGACTTCTTTCCTTGCATGGTCCGCTGCATACAGTTCATTATTCACCACTGTAAGGAGAGGAGGTGCCTCCGATGCAGCAGTGGCCTCGGGTGCCCCTGGTTCTGCATTCCTAATTGGAAGCATATCAGGGATTACAGTCCAAGTCCTCTTTTCCAAGTCATAAACCTCTCCACACGTAAAATGATTTAAGTTTGCAACTCCAAGCCCTCCAAGTACATAAAATTTCCCATCCATAAACACAGCAGAGCATTTCTTCCTAGCTTTGTTCATGCTAGGGAGAACCTCCCATGTTCCAGTTTCTGAATTGTAAAGCTCAGCGGAGGAAAATACATTGCCCCATACATCACAACCACCAGCACAAATAGCAATTGCACCAAGGGTAGAAGATCCAAACAAGCATCTTGGCGTATTCATATCCGGCCCTGAAGACCATGAGTTTGTCACAAGGCTGTACTTATAAATAAGATGAGAGGTTATTCCCTTTCCAAATACCAGAAGTTCTGTACCAACAGCAAGTGACTCCTTGTCCGAATGCATGAAGCAATCAGTAGAAGGCATTCTAGGCAAATGCTTCCACCTGCAACGAATTGGATCAAAGACCTCCCATTCAAGGAGGCTGCAAGAAATGTACACCCAATGCTCCACCACACCCATTCTCCGCCTCAACTTGTAAAGCTCTTCGCTTTCAGTCAAAGAGCGAAAGCTACGATTCAATGAGGCAATAGATCCATAATCAGACCTTGAGGAGCGAGCAACACAGCTAATTGAGTTGTCCCGTCCAATTTGGTGGATTAGGGAACTTGTATCAAAATGATCCCCGGCATCAGCACCATTATTACTATTACTTCTATTCCTATCGGACCTATCAACAAATAAGGAAAGTGAAAGGCTTAGGAAATCTACTTCCATGTCATCTGACTTATCAATTTTCAGTAACTTGAGTGAACTCCCAAGCTTTTCCCCATCTTCTGATTTTCGCTTAAATTTCGAGGTCCCCAGTAAACCAAATCCATTATACATCCAATTACCCTCTTGCTCACAGGCACTACCCAAGTCCCTCGGAAATGGAAAGGACGGATCCTCCAACATCGGTTTATGTATACAATACAGCTCTGAACCCGCAAACAATACACTATACACCCAAAATCCTTCTGCAAACCAATCAAGAATCACAATCAAACACAAAACCTAATCATTCCTCACATAAATGATCTAAAGATGATTGCAAAGTAACCCAATTTGACAAATGAAATTCTCCAAGCTAAAACACGCAAGAGCAAACTACAGCTCAAATCATCACTCACATATCCCCCAAAAATCTATCAATTAAAAATCAACAAAAACTTTCACAAGACTCTACTAGCTGTTAAGAAGCTAACCCTAACATATAAACCAAATCACTATACAACAACAACAACAACTAAGCCTTAGTCCCAAAATGATTTCGGGTCAGCTAACATGAATCGTCATCTAAAACCGTCATACGCCAAAGGAAATCATCTAATGTGAACCCATCAAAAAACAAAAGCAAAAAAAAAAGAGATCACTATTAACTACCCATGAAAAATTAAATAAGACAAAGATCATTCATGGTTTTCACTTGATGAAGTGTGACAGTGACGACACAGTGTTGCAAAACCTTAATTTGATCAAAGACAAAGATCATCATTCATGATTTCAGCATCAAAGTAAGTGACAAATGATTGATTAACTCAACTGGTAAAGTGGGTAATGAACAATAATGATAGATGATCTATGATGATAATGATAGCTTGTAAAAGAAGAGTGAAAGAGATTTTACCTGATTGGATCTTGGGAAAAGAAAGAATGCTCAAAACTTGTCAAAAATGGTGTCTTTTTCTTTTACTCTCTCTCTCTTTTTATTGGGTGAGAGCAGCAAAAGTAGCGAATCTCACACAAAAATGAAAAAAACAGTGTTGATAGTAAAGACTAAAGAGTAAGTAAAGACTTCAAAGAGTATAGATTACAATTTACAACTCTCCAAGTTCAAAGTTACAGTTGCACACTTGCTCTTGTCTTTTTTTTTTTTTTATTAATTCCTTTTTTGTGTTAATATATGAACATCAGTTTATTTGGTTCTTCACTTCTTTTCATTTGTTAACGTTTAGTTTGGATGTGTGAGAGAATTTCAAATGAAATGATAACAAATGAAAAAAAAAAAAAAAGATCATAGATTTGAGTATATGAACTTCACTCACCGAGTGGAGTGTGTTCGTCGAAGACTTATTATCGTAATTGTTATTGATATTACTCATATTAGAAAATTTAGATGAGAAGATGATAAATGCACAAACTTGAGAAATATGCATGATTCGACCTTAACCTATTTTTCCCTCTCCAACAATTTATGGGCAGGGTCGACTATTAGCCCGTTCAGCCCTGCGGTGGCACAAGGCCCCCATTTTTTAAGGGCCCAATAATCTGTTTTCTCAATATATAAATAGACATGCGTATTTTGATCGGTATTTTGATCTCAGCAGAGTAGTCATCTTTGATGTACAACTTTCACATTGTCGTTCCTTTGGCTTCCTTTTCTTTCTAACGTGTAATCAAATCGATAAATATATCGTGTAAATTAGATATACTGATAAAAGTTTGGGCTCAAATTATAGTTTCGCACAGGGTCCCCAAAATCTCTAAGACGGCCCTGTATATGGGTGACTTAACTTTGTTGGACTATCAAAGCAATTCTGTTGGGCCATTGTGTGATTAAGAACTTGGGCCTGTTTGAAAATCATCCGAACGGAATGAACTTGATACAAAGCAAAATATAGTCACACTCAATCGAATGCCTTTGCCTAAAAGAACAAGGGATATATGGTGGAATAACATTTTCTCAGTGGAGTAGAAACATATTTTAGAAAAATCGTCTAAAAAACACATCTAACTTGTGATAGACCTTTTCTAACCAAAAAAAGGAAAAAAAAAAAAAAAATTGTGATAGACCTCTGCCATTGAGTATTCAAAATAAACGTTAAATGAATGGGCGGGGACGGGATTTTTATTTTCGAAAATTAATCGATCAAGAATGTCCCGGCCCAGTTGTCCCTTCGACATGGGGTCACCATGTGACCGACCATGACTAGTCATGGTGACCGGTCATAATGGGAAACACAGATCACTGGTGCGCCATGGCTGCGTAGCACACACCTCCCTCATAAAAGAGTGTTTTCACTTTTCCCAACTTTTAATAGTACATATTCGGTGTGCACCATAACAATACAAAATGTATTTGTCTGGTCAAAGGCCTTAAACACTGCATCTAGGGACACCAAGAGGGCAAGAGGTACCATTGGTAAGAAAATTTCGCGAATTTGATGTTGGAGAAAAAAAGTTCTTAAAAAGAGTAAGTATCGGAGACATAACGGTGCTAGGAAGTGGACCCATCTGGTTGACGGGATTTTTATGGTTCACTTTTGGGCACACGGCAGGGTGAAACTCGTCCAAGTGGTGGGAAATGGTCCAAATATGATAGGTAACTTGTAAAACTATCATATGCTCGTAAAAAGTTCGAGTTAGCTCAGAGAAGATCCGGTGGTAACACGGGGGCGACTTTTGGGCTAGCGTTGAAGGGTTTAGCATGTGTATTTTGCTCTTTCCACATGTGCAAGTGGTCTCAAATAAATGAATAATGAGGTTGATATGGCCAACGCACACCCTTAAAAAGCCCTACAAAAAATGCAGGTCATTTATAAGTCTCGGTGCTTCGTGAGATGTTTCAGGCACTATAGTGTGTTTTGTCTCTTGGCACCATGAGACCGTGTCTTTGGTGACATAACACCATGTTTTCGATCAGCACCCTCATATCTTTGGCACCAAGACACTATGTCGGAATGGAGAAAAAGTAAATGACATCGCCCATATCACCATAATATATATGACACGTACTCAAGCTAAAAGTCTCCGGTCAATACAAACAAACAAAAAAAAAAAACAAAAAAAGAAGAAGCTCAAAGTCACTTGATGAATTAAAAAGGAATGGTGTGGTTGTCATGATGTTAGGGGGCGATGAATGTTTCCATGTACGAGTCATATTCCTTTGAAACGTATATAAGATCCGTTTTTATGCATGGTTCCTCGCAACTTGGATCCACTACTGTCAATCACCAGTAAAGTTCTGTAACTTTCTATCTGTTTTTCTAACTTGAAATTTCCAACTTGCCAACGTCTCCAGAATCAACTCGTATATATGTTGTGGTATACTATTGTATTACCAATTGATGTTAAATCTAATTTGTTAAGGATAGGCTACTTACGTGGAACCACCTACGGTTGCATCAGCGGCCTCATGGAAAGAGGCGGAGGAAAAGAAAGGAAAGGAAAGGAAAAATGCAATGGATTCATAAGTTTAATTTATTATTGAAGAAGTTCTAGATTTCTAGTTTCAATTTGCTTATTTCTCTTAACCACAATACTTGTAGAGTATACCTCAAAAAATAAAAATAAAACCATGTAGAGTATACGTAGATCAAAAGCTAAGGAGCCATAACATGAAGTCGCTATTAGTGAGACGTCTCTTGTATTCAAACTAAAACGACGGTAACAAAGTCTTATGTAAAATGATTTCACAATATATATCGTAAAATAGACATATTGAGTATAAGATTATCGAATATTTATTCGAGTTATTACTCTTTCAGAACTCAATGATGGCCGACATTGGACAATAAAATCTTTTTTCGGATGATCTCTATCTATCCAGAATTCCAGATGTGATGAGCGAGATTGTAAGAGGCCATATGCCACCTTAGGTTCTATTTAAAACTACATATATATGTATTAGTTGCTATACGATTTGACTGAGGCGACAAACTATCCTGTTCTCTTTTGTATTCTAAAAAAATGCACGGGTTACAGAAAGGCTGCAAATGTGAAGTAGTTCCCTCCGTCCAAGTTCAAACGCCCCATATTTATTTTGGGACATATTTATCTCTCCTACTTTTATTAAATTATTACATTTTTTCTCACATTATCTCTCCTACTTTCATTAATCCTCACATTTTCTCTCCTCCTTTTACCCCACTCAACTTATTATAACAATTTTTCTTATTCTACTACAAAAATGCCTTGGGGCGTTTGATCTGGGACGGAGGGAGTACTGATGAAGTAGTGTGTATGTACTAGTCAACTTTTATTTTATACGTCGTGTAAGTTTTCTGTTAGGTCAATTGCTATACTACTCTATTTTGCCATGCAAAGAATAATGAAGAGATCAGAATTAACTAGAGAAGGTGCTTCGATCGGTTAAGAGGTCCACGTGCAAGGTCATGTTTCTAAGTTTCTTACCCTTTTTCTTTTTTACAAGGATTTTAATTTGTTGCTCATCTTTATCGTATGTGTTCTCTCGTTTATTTGGCTACTTTTAACTATTTAGCCGACATTTCTCATTTCCATGCAAGTTAATTCATCTTAAAATTACAGTAGAATCTAATAATACTAGTAATTAACAATCGAACTATAACTTTACCAAGATCTAGAACCCACCGGATAAGCAGATAATAGTTGAGGATTGTGATTAGCAAAATCATGTATGAGCTAGCAATTGAGCAGCCATGTTTACGTACATACACTCTCCCTCCTGAGTCCTTATATTAAACTGATCACATTGATATATAATTATTCCAGTTGTACTAATTTCGATTGTTAATGTTTAATTTTATTATGTAAAGAGTAATTTAGACCAAGTGTTCACCATTATCAATTTGAATTGAAAGAATGTAATTAAGAAAGTATGTATGGATTAACTAGTAAAATTACACCAGCGAGCTACTTATTATCTAATTTATGAACTACAAACAAAGACGAAATCTATGAATTTGGTCGGTGTGAAACTGTCAGAATTCACAATTAATCTCATGTACAGTAGGAATAAAATGATGTTTCACTCACCGACTTTATAATTACTTACGCAATAGAGACAAAGAGAACCAAATTGCTAATTAATGTTAATTAAGCATAAAGTAATAATAAATTAAGCCATATTTGCATAAATGCATAGCTACTTGCTAATTATGTATGCTAATAATCAGAAGTTTAATCATACAAAAGGACCTTTTGTCCTAGGATTAAGACCAAATCACATAAATTAAATACTAATGAGAATTTTTTGGAGTTGTCACAAAATTTCAGAAGGAAAATAAAGAAGTTTATGTAGTGATCGTCAATTCGTCAGATCATGGTGCATGCAGAGTACAGTATTCGCTGTCCACAAACGCTTCATGTGCCCCGCGATGCACGCTGATCAACTCTAATTGATATAATATGATCAAATTTTGTTTAGCAAAAATACTTGTACTAGCTAGTTAATAACTACTCCGATCCGTAAACACGATTCCCGAAGAGTAGCTAATACTCCCTCCGTTTTTTTGCATTCTTAACATTTCGTTTGTGCATGCTTGGCCGTAAGTTTGAAAAGTAACTACGATGCATGCTAATCATCTATATATATCAGAGAATAAGGTAGCCAGGGAGGAAATAAAGAGAGTACGCACCTCTATCTGATCTGAACGCACCTCTATCTGATCTGAACTCAGTCAGATTAATTTGCTTCTCTCGCTGAACTACTGTATATGTTGAGTTTCCAATAGCCAACACGACAACGCATAAATTATAATTATAAAGGTAAAACGTTAACAAATGACAAGAATTGAAAATTACAGTTTTCAATTTACGTATTTTATAGTTATAAAGTCAGCTAACATACATTTTCACAAAAAAAAAGTAGTAGGGAGAACAATCAAGATTTTGTCAGGTGACTATTTCAGAATTATATTTTGATAAAAATAATGGAGATCCCAAGTTCGAGTGGCTAAGCTTTTGGAGTGAACGATTAATTCTAACTACTAGTAATTAATCAAGTTTGAGTGGCTTAGCTTGCAAGCCGCTTTGTGGAACAATCTCTGAAGACTGAAGTGAAAGCTGGTTGTTATCAAGTAATAATAATATGTATAATCATCCCCTAAAAACAAAAAAATTAAAATTAAAATATATTATGAGAGGCCAGGGTTTGAATAGTTCATAGGATTCCTTAATCATTGTGATCGTCAGATTTGTTCTCTACAGATTACTACTATTATTATCATGTGACGCTGATGAGCTTAATTAAGGACTTCCCAAAATAGAAATCCAAAAGCTAATCATACTATTAGTAGCTTTTTGTATACACTTCACATGTAATCAAGATAGTTTGAGATCAGTAATAATCAATCTAAAAGATGCTTTAAATTTTAAATGATATATTAAAAGTACGTGTCAATGCCACACTTCAGTACTAAATTTATTATTAATTTTATTAACACAGGTTGGCTAGCTCATTTGGTCAAAGAGGTGATGAAATCCTATTTCATAGCTTCGATCTTTTTTTGTCGTTTTTTTTTCCGTATGTGTAGTAAGATATATCTGTCTGCAAGGTTGTCCATTGACATATCTGGAGATTTATAGATTATAAGTTAGTTAAAAGAATCCTTAATTATTAACTTGTATAGTTGAAGCATTTGAGCTTGTAATTGATGTTATTATGTAATCTTCGAGCTAGCTAGCTAGAGTCTTTCCCCATTGTTGAAAATTGAGACTTTGATTCGTTGGTTTGAATATACGGAGGGTTTTACATAGTATGCACAAATGATAACACAAGTGCGATTTTATCTTTTTATGATTAATAAATGAAAATCGAATTGTATATCATCAAATCATGTATACTGGTATTGTTCAAATATAACAAATTAATTATATATCTTCTCCCTAAGTACACAAGTATTGTCAATTTTTAGATTTTAAAATAGACTAAAACCAAAAATCTATTGAATTTAACTAATGCAATAAACTAAGCTCTTCATTACCCTTAAAAAAAAGACCAATTCATTAGGCCTACCAACTGTTTTCTATATACCTCGAAGAGCCGCTACTACTGTACTATACAATAGCTATGTTTGAATTGGTAAAAGTAACTGAAATAGCAGTAGTTGAATGCTAAAGTTGTAGCTGAAAACTGAAATAATAACTGCAATAGTAACTGAAAGTCTTTAGCTATAGAAATATGAGTGTTTAGCAAAATTAGCTGATACAATAACTGATGTGTATAAAATTACATAAAAATGCATTGTTTATTTTTAATCTTATTTTTTTATGAAATACGTGAGGGTAAGTTATGAGTAAAATTATGATAATTACCTTAAATTTTAATAAGTTACATGGGTAACTTGTTAAATAAGTTAGCTCATTGTTTAAGCTAATGGTGTTACCAACCCAACTTATCTGGTCAAAGATGTTAAAAAACTAGTCAAAAAGTTGTTTGGCCTAATAAGCCAACTTATTGAGCATACCAAACATAGCCTATATAGTAATTAGTGTGCCTCAAAAAAGCTAAGACAAACAGTAAAATTAATTTTCATAGGAAAATAGCGGCAGTACAAATTATTAAATTATGATAGTAAAATTAATTTTGTCCGTAGTAAAAATTTGACAAAATTTAATGGTGTAGTAAAATTAATGGCGACTTTAAATAATTTTAAGTGTTCAACATCAAACATACTTCTATTTGCAATATGTTATCTACGGACCTCCTTCGAAAGAACTACAGTTGTTTGAAACTTGTAGCTCAAGAAATTACCAACATGAGTAATTAACTAATTACTTGGTAGCCTAACGGTGAAGGCAATGTCCTTCCACCCAAGACGTGATTGATCCTCACCTTTATGGGACGAGAGATCCCCTTATCTACCCCCCTTTCCCATGAGATTGGGGTTGATCTCCAGTTGGGCTTATTGCTGGCAGTAGGAAGCCCAACCTAGAGGACAAGATGTTTGAACGTAAATATGGTTTAAATTGCTAGACAAAAAAATATAAAATCACAATTTTATGAAACCTTATTTCGATACGAATCTAACAAATGTAACTTTGCCTATATAAATCCTATTAGTTTTCTTGTTAAATTACAAGTATATTTTGATAAGTAGCGAGTAGTAGCTTTGTGGCCTATGGTCTTCAACTTAAAATATAGTTGATGAGGTAAAAAGCGGTGAATGACATACATATTGACATCGAAATACACTAATTCAAAAGGAGAATTTGGAAGGAAATGAAGTATATAGTACGAGTACTATAGTTTAGACTCGATCTCTTGCATTTCCAATAACAAATGTGCGATGATTTTTGCACATAATGTTTGGAATAGGATGATGTACATATTGTTTCCTTTAGAGCAACACATACATTCTAAGGGAGGTTTCGACAAATCTTTATTTGATTACTATTGTTTAGAATTGGAGTACATACTAAAAATGATAAGTTCATTGTTCCATGATACTAGTAGTTTTTCTAGCTACCGTCTTCTATCTTCAATTCGGCATAAATTAAATTTACTACTTTTTTTTTAATTATTCTTAGCACAAATTAAACTTTAATGTCGTTATTCGATTATAACTCCAATTTAGAATTTTTACCACTGTTTCTCACTATAGCATAAAACCAAATTTATCCACTCCCTTCATTGAATGATCCTTGATTGTTGAAACAACGACTACAATGGAGTACTTCATTTTGTAATTTGTATCTACTTGGACCATTTCCGAGAATTAGGAAAAAAAATGCATAAATATGAGATCCAATTATCATCATTAATCTTAAACAAGACTCGATCATGCCCCGTTAAGTGACACAATCAATGTTGGAAGATGTCTGATCGTTAAACTGGCTCCAATAAAGGAGATTTAATTTGCTCCATATTGTACGTTGGCAATTTGGTGCGACGAGTTTAATTACTCGGAGAAGAGAGTCCCAAACTAGTCTCTATGAATAAAGACACTAGCTACAACTCTACAAGAAAATGAGAAAGGCATTATATGAAATAAAGGAAAAGATACATGAGTTTAACGACCAAATAAAAGACTAAAAAGGGTCGGATCGTCACACTTTAATTTGCATGCATATCTAATACTATATATTAAAACATGAAACCAAGTCTTTCCTAAGTTGACACTTGGCATACATTAATTGGATAGAACATAAAAATAGTATTAAAATACAATTATTGATTAACATATGGTAATAAATGATCATATTAGCTGATTTATGAGAATAATAAATATGGTAAATTAGTTTATAACATGATATATAAGAGATAATATTATGGTGGTTGGCTAATTTATGATAATAAATTTGAATATGATGTGATATAACGGGTGACGGAACAGTACAATGACATAATGTAACATGTGACGAGATAATGAGATTGAAACTGTAAAATGGATGACATAAAAATGGAAATATGATAATACGATGAGTGAGTAAAAATATATAATAACAAAATATGACGGGAGACAAAAGTTGATTATAGTACTCTACTGTCTTTCATTGTAAAATTAGACCAACGATAAAACATGTTGTCATTTTTACAAAACGAGTATAAACATTATAAATAGACAAGCCCGGGCGTGGCACGGGCATGCATACTAGTATACATTAATTTTGACATGCGAGTATGTAGAAGTAAAAGGTCGGTGCGAACGCAGAAGAAGTAAAAGTATGATGTATCAAGTGAACTTTCTCTTCTTCTTATGGATGTGGCCCAAACCCGTGTAATTTCACAATATATACATTAATTTTGACATGCGAGTATGTCAAAATTTTGACATGCATATAGACATGCGAGTATGTAGAAGTAAAAAGGTCGGTGCGAACGTAGAAGAAGGTCGAGGCACCACGTTTGATGTTTTGGGGATGAGACAGCCACACCTTTGTGTTCATTTGACCGGTCAACTACCTTCTCATACAATCTACGTACATACCTTCGTAGCTTTATACACACCCCAACCGCCCACATCCTTCTTTGTCCGAGATGTATTTTAAATATATATATATGCAATGCAAGTACATAGTCCCCTTGTAATTAAAATCAATTATACTCCATCACTATAATTCACTTGGGACTGATTAGGAGTCACTTAATTATCACGTCAATTTGTCAATAATAGACAAATTATGACAACCAATTAATTTTGATTTTTATTAAGTTCTTGATTTACTAGCTAGGTTTGTCCGCATCAATTGGTATCAATTCGATTCAACTTTTGGATAAGTAGCCACTTAACACTGAACTGATGAGTCATCAAAACGATAATAGATTATAAGCTATATGTGTATCTACTCGGATAAACATTTTGTGTATATCTAACTATATAATGAGAAGCTAAGGCACTTAACAACGCTAATTACCTATATATGCATGAATGAGTTGAATGTAGATTACTTGACAAGAAATGCCAATGACAATGTATGTAGACATATATCCCGGTATTTAAATTAAACTCTATAGAATTACACAGAAAATAATGGTAAATGCACAAAAAGTAAAAAGCTCGATAATTTGATCAACTATATATGAGCACTAACTAAGCACGCTATAACGACCGTCGTATAGCCGGGAAGATAATGCAACAACCTTACAACTAGAGACACTATATATGGCAATATGCTCTTCATACAACTACACTTGACAACTAGCTAGCCTCAATATGCTAAGTGTAGAGTGATCGGAATATATGACTAATGAAAATATCGTACTCGTATATACTTTTGACATATATTCTAAGGTTAGCAAATCTCTAAATTGCATTATTATTACTTTAATTTAACAAAAAGTGCTATAACTTTTAACTTTCAATTTATTTAAAATAAAAGACTTATTACTAAATCATGGAGTTGATGAATGATTAATTGAGCTAAGCTAGTTTCAATAATCAAACTTGATAATTTATAATTATTATAAATGGACTTAATATTCTTGCATATTCACTCAAAACAAGTGTAGCTATGCCTAGACTAGCTAGTGTAGCACATTTTTAAGTGTGAAAAGTACGTGACCTAGCTAAATTAAACATGGTATTGAGTGTAAGTAGGGCACTGACACCACACTACTAAGAAACAAAAACAAACCACACTTGAAATTATTATTTTGATTGTGTTTTGCTAGCGCTACTGTACTACTTCTCTCTAGATCAAACCCTCCCCCCCAAGTCCCAACTTGGGACACACAGAGAAGGGTGTCCATGCCAGTTTGGCATATCTCTAAAATCTTCTTTTTATTTATTTTTTATTTATTTTTAATTTTAACCCTAAAATCCCTATTTAAATACCAAGTTCTACTCCCACTGATTTCGATCTCCAATGTAATTGTCTTCTCCTCCTAAAAACACCAACTATAGTGTTTTGTGCAACTATATACTAATCTATACATATATACTACTATAGTCTATAACTACATAATATCTTTGATCTCTTATATTATAAACTTTGTCAAAATATTATCATTATTATTCAAACTTCTATCTTGATCCCCCATATTTGAAGCTCCACCACTTATCTCTTTCATTTCCTCCCCCCATACTTTGTCTCCCGGCACATTGTTATTTCTCTATATATCGCTTTGCTAATACAGTTTCCGTTGTTGTTATTGTTGCCAGTAGTAGTACTACTCCAGCGCGCAATTTATTTCGATACAACTTGACCAGACCGTTCTATACACATATATATATATATATACACACATTGGGTTTCTATGCGAAATCAATAAACCTTGTATACCATACATATATCGTATAGCTCACATCTCTGACATAAAGCCTGCACTAGCTACTTCAGCATTATTTATATAAAAATTATATATAAATAGAAAAATGTCTAGCAGAAGGTCACGATCAAGGCAAACAGGAGGCTCCAGAATTTCAGATGATCAAATTCAAGATCTTGTCTCTAAGTTGCAGCAACTTCTCCCTGAACTCCACAGTGCTCGACGCTCTGATAAGGTATGTATTTAAAACTTTTTTGTTTTTGTTTTTTTGGGTAAATTCGACGTTTGGATAAAAAATAACGTTTACATGAATACAAAGAAGTTTAAAGAAAAAATTTAAAGTATCAATACAACTAGTTTTTTTGTTCTTAGTTAAACTATCACCTAGCTAGATCTGTATGACTGTATGTATTATTACAACTAAAAAATAAAAATGCTGCTAAATTCCAGTTAAAAAATGTCGTGCAAGAGTGAAATTTATCTTTTTGAACTTGAAAATTTAACTTTTTACAGTTTTTAGCTAGCTTTTTCCCTTTTTTTCTGTATATTTGTTTACGTTTGAGATTATGTACATTATAATGAGTGATATATATATACACTAGGAGTTACATTCATAGGCCTAAAAATGATTTTATGTTGCGTAACTTATATTCTTTCAATACGAAACAACTAATAATTAGCACCGAAGTGAATCCGAATTAGTTTTATTTTGAGAACAATAACTAATAACATCAGATTTGCTTGATTTTGCAGGTTTCAGCAACAAGGGTATTGCAGGAAACATGCAATTACATAAAGAATTTGCATAGAGAAGTAGATGACTTGAGTGAGAGATTGTCTCAGCTACTAGAGACAACAGATACTTCTCAAGCAGCTTTAGTTAGAAGTTTACTTATGCAATAATTATTTAGTGGATAATTTTTAATTTAGTTGTCTGATTTTATTTTATTTTCATGATCCCCCCTTCCCCCCCTTAATTTTAATTTTAATTTACTCCTAGCTTGATCCTTTTATTTTCCCCCTCTTTTTTTCTTATTTCCATTTGAATTTTTGCCCTCTAGGGTTTTGTCACTAGCTAGTTAGTTGCTGATGGAAGCTGTAGTAGGGCATCAGATAGAAATTAAATCTTTTTGCAATGCAAGCTTCTTTGAACAAGCTAAGGAATCATACAATAATATTCTTGTGTTTATTTTAAAGAGATTATTTGTTGGTTTTACTCATACTTTGGAGTTATCAAATTATGTCATTATTGTACCCTAATAGCATAAAATCAGATCTCGGTATGACATGTATATGAACAATTGAACACCATATGATTCAGTATAGATTCTCTAAATTTCAAAAGGAAAAAAAAAGGGTTTTATATATGCCTCATTTTTTATTCAGATCCGTGGAAGTTTATTTATTTACACCTTTTTTTTTGCAATGAATTTATGAAAATTGAAATTTCTTTAAGATTCAGTTTATTAAGTAAAGGCCGAACTTCTTAATATTTACATTTTAATAATAAGAAAACATAATACTCCGTACTTGCATGATACTATTTTTGAAAAAAAATTGGGATACTACATTTGTATTTTGATGGACTCAAGATGCATTTAAGTTCGTGATGCATGTATAAACAAACTTATCACCTGAAGCTGATATTTGTTAATGGATTATGTAGTATGAACCTGAAATTTATATCATTAATATATAGATTGTACTCATCTAGTTAAGATGATTATTAATTTTCTCTTGCAATTAAGCTCCATCCAGTAAATTATTTAAAAACAAAATTCAATGTCAATATAAACTTCATTTGTCGCAAAAGTTTTTACCACTTAAGAAATAAAGAAAGTGAGAATTGAAAATTCAAAGTAATAAAAGATTAGCAAAGTATGGAATAATGCATGTTGAGAAAAAAATTGTTGACTTGCACAAAAAGTTGAAACAATGCAAAAACATTTTTGTCATGTATTGAATAATCAATTGAGATGATTCTCTCGTCTAGTATTATTAATACCGTCTCAATGAGTATCAATCTTCGTTATAGCGTACTCAATTTCAAATTGAAAACTAAAATAGAAGACCTGCTTGAAAAAAATTTAGATATTGACATGAGATGCCAGCTAACTAAGCTAGCTAGTTTGGCTAAGTGAATAATAATCCGAAATTGACTCCCTCTCCGAAGATACTCATTACTTATTAGATGATGATTTTGAATTTGACCATAACACACTTATAATGCAAAGAACACGCTTAATTAAGAGCTACTTCGATCGGAAAAAAATGTAGATATTGACATAAGATGTCAGCTAGCTATAGTTAACATTGCTTGTGAATAATCCGATTGACTCCCTCTCCAAAGATACTCATTACTCATTAGATGATGATGGGTTAGTTGAATTTGACCATAACCCACTTATAGTTCATAGAACACGCTTAACGACCTAGGAAGGTACGTACTTAATAGTGTAGCATTGGAAGGGTATGTACATTGTGTTCCCCACTGTAAATAGTGAACAAAAGTTGGCAAAAATGCTGAAAAATCCTCCCATTTGTGCGTGGGAGCATACCAATATGGGCAGTTGTTGTAATGCACTCAAAAACATGCAGTGATAAAGCTGCAACAACAGAACCAACATTGACTTGCAAGTCTCATCACCACTTCTATTTTGTACAATAATGCATCAATCATACATAAATTCATGTAGCATTTTCCTTGTGTATGTATCTGCATAAAGCTCCTTTACTTAAACAGTTTGTGACATTGACACATTCCTATGAAAATTGACTCATTCAAGGTTCCACGATATGGTCACCAACTGCATGCTGGGTCTAATGAAGCAACAACAACCTCTCACTCTATTAGATGCCTCATTACTCGCAACATACGCTCCAATCTTTCGCTTCTTTTTACACTTAATTTGAGTAAAGAATTCAATAACGAGTAACTAAGACGTACTGGTAGATAAAAATATACTTGTAATTGATGGATAAAAGGACATTTGCATATATGTCTGCATTGATAACGGACATACTAAATTGAGTTCTAATACAAGTAATTCATTTTGCACTGGAAAATTGTAATAGTGTAGCATCCCAATTCGAGTTTTGTGGCAGTTCGCTAAAGTCCATTCACACTTGTAAAGTTGTAATGCAATTGGATTGAAATAATGAAAACGTACTTGTGTCTCTGATAATCGAAATGGATAATTAATATAGGGTACCACAATTTGAAGATAGTCCTGGGAGTGAAGATTGGAACGAGACTACACATACTAAACACTAGGAAGGTGAACCCTAGCAGAGCTAAGAAATGACAGGGATCGAATTCTAAACCTCTTAAGAAAAGAGATATCATTTTCAAGCCCGGCTTGATTCAAATTAAAGAACAATGAATTCTGATCTGATCACATCAATTCAAATCAATCCAAATCAATATAGGAAAATACAGTCATATCAAGTAGGGTAAAAATCAAGGGTAAACTTACAAATGTAAAACCAAGGGTAAACGTAAAGTTGGATTTTTTTTTACTAGAGGAAGGGAGGGACGAAACGTCGTCGTATAAGCGGGGGATCCATTTTGTTCATGCAAAAAAAAAAATCGATATTAGCAAAGTTCTAAAGAGAATAAAAAAAAAAGGAGTGTTTGTTGTTAAGATCGTCAACGGAATTTCTAATGTCACTCCAATTCATCAACTTCTACAACACGCTTCAAATCCATCCTTAGAACAATCCCAGGTAAAATTTGGCTTCTTTCCCTTTTCTCTCTACTGAATTTATCAAATTGAATAATTATGATGCAATCATCCTGAATTTGGGTAGAATTTTTCTGGGTTTGTTTCAGATTTTGATTTGATTGCGAATTAATCATATAATATATAGTATAAAGAGGAGGAGGAGAAGGAAGTTGATCATCATGGTGTTAGTATTGGCAATTGGGGATTTGCATATCCCACATAGGGCACCTGATCTACCTGCCAAATTCAAGTCCATGCTTGTTCCTGGCAAGATTCAACACATTATTTGCACTGGCAATCTTTGCATCAAAGTATGCTTCTTTCTCCTATTGTATCGGTTACGTTTTCGCTGTAATCGGGTTTTGATCTTGATGGGTTTTTTATGATTGTTTAAGTATGATGGTGTTTTTGGTTTGGAGTACAATGTGGTTTGTTTCCTTGAAGTGCCCGGAATCGCGTGATTTTAATTTTGGCTAATTTGATTAGGGTTCTAGGGTTTAGAAGTGTTCGGATGAAGCTGTGCTTATGTTTGATGCTGTTGACTTTAGGACAGGTATTCGATTATTGTGGTTTGTTTTTGTCATGTGGAGGACGTAGTGTACAGGATATTTACGTGTGTGGACGGTGAAATGGTGATGCATTGAGAAGGAGGGGATGCTGGAGGGAATGGGGAACTTTTGCTTGTTGTATTTCTAGTGAATGAGCTTCAGACTTAGTAGTTGGTAAGATTTATGTCGAGTTGGCTGTATCCCATTTTGGTTTGCAGTTGCACGTGTGATCAAGTCTGCTAGGGCCTTAGTTAGAAATGGACACTGATTGTCCTATGGAAAAGAGTTCTTCATTTCTCCTGCTTGTACTTAGCTCGAATTTGGTTTAGTGTTATTTCCCAAGGGAAAAAGGACAAGTTCACCGAGCAATATATCTGAATTTTACTTAGCTTGATAGAAAGGGATGTGTTTCTCCTCATCCTTTTTGTATCTGTTACTCTGCCTTTGATGTGTTGTTAATTGGCATACAGTACTCAGTGCCTGAAAATCTATAATCAGTCTTCCGTCAGAGCCTTTAGGAAGGAGGGGGGGGGGGTTCGTTAGAAACTTAGAATGGACTTTTCATTATGTTCTTAGGACAACGTGCAATGGTAGCTGGAGTGCACATTTCGTTAAGCTCCATTAGGTGTCTGAAGCATGGTTTAAGCCTAGCATTTGTTATCGACTTTTGCAGTGAGTGGAACGTCTCATGGATTATGATAAAGGCCTTTGTTCTGATTTATATAATAAAGATGTTTTAGATGCTACACTGCAGTTGAGAGTAGCACATTGACACTGTCTGTTTGTCTGTTATTTTTCTGTCTGAAGCAGCCATAGGTGCTAGTTAGTATGTAGGAAAATCCCTAATAGCAACAGCCGAATGTCTATAAATCGTTTAAACCAATTTGTACTCTTTGTTTCCACTTTCCATCCTAAGTTTAGTTTTCTCCTTTTATGGTGAAGAACCTTGTTGGACCTTGCGTGGAGATCTAATTGAAACAAAAGCATGTAGGATACTTCTGCTATGGGATGATCCAGGTGGGGGACTCACTCTGTCAAACTTGACGAAATTTCAGTGTAGGACTAGTTTAAAATTGCCTCAGACTTACTTTGAATAGAATATGTACTGACTTTTACAACAATGGAAGAATTCATTTGGTCTAGAAGTAGCTCCTAACATGGCTAGTCAAAACAACAAAACAAAACGGGAAAATCTATTTTGATCGGAGGAAGTAGATGTTTAGGTTGTTGCCGTTTTCTATTTTCTAATGAATGATCCCATGACGGTGGTTTTGTAATCGCCCTTGGTGCATAATGATGCAAAATACAATCACCATTTCTGCTGATACTACCTTGGTCTAGTATGGTTCACATTTACCTACTGTAAGTGTGGTCTGAGTGGGTTATTTATATGCGCGTATCCCTAGCTATTTGTGGGAATGTTTACAAAAATTTGCAACACAATGATTTGTAGATTAGGTTAACTCCTATATAACGGTAGTGGCAAAACTTAATGTTATGGCAACTTGCAGCCCATGACTTCTAATTTGATCCACGAGAAACCCAACTCTTAGGTCTTTCTAAGAATGGTATGGAACTCAAGACTTTTTGGCTGCTTCTGTATGGGGGGAAGATGCTTCTTGTCTGTAAGCAGTAAGATAGCTTTTTTTTCAACTTTTCATTGCATTCCTGTTGCCAGTGGTTTGCATGACTACTCATTGTATGGGAAAGTTTTGCAGCAAGGTTTGTGTAGGAGGGAAAATAGTTAGAAACAATGTTGTGCATACATACAGCCTCCCCCCCCCCCTTCTTCCATGACTGCTCATTCTGGGTAAGGAGGGGCTCAACTATCTTTCAATGCCTGCTGCTATATTAGGGGTATCAGGAATATTGGTTATAGCTATGGAAATCCTAATACTGGATTAGTGTTGATTTTTGATTAACAAGAGTGTGATTTTGACTTCCAAGGGTCACACTATTTATGGTAAGGCTAATTAATAGTTACAAAATTCGATCTACATTATAGCCTATGATTGATGAAAAATGATTTCGGGAATGGAATTTGTTACCTTTCAGTGTGAAGGTAGTTGCAGTTATTTTTTGTTTACTTGAGCACCTAGTTTTTCTCTAAACTGAGTTGGCACTCTTGGCAGCAATTTTCCTGTAGTTCTGTTATTGCAATTAAAATGTGCGCATGTACTAAGCTCATGAGAGTGTATTTGCAGGAAGTACATGACTACCTGAAGACAATTTGTCCAGATCTTCATATTGCTCGAGGAGAATATGACGAAGAGACACGCTATCCAGACACAAAAATATTAACCATTGGTCAATTTAAGCTTGGACTTTGTCACGGCCACCAGGTAGACATATGTTTCAAATTGGCTATTCTTCCTTTTTGTGATTTTGTTGTTGCTCACTTATTTAAATACGAGTACTTTGCAAGTGAAAACTGGCACAGCTTACAGAGATATCACTGTTCAGTGTTCAGTCGGCGTTATTGGTTGAAAATCAGATAAAGGGAAATTTGAAAGATGAAAACAGAGACATTATGTGGCTTTGAGGTTTTACTAAACACCATTTATGGATTTCGGAAAACTTTAACCACCGATCGATGCTTCTTTTTCCCATTTGCTTGCTTATGTGTTAGTCGGTCACATGGCTTTTTTTCACTATGCAAAAGGGTTAAGTGCCTGATAATGAAGCGTGTTAACTCCTCTCACGAGAGCCCATGTTTGTTTCCATAAATAGTTCATATGTTTACTTGTGCTTTGCCCTTCTCTTCGTTTGCTGGCTTCTGCGGTACTATCTATCTATATCATGATCACGAAAACTTCTCAAAGGCGTATTGCTTTGTCAACCTCTGTGTCCTGGCTGAATCATGGACATGAGAAAGATGATATGCAAGCTCTTTCTTCTTTGTGTTTATCATGTGTTTAAGCGTGTTAGGTTGTTTGGATATGGAAGTTGAGAGGAAGCTAAGAATTGAAGCTATTTCCCTAAAAAAAAAGGGAATCTACATTGTTTCTAGTTTTCACATTTTTGCGACTCGTGTCGTGCGCAATGTCGCTACCGTACAGTAATTTGAAACCCACCATACGTCCATACGTCTTTTAAGCCTCCTTTTCTGATTTGCTATTGTAAGTTGGACAAGATGGAAGGTTTCTATATATCAACTGTGTGTCTTTTTTACTACACCTCTGGGCTGCATATTCACATCCTGCTTTTATCGAACATTTCCACTATTTCTTAACTCAGGTTCCACCCATTGAGCGAAGTCTGGTATCATTTTCCTTTTACTGATCCGTGCTGTAGCTGTTGTGATGTTGGCATTAGTGTGTTCTTTGTGGCAAATTCCGAAAGAGTAATCTGAAGTGATTCGCTATTTTATGGTTTGTTGCTTGTAGCCTGGGGAATTAGGGACTCGAAGGGATTGACTGTTGTCTCACAGGTCCTATAAACTTCGCAATCCCTTTATTTGATTTTTTTTTGGTGCGGCGTGAGACAGTTGAACTGGAGAAGAGATGGGAAAGTTACTTTGGATCAGTATCCCTTCAAATGTTTCTTCTTGAAATTTAATGCATCACTCTATTATTTAACCTGGTTATCTCTAAGAATCACTATATTCTCACAGGTTGTTCCATGGGGAGACTTGGACTCTCTAGCCATGCTACAGAGGCAGTTGGACGTAGACATCCTTGTCACTGGTCACACACATCAATTTACAGCGTACAAGCATGAAGGCGGCGTTGTCATAAACCCAGGATCTGCCACAGGTGCATATAGCAGCATCACTTATGATGTTAACCCAAGCTTTGTCCTCATGGACATTGACGGGCTTCGAGTGGTGGTTTACGTCTATGAGCTGATTGATGGGGAAGTTAAGGTGGACAAGATAGATTTCAAGAAGACCACCACTCCTTCTCCTCCCTAACCTGTCTGGGTATGATAGCAGTTGTGCGTTCATATCCTCCTCTGAAACTGATCAGATTCGGGCTGAATGTTGATATTTTGCTGTTTGCCGAACTTGAGACCTGATACTTAGTACTGGTAGATTCTTTTTCTGGGTGATTTGTGAATGTCGAAAACGAATGTGATTAAATGAAAAACATAGTTTCAGTAGGCTTAAAGTTTGGAACTTCAACAGTTATCTTCAGGTGGTTCAACTTCTTTTTTTCACTTAATTACTGCTGTTTTCTGGTCACTGTTTCTGAAGCACTGCACTGTCTCCTTTAACTGTCTAATGTCACTCAATAATTCAATACCATTGTCGCTTGTACGTTTTTCTGGAACTGCCATTTCAAATTACTCGGAAGAAATAGGTTTTTTTCCTTGAAAAATCATCCATTATTACATAGTATTATGTTGGAAAATGAAAATACTTGATGCAAACGGATCACAGTACCCGGCTATGCTAAGAAAATCGTAATTTTATTTTATTAATTAACATCGAATTAATCGAGTTTAAAAGTATAAACTTCTTTCATGGATGACTATTATTTGATAAATTAAGAACAATGATTGTGAAATTTAAAATTACATGATTGCATTTGATCAACTGAATTTAAAATCAATTAAGTCAATGAGCAGAAGAGTTGAAATCCACTCTTTTTTTCATTACAAAATTAATTCACTTGTATATTAGAGAATTTATTTAACCCGTAATTATGACTACATTCAAGATCAAATGTACATGACCGCTCTTTTAGGTCATCCTATGACTTAACTTCGGCTTAGCCCTACATTTATTTCCATTTATAGCAATTTTCAGCTCCCCAAAAGCTGAATAATACCCTCAAATTACATCAAGTTCCCTTCTTGAGTTCTCCTTAACCACTTCAAAAGTCGCTTATACATCGCCTATTTGTTTCGTGTTGATAAAAACTATTCCAACTTTCGGAGTTTACTTGAAATAGTAAGGTTTTATTTAAAATTTTATTTGTTTGATATATTTATGGTTCTCTCTTTTTTTTTTTTTTTTAAATTTATATTATTAGTAAATAAAAATTATAAATTTAAAAGCATAAATAAATTAAATTATTACTATTTTTTTTAATTCTAGATTATTATTAGGAAAAGAAACCTCTTTGTCAAACGGTACACCCTAGACTTCTAGAGATATTTTCAAAGGCGGGTAGAGTTCGAACTTGAAGTGTTTGGGGGAACTCTAGATGTAACCTGATATTCAAATATTGGCGTCTACAACAAAACTTGTTTCGCTCAACACATTCCATATATCCGCATACTACTTCGATCCGATGAGCTGAAAACTTCCGATTTGTCATGTTTTACTACTGCGAGTTCTCGTTAATTTCCTGATTCTTGACTTGGCTTAATTCGTTCTTTTCCAAAAAGAAAAGTCGAATTAAGGGGTTAGCTCTATTTTCCTCCGTCAAAATGTTGGATTTTGAAAAATTGTTGGTGTTTGATGAGTTAAGTCCTTAATTGTTGAAATCAAGATCTCATAACTTTTTTTTTTTTTGGTGAAATCAAGACCTCTATCTAATTTTACACAACGTTACCTTTATTTTCTACCGAAAATTCCAAACTTTACTTGAGTGTTTCATTTTTTAAAATTAGGTTATTTGAGTTTACCGAACTGATCCACATTCCCCTTCATTCTAGCTGTCTTCCTTCTTCATCAACAAAGTAGCAGGCCTCCACAACCAGCCCCAAGCAAACGCCAAAAGGATCACTGCCGCTGCCCCATGTCACATTTTACGTATCGAACACCTGACTGATGGTTGAAGTAAAGGCAAAGAACCTATCAATCAACAAGACGGATGGGAGTTGGTTTAGGGCCACGCATTGTAGTCCTAAGGTATAGTTTTGTACATATAAATTGTTGTTTTAGGTGTTAGAGAACTATGACATAACTGTAGACGAAAACATATGGTCATTAATGTTTTTTGTTTGATCATACAACGGGCTTGTATGTATCCATAACGATGTCCTGAACATTTCTCTGATCTATTAACTTCTGAAACTAAAAATGGAGTCTTAGTCATTATGGCATCAGATCGACTTAAGAACAAAATTTACAAGTATGATGAACCGTGTTCAAGATCACTCGAATGGTCAAAGATCAGATTAGCATATAATCAGGAGAGATCATTAGATGTTTGAGCCTGCCTAGAAACTTTAATAAAGACATCTTCTAAGGTGGTGTCAGCCAAACCCCATGCATGAACAGGGAACTTGCTCTTCGCTATCTCCACTGCCTCAAAAACATCTGCAATCCTCACCTCGTGTTTTGGCAGCTCGTACTTCTGTGTACCACTCAGGTGGTAGATCTTGTGTACATTTGGAGATAAATGGCCAACTAGAGCGTCTACATCTGCATCATGCTCGGCTGTGGTTGTTATTGTGAGTACGAAAGAACCACCATACCGAGCCTTCAACTGTCATTCAAACAATGTTCATCTATTCAGGAAGTGACAGGAAGGATTGAAGAAATACAAGTAAACTGCAGTGGATGAATTAAAGACTTAGGAGGTCGGGATGTTATTATGTTATCCTTGTTCGTAAATCCAATATAATGTCACTTCCAAATGCTAGAAAGGGCTAATTTCCATAGCCATATGATCAGAAGATTCAGAACTTCTAAAGTATTTTCTTGAACAGAATCAATTTAAGCTGTTGGATCTACACATACACAAACGTGATGCAGATAATAGAATTACCTCTTTTGCATCGGCTATGCACTGTAAGCCGCCATCAACAAATATCCCTAGCCTGTCACAAAGAGTCTCAGCCTCTTCCATGGAGTGCGCTGTGAAAAAATGTCAAGCCATTAGTTCTCAGCCGTATTTCACAAGGTGCAAGAACAATTTCAACAAATAGTGTACTATCTCAGCCGCATTTCACAGACTAATGTGGTCACTAGAGACCCTGTGCAATGTGTAACTGCAAACATTCATAAAAAAGGATCTTTAAAGGGTAAGAATGATAAAAACAGAACAAGAAAAGGGCAAAGTAGACAGAATTACTGGTGAGAACAATGGCTCGATCCTGCTTTGCGCGCTTCACAACATTCCACAAATTTTTTCTGGAAGCAGGATCCAATCCAGTGCTGGGCTCATCCATGAACACAACCTTCATAATTCCCAGTAAAACACAATCATTCAAAATTTTAATAAATAGATTGAAAGTCCCTCTAGACAACAAATGAACATCCTCTTTTCTCTCCTCGTGGAGTAAGGTTGCGTACATCTTGACATCCTCAAGTTCCGTGGTGATATACTGAATATTACACATTTGGGAGTGGAAGAAATAGAAACATGGAAACAACAAATGATGACAGAACAAACCTGGGGATCACCGATTAGTGAAATAGCCACGCTTAATCTCCTTTTCATACCGCCACTGTACTTCCCAGCTTGTTTGTCAGCAACACCACCATTGTATAAGTTGACGTTTTTGAGAGATTCTTCTACTGCCTGACTCAAGATACAAATAACTATCAAAAACAGGCAGTGAGCTGAGCTGTCGCAAGACATTCTCATAGTGATTTTATCAAATCCACTTTACATTCCTCTTATGAATCACATTTTCCGTGCATGTATTATACAAAAAAGAAACCTAATCAGAATTAAAGTATCACCACTTTTAGTTACAATGCATCTAATATAGAGAATGCTGTTTAGTCAAGATTTAGAGTAACAAATTGCATCCCTATCACCATTCTCAAGGTTCAGTAAACATGAAGAAATGATACTTTTAGAAAATAAATATTTCATTCTCTTGATCTCAGTCCTGCCCAAAAAACCCAGGACTGATTACTGAGAGAAGTTGGAGAAGATTATAGATGGCCAGCAGAGCTGATTCGCTCAACATCCACGATATCAGACTTAAAAACAAATTGCTACTGTAAGATGAAACTTAACACATGGAGTAAATGAGGCTGAAGCCTAAATTTTGAGTTTAATAGACGAAAAATTTACCTTCTTCAAGTCAGATCCCTTGAGGTTCTTTAGTCTACCATAAAATAGAAGATGTTCTCTTCCTGTTAGTGTTTCCCACAGCAGGCTGCAATGGTATAAGAAGGGAGTAAATGAGAAGTTTTGGAGTCTTCTACTGTATCATCTCAGCGATCACAAACAAGGAACTTCAAACTTACTCATGCTGAGGACAAACACCCATCATTGAGTAAATGTCATTCATGCGGGTTCCTATGTCCAAACCATCGATAAGTGCCGTGCCAGAGGTTGGTTTCGTAAGTCCAATCATCTATGCACACAAGTAAAACATCAGGTCTCAGATTGTACAATCTTCAGACTACATCATGCTATCAGTTTTGCAAAGTTGGGTAACATGATCTTTAATAGATGAATACAGGCTTTCACTCTGTGGCCACATGGATGCAAAAATACTAAGCCAGAAACTTACTCAAACCTAATGAGAGCCTAAAAACAACATTCCAGAAAATCTCATGCATGACAAGACTTCAGACTAACCATGCTTATAAATGAGGTTTTTCCTGCACCATTGGGGCCAAGCATTCCAAAGCAACCTGTCTGAGGCAAAGCAAGAGACATTCCTTTGACAGCAACTTTTGGAGGGTTTCCATCTCTCGCAGGGTACACCTTCCTGATGTTGTCACATACAATGGCATAGCCTGTGGTTGACTCCAGTTTCAATCGTTCTACAGTTTCTCTCTGTTGAAGAAGGGGGAACCAAATGAATAATTGAGAAGAATGATAGAAAACTACTGTACACAGGTTTCATTTGAGAAAAAAGAGCAGACTGACTCTTGTATCAACTAGGCCATAATTAAAATTAGACCACTCAATGCAACCCCGAAGTGAAAGTCTAAAATATCAGCAAGTCTCCTGTGAGACCGTCTCACAGGGTGAGACTGTGAGACGGGCCCAAAAAAAAGATAGCCCATTAATGAAAAAAAATAAAAAAAGGAGTTAATAAGTTATAACCTTGAGTTTTGTAATCAAAACTACAAGTTATAAATGTTTATGCTAACATTTGAGTTTTGAACTTAAAAGCTTGAGTTTTTAATGTAAATTTCTAATTTAACTTAAACCTTGAATTTTCGTTATAAGTTTTTAAGTTTTATATTTATATAAATCTTTAAACTCATAAGATAAATTCTCGAATACTTAATATAAATATTTGAGTCAATTTAATTAGTAATCACCATAAAAATGCACAAAAGATATGAGAAATATTGTGAGATAAAAATAATTGAGAGGATAGTGTATAATTTATTGGGCTTTTAGCATTGGATCTGGTCTCACAATTTGCCCTAAAATATATAAGCACAAACAAATTGAAAAAATGCAGGCAGCTAACTTTGTGATTAGGTGGTGATACAGGCATTATGGCCAAGCAGTTTACTTTCTAGAGAGGGGAGTGCCTCTTATTGGGGAAAACGGTATACCTCCTGGATTACATCAGATTTTTCAGCGTCTGAAGGGAGTTGAGATCCATTCCTCTGAAGATTAGGTGAAGGCTTTTTGCACCAACATACGGAGGATGAGACTTGGTCCACATAATATGCAAAAAAGAGGGAGACTAGCCATTCCACGAACATGATAATGATGACCTCTTTCATCCCGTTGTCAGGGTCAGCCAAGTCTTGCCACTGCATACCTTTATCACCAACCATTGTGGCTTCAAAAGCATATAACTGTAACTCATATAATCCTCGAAATAACGAAAATCCAGGGAATAGCTCAAGAACAACGACCCACTTCCCTGAGGATCACATATACAACCGAAATGAGTCAATAAAACAAAAAACCTGCATATTGCAGTTACGTAGCACAATATCTGCAATATGGTAAATTAATTATTGCTGAAGATAAACCAATCAAGTTATGCATATTCTAGTACACTATGCAGCAAAGCTTCCTTTTCCAACTTACGTGAGAAAGAAGGTGCTTCAAGCAACCCCTTAAAAAGGAAGTTTCCCAGCAATCCACTTACAAATACAAGAAGATAGCCCACAACTGCAAAATATCAACCTGCTGCCATGAGTATCCGATGAGACATAAATCTCGAGTTTACTGCAAAGATAGATACGCAATTCATACCTGAAGCAGTCTTGACATTTGAGAATAAAGAAGCAGCTAGAAATGTCATGGAAACTTGTAAATTTATGTACACGAAATAGAAAACAAACTGGATGCTGTAGCTATTAGCAGTAAAAAAAGATAGTCCTGCAATTAGAAACAAATGCAATAACTGATCATGTTATCAATAGCTTAGTGAAATAGATTGTAGAAATGAGAAGCTTAGTGCTAGAAGTATTATTACCTAGAGCTGACCCAAAACCCACAAAACATAGCATGTAAATATAAGAAACGATCGCAAAGTAGCCATATGATATAGTCCAATAAGCCCCATCACCAAGTCCATGCATTTTCATCATCATCCGAAGCTTATGTTGTTTTTCATAAACAAGAGCTTGTAACATGACCTGGAAACATAAAAATCATCTCAGACCATTGGAATTTTGATCATCACTAATAGAGCGATAGTAAAGCTGTAGAATGCCGGAATTTGCTAGAACTTTCCAAGGACTCTGAACACTGATACGTAGACAAAGATGAAGACAAAAGTGGATCACTTTGTGGAAGATCTTTATTAATCTCTCAACTTGTCATGTTTGTATTCAGATGTTTCTGTTTTCAAAACACGTGTTCCTCCTATGTTGTTTACTGAGATGTCCCTCGTTGTAAAGAAAAAAAAGTTGCGATAGGCGTACTGATTGATAACATGGATATAGAAACCTAAATCTACGGCAATTGGTCTAAGTTCAAGTACACCAAGGAAGTATAATCAATTCGTCAATCAAACAAAGTAATGGGCAATGTACTTCATACTGATTTCAAGAAATGCACAACAAACTGAGAGTTTCGGAGTAGGGGGGCTTACAGGGAATAACCAGACCACAATCCATATAAAAAAGAGAGTGCTCATTAATGCCACAAGGTTTGGTATTTTCAAATAGTTGTGCGTGGGCATATCCTTGATGAACTGTATGAGTATATTTGTACCGACCCCTTGTGATGATTGAAGATAGGCATTGGAAATCTGTAGGTAAAGAATACCTTTCACTTTAAAATCGATTCAACATATAATACTTAAAACAGTAGTAGCTATGTGCACATAACTCAGAACATACTAAGTAAGGAGCAGTCTGTGTACGTAATCAAACAACAACAACAACAATAACCAAGCCTTGTTCCCAAAATGATTTCGGGTCGGCTAACATGAATCGTCATAAGTAACCGTCTCATGGATGACATATAAGTTAAAGATCAATGAGAACAAGTTAGAGAAATGTTGAAACACGTGTAAAAGGAGTTTTAAAAAAAACCATCAAAAGAAAGGAAAACAAAAAATTAAAAACATATGGTTGTAAAACAAGTGGAAAAGATACGAACTTTAAAGAAATAGTAGGAAGAAAGGGTTTGGGAGAAGATAAAAAGTTTAAGTGTGTGTACGTAATCAACTTAATGTATAACAATTCAGAACCAGAAGCTACTTCAGGTATCAATCAGGAGCTATAATGGTGGCAATGTGCACATAAACCAGAACCAGGAGCATAAATTTCCAAGGAAGCGTCCCGAACCATCAGCCAGGTTCGAAAATCTTAGAGTTGCATGAAATGGCAAGCATTCCGAAATCCATGCCAATACAATACATTTCCAAAGATATATGGTTTGTGTATTTAAAGCCTGCGAGGAAGTGGCCTCACGGATGTCTCCCCGTAAAACTGCATGTGGCAAAGGCCTATACTATACACTGGCAAGACAGACAAAAAATAAAATTGTACTCGAGTACCTTTGCGCAAATCTGAGTTAATTGGTTGCTGATAACAAGTAGCTTATTCACCACAGGATAGTAGTGTAAAACATCTAACCAATTATACTTAGCAGAAAAAGGTCAGATTCTAAGTTTCACCAGTAATTACACCACTCTACGTATAAGTGACTCTAGATATCCTACGAGTCCCAATGATACTGTAATAACACTGTTTAAAGCAGAGGTAGTGCAAGGTTATTTTCATGATCAGTTTCCATTTCCGAAACATATTCTAATACTACACATTGTACATCATCCAAACTTGTCCTAGAGCAAAAGTTTCTGTCAATACCCAAAAGGCAATAGATGTTGAAGAAAATTTGAGTGCAACAAGCCAAATGCAATTCCAAAATCAGGAATCAGGACAATCAAACAGTAATAACATACAACAAGGGAAATATGAACTTGAACAAAATTAACAAGATTGCATAACTTCAGATAGCATGAACAATGACATGATTACCATATTCACCAACCGCAGAGCCTGAGGGTGGGAGATCGATGGCCTGCGATCAGTTGGGTACCATAAAGTCGTATTGAAGTTGCTTCTGTCAGAGTTCTGGAAATCAAAGGCTGTTTCAATGAGAACACGAAAAGATCAGCAGGTGCTGTTGGATATCGAGCAATCACATGCTCTAAAAGATATCAACCAACCTCCAGTAAAGCCCAACCTTCTATGCACGTCCCATCCCTTAAGATAGCCATCAACTCCACTCTCAAAAATCTCATTGTTGATATCATAAGAGCTATTTCGCCACAAAGTCAGACCTTCCGTGCATTTCATTAATTTCAACTCTGAACAACACACCATTTATAAAGATTTCCGAATGGTAGACAGAAATCAGATTAAATGATCTCCATGCCCAAAAGGATTGAGATTGTGTATGTAATAAAAACAGCATAAAGATGAGAATTTGGCTACCAGGGTATCTACAGAGTAAGGGTAATATTATTTGATAAGGTGTATATGAAGTCATACAATATGATAAATCATACCAGATGTGTTAACTTTTTTTGGCAGAGAGGCCGAACTCCCATTGCATTTGGATTGAAGGTAGAATCGTGGTTCGATAATATCTAGCGAAATTGCATCTGATCCCTTTAGCAATGAAGCAAGCCCATTATTATAACGCAGTCACAAAGCATAAGGGGATTGGGATGGAAACAAGTGACAGTCAGTCATAATTACCAAAACCAGGAGCGGTAGAAAGACTGATGAATTGACAGATGAAGGAGTCGGAAACATATCCCTAGCCAGACCTACCAAAGATGGGATATTGCCCTATTGTTAGCAACTAACTGATCCTAGTAAAACATCACTATGCAAGTATGTTTTCCGCGTACATGACATAACAACATAATCTTCCTGATAAAAGATTACCATGTGTATGACCTCCTCTCAAAAGAATTCATGCTGATGAGCTTAACTAAACAGTGACACACTACCAAATGATACGGAAACATTATTTTAAACATAGCCTAGATAAGATCAATCAAGATAGCAAGGAATGGTACCCAGGTCAAAAGACTGATTGGTGCCAGTAATGAGAAATGTAGCAGGGGGTGTTTCTCGGAGGTCACTGACTGGGGCCTGACCGGAACTGTCTTCCACAATCATCTCTTGCGGAACTTGTAACATCACTGGGATCTTTGGAGGATTTGGCATTGGCGGAACTTGAAGTGCTTGGTCTTTTAACATCTGATTTAAATAGATTTGTATCGCCAGTAGTAAGATCAATACCAACACTGGGGTTACGAAAAGGCAGCAATTCTGGCATTTGTTCCTTTTCTGCAATCCGAATTCATTACTCATCAAACACACAAACACATAGTAGTAATTACTAACAACTCTTGATAATTCTAATATTACATAAGGGCAATTCTTGGTACAAATTTCTTCAAACATATGAAATTATGAACCAGAACCACCACAAAGTGAACTACTGTATATATATATCTCCAAAATCCAAATAAAAAATTTGAACTAAATTAAAATTACCCATCAAAATGTGATGTATGGGTTCAAATATACAAAAAATTCCAATCCTCTCAAGTTAATCAAAGCAAAGTAGCAAACACAATTGAAATACCCAAATGCCACCAATTTTTCCTATTGAAATCAATAGCCCCTTTATGAGACCATGAGACGATGATACTCAATTTCGGTACCACCCGAAAACGTTATTCCGGACAAAGACAAAGGGTAAACAAAATACCCATTCTCCCACACAATTATTTTTCCATTTCCATGCAATGTTGTACTGTACATCATGTCGATTTCATCCCCTTTCCCAACCATTTCCATAACCAAAAAAATTCAATTCATACCAATTAAAAAGAACATCAATCACATAATAATTAGCACAACTTCCATCAAATTTAACCCCATACAAAAAAAGCTTAAAACTTGCTATGGTAAAATTCAAGAAATAGGGAAACTTGGTATGGTAAAAAACTTGCATAAGAGGGAAGATTATTTACTGACCTGATATGTCATGTTTTTACGGAGTACCGCATTTGATTGAGTCAAATAACTAGCTTTTCCATGGGTTGTATTCGCCATTTTTGATACACAAACATGCACAAATGCTCAAGCAGATAATCCCACAAATTCTCCCAGCAGCATGCACAAAAAAAAGTTCAGAAATTTATAATGTAGAGTAAGATAGAAGCTTTTTGTAGTAAAATATCGAAAATCTTCTGATTTTCTATGCACCTAATAATGGGGTGTGGATCATGTTCAATTGTGCATGTATGTAACGTTTCCTAGCAACTTTCGTGGTGTGAATTTTCGTATTGTGTACCTTTATGTATACTTTTGCTGGTATCGATCGATCTACAAGTAAAGTCCAACAATTTTAATAAATGGTATTGTCATATTGTTTTCGTATTTGGATTATGATTTTGATTTATTGAACGCAACTCAAATTAATGATGCTAAACGCGTACTGCGAAGATTCGATTCATCGATGTAGTAATGGACGAATCGTACTCTACACAAATGGTATGTTGCATTAATTGATAGATTATCAGCCTAATTTTGGTTTCATCTCCTACTATAAATGTCCTATTTATTTTTATTTTTATTTTTTTGAGGGCAATAAATGTACTATTTATAGTACTAGCAAATGTGATCATGTTCTATACTTCTAGTCTTCTACCACAAGTTGAAAATTGAGGAATTTCTGGGAAAGTCGTTGATTAGTCTTTTGCCAATTTTTCCACAGCAAAAGACACACATTCCAACGTCGCTCAATCTTCCGTTACTTGTCATTTTCTACAACAAATTCCTAGTTATATTAGTCTCGTTGATAATATATTCACAACGAAGTAACTTTCTATACATCGATTAATATATAGTTAATGTTGCGTTAAAAAAGAGAACACAATGCAAAGATATGAATACGAAAAGTCGACAATTCACATTATGAAAACTCGACATCTGAGACATATGTAAACATCATCGTACATGCCATGCGTTACAAACTTTCAACACCAATTTGACCATGCATTTCAACACCAACAAAACAATACAAACCTCCTTAAATCCCCATAAATAAATAAAATCAAAATCACAATTGATCCCAACAAAAATCTTCCCTCAAAATTAAATGCAATAAGAATAATTCTGACAAAAATCCCAAAACACAAAAAATATAAAAAAATGGCAAATTTGATAAGTGGGATGCCATTGTTTGTGCAACAGTTGAAAGCTTTGGTTAAGAAAAACGTGTTGGTTACGTCAAGAAACAAGCGTTCGACGTTGCTTCAGCTCGCCGCCCCGTTCATCTTCATGTTCCTCCTTTTCGTCGTAAATAAGGCGGCGAAGCTGTCGTCAGCGCCGTTGCCGGAGTTGAAGGACCCACCGGTGATGGTGGAGCCGGCGATTCCTCCTTGTGAGACAAAGTTTCACGTAAAACGTCCATGTTACGATTTTGTTTGGAGTGGTAATTCTAGTCGTAGGGCCCAACAAATTGTTTCTCGTATCATGGCTAATAATCCTGGCCGTCCAATTCCATCTTCCAAGGTTACCCCTCTTACCTTTTTCCCTAATTATAAAAATTTCGGGATTTTGTTTTCGTGTACTCGACTTGAATCCGTACTAGATTGGTTAAATAATTGGTGGCACTTACAAATTGATTTCGCCCGTATGTGTAATGTGAGAATCCTTCTATCGAGTTCGTTCACGTCTACGAGTGGATGTGTTATATTAACCAAAATCGTAATTGGACTTGGTTAAGAAGTGTTTATAGAAAATTGTTTTGTTAAGTGTTAAGAGGGGTACTTAATTTCGAGTATGTAAACTGAGAAATGAAATTTGTTTGATCTTTTACTCTCGATTCGAGGGGTGTGCTTTAGAAATTACACTCATGCAAATCAAAGTGTCTCACATGGAGGAATGTAAAAACCGATACACAACTACCAACAACTCTTATCAGTCGATTTGAAATGTTGTAGAGTAACGATTGGTCATAAAAGTTGTAACTTTCATGTAGTTTATCTTGGAAGCAAGTCATATTACATCAGGATGAGTAATATGTGGTAAATGTGATATTCTTCAGGGAAATTTACTTCTAAATTCTGTCATAATTTACTATGAATGCAGGTAAAATCATTTGGAACACCAGATGAGATAGATGCATGGCTGTATAATGACCCTTTACGTTGCCCTGGAACCCTGCATTTTGCTGAGATAAACGCAAGTGTGATGAGCTATGGAGTCCAAAGCAATTTTTCAGACTCAAGAAAAAGAGGCATAGTAGAAGACCCTGTATTTAAGTTTCTCATTCCACTTCAAGTTGCAGCTGAACGCGAAATTGCTAGGTCCCTATTGTCAGGTGTTTAGAGTACTACATACTCTTCCTTTGTTGTTGTAGCTCAGTCGCGGCACAAGCTGGTTCTGATCTTGGACAATGTATTGCGACTCTCCATTTCTTGACCTTGTTTTGTTTCCATGTATGTCTAGATCCTAATTTTAGCTGGACTGTGGGTTTGAGGGAGTTTCCGCGACCAGCAAGAAGAGATCGTGGTGGTAGAGATGGTATCTTAGAAGAGTTTTCACCTGATATTCTCACACCACTGTTTTTGTTCACGATCGCCATGTTCTCTTTCGTGTTTCAAATTAGTTCTATTGTGATCGAGAAAGAACTAAGGTTGCGTCAGGTAAAAGGAAAGACTGTTTCTTCTTGTATGTGTTCATGTTCCACTACTAATGATTAAGATACAGAAGACTTTGAATCATGTTAATTTGCTGCTGATGTTGAATTTTTCAGGCCATGAACATAATGGGGCTCTATGATTCTGCTTATTGGCTTTCATGGTTCGTGTGGGAGACCTTAATGATTCTCATCTCTTCGCTTCTTACAGTCTTCTCAGGGATGATATTTCGATTTGATTTCTGCTTACACAACAGTTTTGCAGTAATGTTCCTTGTTTTCTTCCTTTTCCAACTGAATATGGTAAGGTTAAGGTTTTTTGTTTTACAAGTTATCCATGGCATCTCTTATGGTTCTGCATGCTCATCAGTTTCTTGTTTTTCCTTTGTTTTCGGGCACTTCCTGATGTTAGACCGCCATTGCCTTCTTACTGTCGGCTTTTGCTGGCAAATCATCTTCAGCATTTAAAGCAGGATTCTGGATCTTTTTGATTGGTGCTATTTTACAGGTAAATTTACTTTTCGGTTTTAGGGCACAAATTGCTTGTAACTTCATTTTGAGTTGTGTTTTGAGCCTTGGTCTTCAATGTTGCAGTTTGTAGCGCTTATAGCTGGTGAAGATCCTAAAAAAGGTCATATCCTGTATTTTCTCCCACCGACTCTCCTAGCTCATGCACTAAACATGCTTATTGAAGCGAGTGAATCACAAGGTCCTGGAATCAGCTGGAGTGGGAGATCAAAGTGTTATAGTGACATTGACACAGGGTGTTACTTGACATTGGTATGTTTACCTGCCACATTTCACAGGTTTTGCTTACCAACTAGCCTTTCAAGTATATTAAGGTGTTATGTAGTCACCCCTGACGATTTGCAAGAACTATTAGTGTCTTACCATATCTGCCATATTTCTGTTTCGGATAAACTCTCCTACGTGATTGTCTCGCTATAGTTATGGTCAAGCCTAGGAGTATTCAAGATAAGACTGAAGTTTCCTGTTTATTAACATCAAATTATGTCAAGAGGCTAAAAGCATCATCTTCTTAAAAGGTCATCCTTTGATTGTAAAACCCAACAGGGTGACCATAACCTTATTGTATTCTGATTCACTATGTGTGTCACTGTCTCTAAGTGTACTGTTGTTTGATTTACAATGGCTTCTCCGTTACAGAATGATGTCTACATAAGGCTCGTCTATACTTCCATCTGGTGGGTTCTTTTGGCACTGTACTTGGACAATGTAGTACCAAGCCCTAATGGAACAGGCAAATCGTTACTTTACTTTCTTAAGCCAAGTTATTGGATAGGCAGAGGAGGCAACAAAGCTCAAGGTGCGAAATTTGACTTACATATCTTATGGTTTGTAAAACTTATGAACCTCTTCCTATTATTGCTTTTGTATTAGGTGGTACCTGTTGTTCCGATGGCTCAACTCCTGCACATGGCACTCCAACTGACGAAGATGTTCTTGAGGAAGAAACTACTGTGAAACAGCAAATGAGCTCAGGTGACTGTGATCCAAATGTTGCTGTTCAGGTCCGTGGTTTGGTCAAGACATATCCGGGAAAAATGAGCATAGGTTGCTGTAGATGCCGCAGGACTGATCCTTTCCATGATATTAAGGTGGCAAAACTCCCATATCACTTGTTCCATTCCAAGCAGTTCTATTTATACCAGTATTCTTCTGCTGTCTAAGTTATTTCGACATAAGCTTTTGATGTTTTTAGATATGTAATCAATTGTTTGACATATTGAAATAATCAAGCTCGTAACTTTGACAGTCATGTTCGTATTTCTGATAGAAAGAAGCTTCTTTGCTTCTGTAAGTGTCTGTTTTCTTATGGGGTAAATCTTCTAAGCATCTAGGGTTTAACTATGTCCAACAGGGTTTATATGTGAATTTGGTTAAGGATCAGCTCTTCTGTCTGCTGGGACCAAATGGAGCAGGAAAAACTACTACAATCAACTGTTTAACTGGCATTACAACAGTGACAGGAGGAGATGGTATGAGCTTTTAGACTTTGTTTTTTCACTTTTTCGTTCAACGGACATGTTAATGACTTGAAAATTTAAACCATTTCTATTGCAGCGATTGTTCATGGGAATTCAATCAGGAGTTCTGTGGGAATGTCAAATATACGAAAGATTATAGGTGTCTGTCCTCAGGTATTACCTTCTACTCGCGCTTCAGTGTCTGAAAATAAGAACAGAGATGGACTCTGATCTGATGAATTGTATCTGAATGTGTTAGTTTGACATTCTCTGGAATGTGCTGACTGGTGAAGAGCATCTTCAGCTATTTGCTAGCATAAAAGGCCTGCAATCTGCATCAATCAAACAGGTTTGTGCGACATTTTGAAATAAGACATTCTTCATTGATGTTGTTTTTCCACAGCATAAACTTTTGAACAGCAGTCAGCGCACTCTTGATCATACTCAGACAGTTGTATCATAAACTGTATGTTTTGTTTTCATGTCGAAAGTGGCTGACTGTTGAGTGTTGACAGTGATAATTTTGTTCGAGTGATTCCTCAAGCTTCCATTTTTTTTTTTTCTGTGTGACCAGGTTGTTAAGAAATCATTGGAGGAGGTCAGACTATCAGATTCAGCTAAAGTGAGAGCTGGTAGTTACAGTGGAGGAATGAGACGCCGCCTTAGTGTTGCATCTGCTCTCCTCGGTGATCCTAAATTAATCATCTTGGATGAACCGGTAGAGTAACTAACAGAGCAAATCAATACCATTAGTAATGTTGAAGAGAACATGAAGCTTTTCTAACAAGTTTTTCATTTGAACCTGCAGACAACAGGTATGGATCCAATAAGCAGGAGGCATGTATGGGACATAATAGAAAATGCAAAGAGAGGGAGAGCCATTGTCTTAACAACACACTCAATGGAAGAGGCTGACGTTCTAGGGGATCGCATAGGGATCATGGCAAAGGGAAGGCTGCGCTGTATTGGAACCTCAATCAGATTGAAATCGCGGTTTGGGACTGGATTTGTTACAAACTTGAGCTTCTCTAATACAAACTCAGCAGAGAATTCAGCTAATAAAGAGGCAGTAAAGAGATTCTTTAGACAGGTTAGTTCTTACGAAAATAATTCCATCATTTGCCTATTTATAAACCTTTTGGAACTACTTGCATTATACTGAAGGAACTTGTGCAACTGTTTCTCAGCATTTAGGAGTCTCGCCAAAGGATGAGAGCAACGCGTTTCTTACATATGTAATTCCTCGTCAAAAAGAAGGTCTACTTAAGGTGAATGAATACTCTTGAGCTTCATTACCTTATAATTATGTCTTGTACATGGTAGACTTGATGCTTTAGATCCTGTTAATTTTACTGAAAGTCTTAATATATAGTCCACGATGTCAGATAATACTGGTTGTTTTACTGGTGTTCTCTTCTGTCAGAAAACTCTGGGGGAATTCCAAGATAGGCAAAGAGAATTCGGTGTGGCAGACATCCAACTTGGCTTGACAACTCTGGAAGAAGTTTTCCTGAACATTGCTAGGCAGGCTGAGCTAGAAACCGCGGCATCTGAAGGGCGGCTGGTTACTCTTACTCTAACATCAGGAGCTTCAATTAAGGTATGTCAATCCTTCTCCAAAGTAAGTATGTAAAACAGGAGGCTATTGATTGAAAAACTCGATTTCAGCAGTCAAGTTCTCTGTGACCGACTATGTTGCTGTTTGTCATATACTCGTATATGTCTTTTGTGGATGCAGATACCTGTGGGAGCGAGGTATGTGACAGTTCCAGGAACAGAAAATGCAGAGAACCCACGAGGCGTAATGGTGGAAGTATATTGGGAACAGGACGAATCAGGTGCTCTCTGCATTGCAGGGCATTCACCTGAGAAGCCAGTTCCTGTTAATGTGCAACCAAGTCTCCCTGTGGCTACTCCAAAGAACTTGGGACGACGAGTTGCCTTGGGAATGGTGATTGATCCTGATCAACTGACCGAGACAAACTTTCATTCTTAAGATTATAATTGTGAACCTTTATAACCATGATGATAACAATCGATATAGTTTCATTACTTGGAAACTTGACCAAATGTCTGTTAATATTTACATAAATTCGAGTTTAACAAGTGAACACACAATTTTTGTATATACACCAGTGCAAATGTGTACAACTGTGTTTCAAGTTAGATACTTTTATTATGTAGAAAATGTTGTAATTTCTTTTTCTTTTTTATTCATTCGACATACTTTTGTCATTTTTTTTTAGATCAAGGGTGTTTTTTGTTAATATTATGTAAATATTCTTGTTGAACTAAAACAAGAAGATTAGATAGGTTAGAACCTCAAAATAAATACATAAAAGTTTGTTGATGGATCATACTTTAAAAAAAAAACATAATTACACGAAAATTTACGATACACCTGAATGGCCGAATATTAGTATGGGCAACGAGTAATTGTAAGGTTTTTGACTATTTGCGATGGACTCGGTAACATATACACTATTTCATTATAGATACTCTGATTGCTAATAGAATTCAATCAGTATTATGGTTATAGTTTATTGGCTTGTTGGGTGCAAGAAATATTCACTCGCTTTTCATTTACCGGTGTTAAAGCCTGATCTATCCTTTTTTCTGTCGTTAAAGTGGAGTCGTGTTTGTCAGCTTTTGTTTAACCGGCGTTCAAGCATTGTGCGTGACTTCTATTGCAGACGAATCCTCGCTTTCTTAGCATTTTGTATTTTCAGGTTCCGTTCTGCTTAATCATGGCATTCTAATGATTTCTATTTTCTATAGAAATTTCACTGAATTGATGACCATAATTTTTAATTTTCTTAAAATGACCGTCTTTTTCACATAGACACCGGAATCTTGAAGACGGCCCTGTCATATGGATACATAAAATTCTCACTATAGAATAGAAAAGGTAATTCATGTACATACTAAGGTTTATGATAAACATCTTGAAACAAAAAAAAAAAACTATGATAGGCTACAAGCTAAGGGGCTCAATGACATACATGCGTCATAGATTTTTGAACAGTGGAACAAAAGATCAGCACTGTGAACCAATCTACCAAGCTAAGGAGTAAGGAATAAGACTAAGTTAAATACAAAAGGCTAAGTTAATTTGTATGTGTGTATGTATATATGTATCATGTATGAGTGATAGATCTAAGAATGATCATCTGAAGATTTGGCTTGAGCTTGTCTTGTCACCTTAATGAAGACATCTTCAAGGGTAGTGTCAGCAAGAGCCCAAGCCTGAACAGAAAACTTGCGTTTTGCTGTCTCGACAAGCTCGAAAATATCGGCCAGACGAACCTCATGCTTAGGCAGCTCAAATTTCTGAGTACCACCCAAATGGTATGTCTTATGAACTCCACCGCAGATGTTTACGACCATTTCCTCAACCTCGGCCTCGTGATCCGCTGAAGTCGTCATCGTGAAAATAAAGTACCCACCGTATCTAGCTTTCAGCTGCAATTTACAATTATAGATTATGCACCCTTCTTTCAAAAACAGGTCATAAGCAATAGAATGGCTAATACTATTAATATATTATGTATGTATCTTCAACTGTAAGGTTAATTTGTGTCATATTTGCTAATAAACTCACCTCTTTAGAATTTCCTACGCAACGCAAAGCGCCATCGACGAAAACTCCAAGTCTATCACAGAGAGCCTCTGCCTCTTCCATTGAATGTGCTGATGATGAAATTTAAGAAATTGTTTAGAGTGAAGAACACTCATTAAGAGACACACATGTACAATTCGTCTTGCTTGTCGAAATAGCATTGTATTTCTAGTGATCAAGAAGCAACATTTGGAGCATACATGCAACATTCTTATGTACGGTTTTGCCGTAGAAGAACTCAAATGCATGCACAGCTTACATGTGGATTGTTGTCTATTTTTCTCAGCTCGAATAATAAGGTTATGCGTATATAATAATAAAAAAAGGACTTACTGGTGAGAAGAATAGATCGGTTTTGCTTGGCACGTTTCACTAGAGCCCATAGCTGGTTTCGAGAAGCCGGGTCTAATCCCGTACTTGGTTCATCTAGGTACACAATCTTCAGAATTAAAACAAAAAAGTTAGTGCTATGCACACCTACTAGTTAGTATTCACGATGTTTATTATGAACCCATATCACGAAAATAATTTTGTAAAATGGCCTACGGATAATAGATAGACGATTATAAGAGGTAATTAACCTTAGGATCTCCAATAAGTGAAATAGCAACGCTAAGCCTCCTCTTCATGCCTCCACTGTACTTGCCAGAATGCTTGTCAGCCACACCACCATTGTATAAGTTTACAGCTTTCAGAGAGTCGTCGACCGCCTTCCGTTAATCATATGGTGAAAAAGAAAAATGTTAACCACATTGGAGTAACAAGTTTTGGTTTGAAGTAATAGTCTTTAGGGTGTACTAGCTAAAATGCCTCTCTTGTATAACCACAACCTGACATTTTCACGGTTTTGCTATTTCAATTCATGTGACATATGCCTAAACTTAAAGTTTGCGCATAATTAATGAGGTGCAAAGGTCAATATTTTCAATAGAACACGTTACACGTGGCTTACCTCAGTTAATTCTGCACCCTTGAGGTTCTTTAGTCTCCCATAGAAATATAGATGTTCCCTTGCTGTTAGTGTATCCCACAGAAGGCTGCAGAGATGATCAAAAGGCAGAGTTATTGTCAAAGGTATTACCAATGAACCAATCTCTCTTACAAGAAAGAAATCGTTATTAGTAGTGGCCTCGTGGGCCAAACGAGGCTACAAACTGACAAATAGATCATTCGGACCGACATATCTATAGTCGATAGAGACCACAATAATCATTGAGTTCTGGCTATGACTATGATATGATAAAATGGTCACGATTGGTTTCCACAATTTCATATCAGATCAATTCGGTTTCAAATTACAGATAATGAGTCTAAAGTACATCGATCGATTAGTTTAGACAAAAGAAAAGGAAGATGTACTAACTCAAATTGTGGACAAACACCCATGCAAGAATAAACTTCATCCATTTGAGTGGTAATGTCCAAACCTTCGATATATGCTGTACCAGAAGTTGGCTCAGTGAGGCCAATCATCTGCACGTAAGCAACAACATCGACAACAAAGTCTTAGAATCCCAAAATGATTTGAGGGTCGGCAAAAAAAAAAAAAAAAAAAAAAAAAACAATATGACTGCAAGTTTACGGACTTATAAGTTGTAACACTGAGTGTATGTGTTAGTACAGTAAATACTAACCATGCTGATGAATGATGTTTTTCCTGCACCATTTGGACCAAGCATTCCAAAGCATTCAGAAGTTGGTAAAGCAAGAGACAATCCTCTTACAGCAGCCTTTGCAGGATTCCCATCTCTTCCTGGGTATATTTTTTTTAAGTTGTGGACGATTCCAGTGTAGTTTGAGTTTGACTCGTTTACCAGTCGATCTACCTTTTCTCTCTGTCAAAAATCAACAACAAAAAACTTGAATGGCTTAGGTGTTATGTACTCTATGCGTTCTTTTGCATTGCTGGTTAACATTTGATTTGAATACAACAACAACAACAACAGCATCTTTACCCCAACGCCTTAAAGGCTCCCGCCATAAGGCGGGGTAAGGGGGGTCGGATGCGCGCAAGCCTCATCTCTATTGAAACATAGAGAGGCTGCACACGGATAACCCAAAATAAAATTGCTTCGAAAACTGCATCAAACGACTACTACTTCACAGAATAAGAAGCAGAGACAGTTTTATGAGCCATTTTCCTTTATTTCATTATATCCCAAAAACAAAGTTGATCAAATGACACATACCTCCTGAGCTACATCATTGTTATCTTTATAAGAACCACTTGGTTGCAAAGTAGGGTGAGTTGAGGGCTTCTTTTTGGAGCACTTTAAGAAGAAGAAGGGGCTTTTGGATTGGCCACTTCCAGAGGGTATGACCTGATCTAAGTAATAGGCAAGGACAAGCATGAGTTTCCACTCAATCAACATGATCCCAATTGCTGTTTTTAAACCATTTGATCTGTCACTTAAATCACGCCACTTCATTCCTACTTCTGCTCCGTCTCTTGCAAAGGTTGCGTATTTTTGAAACTCGTATGCCCCTCGATATAGGGCAAATCCCGGTATTATCTCTATTAGGGTCACCAAATAATCTGTATCATATATAAACGTCACAATTATATAACATTATTGTAAAATCACTTAATTGATCGTGTTCAATACGTAAAAAGCGTTACATTTGGTCTCTGCATTGAAGGAAATATACTTACTCGGATAATAATCGTTCTCAATAACATTGGTGACTAGAAGATATCCAATCAAGCTAACCATAATCTGGTTAAATGTTCCCAAAACTGATAAACATAAGTACATGAAGCGTAATAAGTAAGTAAAGATCAACCTAAAATTTGTTCACTTCAAAACTATATTAAAATAAAAATGGGAAATGCTGACCTTGAGAAGTCTTCACAGTAGAAACAAAGGCAGCAACAAAAAATGCGAATGCGATTTGCCAGTTTACGTGTATGAAATAGAACACTAATTGGAGGCTCAAGTCATTTTTTGTGAAGATAGCTAATCCTGCAAAATGTTACACAAGCAATGGTTGCTTATTACTCGCTCGATGCAAATGACTATGGGCGAATCTAGCTACGTAAAGTCTAGGGAGTACCTGAAAACTTGCCGCCGATGACGAAGAACAAAACGTAGAGGACAGAAATAGAAAGACTATATATATAAGAAATGGCCCAATACGCCGTGTCACGAAGCCCATGCATTTTCATCATAATTCTTAGTCTCTTTTGCTTTTCATAAACAACTGTTGTAAGTATGACCTGTATGTTGAGATAACATGAATCAAGATTAAGTAGCATATATATTACTCCAGAACAATCCCTTCTTGCTAAAATCTATCAAAATCCGCCACCAATGAGCCAAAAACTGTCATCGATATTTTCAGGGCGACGTATTATCGGTGACATAAAAATCAGGTAATAATATGTTTTGACATACTGATGACCCGTTAAACAAAAGTTATCTATAACTGTCCCGTCCGCAATATATATATACTCAAAATATACATGAATTGGATAGTGACTTACCGTGAAGGGATAGAGAGGTAGAGCAACGCAAACAAGGCGCAAAAGAAGATCAAGAAGACCTGCGAATATATTGTTGATAGAAATACTGACGTTCAAGATGGTTGGAACTTCCTTTACAAATTCAAACCCCATTTGGGTATCTGGCCCTTTTATATGTTGGAGGTACGCCTTCGTTGCCTACACTTTAATTCAAGTAACTTAAGTTAGAGCATTTTTCTTTTACTGTTCCGTTGTTTTCATTTGTTAACTTTTAGTTTGAATATGTACACGAAATACATTGCTATATATACTGTAACATACACTATGGAACGATAACAACGTATTTTATATGCGGTGTGGCATAACACTGTGCTACACCGAGCATTTCATAGAATGAAAAACTACTCATCATGGGCACAGAAATGTTACCATGTTAATCAAACGGGGCCAACGAGATACTTGATAAGTAACCTTGGTGATCGAGAATGTACTGTTGTTTGGGTTAGCCCACAGGGTCACATTCATATTGTTTTTGTTGCTATTTAACATATCAAATGCTACAAAGACACAAAGAGTAGAAGGTTAATACTTACGAAACAACAATCCATATTATTCTTTTATAAATAGAATCAATTTGATTAACTCCCACGTCCGATTTCCAAAAAAAAAAAAAAAAAAAAAAAAAAAACTCAAATCTTCTCGAACGAACAATATATACATGCAAATGATCCAATTCTTTTGTAATATTTTGTTTAGGCGACAAGAAAATAATGACAACCCTAAAAATAATAGACGGTTAAGGTGTGAGAATAATCGTGTCAGCAACACTAGTTGTATACAAGTAGATTAAGAAACTAGCTAACCATTATATATATTAACGGAAAGAGTGTTTAGATTGGACTAACCCGCAGGAAACTCATTTGAAACTTGCTTTTTGTTCGCCCCACTACCTTTGTATAGTTCTGTATTGATCTCGGTCGAGCTATTTCGCCATAGGTATAGACCCTCAAGGCACGATAGTTCAAACATAGCTGACAATGAAAAAGTTGGAGAAAGCATGAAATCCTTTTTTTGTTAGTCCATACTAGCACAATAAAATATACTCCCTCGCTCCTACCTAAAATGATTTCCCCCTTTCGTTTTGCTGTTTTGAATAGTCATGTTGGGGGCTATAGACTAAATGAAAAACCCGATTGTCATAAAATCGAGTTTGGTAGAATGCAATGCAGAATAAAATATGTATTAATTTTTGGAACAAGAGAACGAGTCATTTGGTCTATAAGTAGCCCCCAACATGGCCCGACAAAACAGTAAAATGAAAAGGGGATATCTTAGTGGGTAGGAGAGAGTACACCATAATTAAATTGTAAACTATTGCATCCAAATTTATCGTGTCACTAATATACGTGAATATATAATTATCTTTGTTATCGATTTTTCAAACTATTGGTGATAGAACAAATACAATGGCAATGATCGATGGCATATTTTGATGAGCTCATCGGTGATTCACGTTGTCTTATATATACACCACTCCTTCTCAAATTAAATTTTATGTAAAGTTTAAGTTGGGACGGAGTGATATATATCGGCAACACCACTTATCAAACGTGCCTTTTTACGTTTGTAGGTAAAATGAACCAAAGAAAGGTGGGAGAAGTAAAAGTTCTATAAGAATTTAGAAGGTGTAGGAAATAAAATACCTTGTGGACCAGGAGGAAATGGAGTGGAAGCGTTGTTCTTGCACTTAGGTTGTATAAAACGAAGAGGGAAAGAGGAATTAATATACGTCAGATAGCTTTCGGAATCCGGTTGATCAGTAGCCTGTCAAATAGATATATGATGTCACTCTTAGAACCGTTCAATTCGTCTTTTTTCCGTGTCTTTTTCTATGACGAGAATAATGTCAAACTAAGTTATAAGCAAGTAAACTAACGGGAAACTCACCAGTACAAATTTAGTCAAGTCAGATACTTGGGGAGGCATAGTCGGGAACATATTTTTCGCCACACCTACCAAACATTTAAGGATCAATTACGTGTTTCATTAAAAAGGGCATGGAAAAACGTCCGACCACTAGATCGACCTTACTCCTCAATTCATTTACGACCCAAAACATAGACAGGGAAAAAGAGGGGGGGGGGGGGGAGTTACCCATGGTGAGAGTTTGATTGGCGCCGGTGAGAAGAAAGGTAACCGGACAGTTGCCGGAATCGCGACAAGAAATCGGGGGCAAATCGGCGAAGGGCATAAACTTGGTCTTGACGGCAGCATTTTTTGATTTGGGAATACCAAGAAGAGGTGGCCATGGTGGAGGGTTTTTAATCCCTTCAATGGCAAGTTTCTCGTTTGCTGCAGGATCATCCTCGCTCTTCAACTCTGTTGCTTCTTTCCCAAGTTTGTGTAAATATCGCTCAAACATTCCCAACAGAATCACTGAGATCAATGGAAACAATACTAGGCAACAATTTTGTTTCTTGTTTCTCTTCTGCAATACACCAACACATTTTTTGGAGTTAGTGGCCGGATTTTAGCTAATGAGGCGCAAATGGCACCACAAATTGGAAGTCAATTAACCATTCGGCTAGGACGTACTCCCTTGATTTGGGCTTTCGGGTAAGCACATTTTGATATTACTTTTTTAATTTTCCCTTAGTCGATAATGAGGTTCATAAATTGTGCATTGTTAACAAAGTTGCAACACTGGTACATGACCTAATTAATTCCGGTAAATCAATAAAATTTAGGTATACCCCGCTATGGCGCTATTAGCAAATTCAATTATGCAATGTTAGAATTCGCATATAGCATCTAATCCTACGGAATTGCAATATTTTGACTTTCACATATGTGGTAGAATTGCATCTAAGCCTCGTATTATTTAATCATCGATAACTATTCACTTCCGAGATTTGATGAAAACAACAAAAAAAAAGTTATTGGTAGAATTTTTGTGATCAAGCTTTCTAGCTAGCCTATATGCAAAGTATGGCATTATTATTGTAGTTTCAATAATCATTCATTCATTCCTTGCTTCTTTTCTTCAAATGAAGAACAATAAAAGGAAACTTATTAAAGAAGAATAATTTCAATAAGAACCTGATAACATAAACTCTTTATGAGAACAGCGTTTGCTTGTGTGCCAAAACTGGCACGTCCATGTGTTGCGACTGGCATGGCTCCAAAAGACTCCCAAACTCCGGTGTTGCTAACGAATGTACTTGTAGTAGAAGCTAGATTCTATATATTATGCCTTTTATTTGGAGTAATAAACTGTCCTAGAGTTTAACTTGAATCAAAGTGTAGGTTCCTTAGGAAAATTGTTAAACTTTAATTTGAAGGATTATATTGATTTATCTCGTCCTCTTTTTTCCCCTCATCATCATTTCTCAACTAATCAAAATAGAGTTATTGGTTTCTCAATATGTTTTGTCTTTCTTCTACTTAAACATTAAATTAATCCGAAATTATCGGTCTTTTGAAAGAAACTATTATTAGAAAACAATATTGGAAGAAAAAAATATATAATTTTTTTGTACATGCAAACCTTATATTAAGGAGCTTAGAAAGATATGAGTGAAGTATTCGATTAGTGGTTCTAGTTAATGCGATTTATTAGCCTCTCACTAAATTTTCTATGGTTCCTAAATCAGCTATTTCCCCTTCCATCAAATATCCTATTATACGGATTTTATGTTAAAAATATTTTCACAAGAGCTAAATAATTTTTTTTGGAGGGAAAAGAGCTAAATAAATAATTATTAATTAGTTTAACATAGCTAAGTTTTTTAAAGAGCTAAGTTTAAGTAAAATCAATAAATTACATGAAGTTCCATTTGGCTTAAATGTGCTTCAATTTCATTCATTTTATTTATTTATTTACATTATGCATGGTTAATTAAGATATATACTAACTAATGGTAGAGATGGAATTACGAAGTGGAACGGCATTAGCAATGCAACAATTAGTGGCATTGTTGAAGAAGAATATGTGGTTAGCAAAGAGGAGAAAATCAACTTTATTCAAATTGTTTTTCTCGGCGTTTATTTTTATGTTTGCGCTGTTCGCACTTGAGAAAGTTGGTTTGGCAATGAACGAGGCGAATCCACAAAATCAAGACATGCACGACCCTCCGGCGAGTTACCTGTCGTCGCAGCCGATCCCGCCGTGCGAGGACTTCAGCGTACGCCAGCCGTGTTACGACTTTGTTTGGAGTGGGAGCTCCAGCACCAACCCTAGGATTCAACGTATTGTTGATTCTATTATGGCCAATAATCCTGGTAGACCAATCCCGTCTTCCAAGGTACATATATACTAGTATATATAACATATGAATATGCATGTCTTTTGTCATACGAGATAACTAATACGACAAAAAAAAAACATCTAACGGAAATTCATCGATAAACTCAAAATTACTACGATACAAAACATATATAAAAATGACTACTGCTGGTACGTATGTGATGTGATTCATGGCTTGTTAGACATTAGTTGAGTTAGATTTAAACTACTATTTGACGTTTTGTTTGAACATGCGTCTACAACAATCAAAAGAGAACGCGTATTTTTGCAGTTGAATTAAAATGTTTTGATGGTTGATCAGGTATTATCGTTCGGAACACCGGACGAGACAGATGCATGGTTTTGGGATAACCCAGCACGTTGCCCAGGAGCATTACATCTTTTTGACAAGAATGCAACGGTCATAAGTTATGGACTCCAATTAAATTCCTCACTTTCACATAAGGTCCCAAATACTGATATCCCTAGTAAACTTCACGTTGCCCTCCAAATTGCCGCTGAACGTGAAATCGCCCGTACTCTTATGGGAGGTAACTTTTTTTTTGGAAATTCGGCGTCAATAGATAGAATGTATATCATTACTCTATATAAAATGCAAATTCCTAGAGTTTTATAATGTAGACACAATTAATCCGTCTACAATGTAAAATTGGGTTAGTAGTAGTAAAATTGAGATTAGAGTAGTAGAATTGAGATTAGAGTAGTAAAATTAATTGTAATGAAATTTTCAGGTAGTAAAATGAATTGTGTGAGTAGTAAAATTTTGATATCGTAGTAAATTATTGTTGATTGTAAACACTTTTGGGTGTCTACGTTGTAGACCTTTAGCATTGTCTACGTTAGATAAGTCATAAGTGTTCTCGTTTCTTAAATAAATGTTCAGTCGGAAGGAAAGGAATTGGAAGTTTAATGAAGGATCGTTTCCTTCCATTTTTATATCCTTAGCGAGTTTGCGTCCACTTTTTATGTTGTCACTCACCATTGAATCTCTTGTGGAAAATGCTTAGATCCAAACTTGTCATGGACAATTGGAATGAAGGATTTTGCGCATCCAGCCGCAAGAGCTTACAGCAACATATTTGCACTGGCTGGAAAGGCATGCTTGTTCATGATAACCGCTTTTCTCTTCCAGAACCAACTTATCAACATGATCGTAGAGAAAGAACAAAAACTTCGACAGGTAAATTACGTGTCCTATTACAGAACCGTCTTACCTCGTAAATTAAAATGATCGACATAATAATATTACTATCTAATAGTGTAATTTTCGACGTACTTGATAGGCAATGAACATAATGGGGCTTTATGATTCTGCATATTGGCTGTCTTGGTTCGTATGGGAGTTCATTATGGTGTTCTTCATTACCATATTTGTTCTAATCGTCGGATTAATTTTTCGATTTCAATTCTTTATCAAGAACAATTTTTTGCTGCTCTTCTTCGTCTTCTACCTTTACCAACTTAGTATGGTAAGTCCACTCGAAATTCATCCATGTAAATTGTATGATTATTGTTCTTGTTATCAAAAATATTAGAAGTCTATATGTAGATAAATTAAAAAATGTTTATGGTTAGTTTGTAGTAAAATTAATCAAATGTGCAATAAATTTTGTTGCATAATTTTGCAAATGTTGGATTATAAGGAAAGAGAGACAATCGAGATTCCTTGATTTGAGAGTTAAATTAATTTAAATTTCTTTCTATTTATAGAATCGTAACTATGTTGATTTTACTGTCAGTTTCACAAATTTACTGCAGACATGTTAAATTTACTACACAAGCATATTATTTACTTCTTGCAATCTTTAATTTACCACACTTGATTATGTTATAGACAAATTTTCTATTATCTACGTATAGACTCCTAGGATCATCCGTTTGTTATTTATCATGGATCTTCCCTTTTAATGTGTGTTACATTTATTTCTTGTTGTACTAGACGTCTCTTGCGTTCGCCCTTTCGACTTTAATTCAACGTTCACAAGTAGCAAGCAATGCATCAACATTTGTGGTCGGGTCCTTCTTTATGCTTCAGGCAAGTCCTACATAAAAATTTGTTAAATTACGCGAACTTTTGAATGAACCTGTTTCATAGACAACAACACGTAGATTTACTCGTGATCGAGTTCAAAGTTTTCGCTGAATCAATTTTGTTTTCAATGTTCCAGTTTTGCGAGCTCGTTTTTGCCCAAAAGACTCCTACGATATACAAGATTGTCAGGAATTTGCTCCCAATTTACCCCTATAACTATGCTCTCTCCATGCTTATGGCTGCAACTAAAGACAAAGATTCAACAGGCATGAGTTGGAAACAGCGAAATGTGTGTCCAATCGGTGATGATGAATGTCCCTTCAACATGGTTAGTACATACCTAATTGAACTGATAGACACATTAATCATCTCGACCAAAAGTTTAAATAAATCCCGATCTTTTTATGCACATGTACAATGTATGAATGTATATGAGTTTAATCTCAAATTCTAACATCACGCGTAATGAGCCAGGACAGCATATTGGTTCGCTTTATAGGGTTGTTCTTCTTCTGGCTTATCGTAACCTTGTACTTCGACAACATAATTCCTAGTGAAAATGGGATAGCGAAATCGCCACTATACTTTCTCAACCCAGGATATTGGACAGGAGGAGGAGGAATTCAAGCTTTTGGTAATACGTACTCCTTATGTTCCCTTTGATTATTTTAATATCTGATTTAAATTCTCACATATTCGAACCAGATGTTAAGAATCCAAATGAACGGAGGCAATAAGATTTTATTACTATACCTTGGGTTCCACATTTCCACATTGTAACTTTCCTTTTTACTTCTATTACAGAGAAGGGCATTTTTAGCTGGTCGACTCCACAGCCAGAGCAGGTCACGCCAGACGACATAGACGTACTCGAAGAGGAAAACAGCGTAAAAGCGCAGGTGAATAAAGGTGAGGTGGATCCTGGTGTTGCAGTTCAGATACGAGGACTTGTTAAGACTTACACAAATTACATCAAGAGGTTACCTCCTTTTCATTCTGTTAAGGTAAGTCGAGAGACAAAACAAAGTGTCTCCTCGCTCGATCTATCATTTTTGAGACGTCTACGGTCTAATTAACATCAAGTGCGTCTTCTGTTATTAGTATACGTCTAAGAACTAATATCAAGTCCGTCCTAAATTAGAGACGTCTAAGGCCTAACATCGATCAAGTGTGTCTTTTATTATAAGTGATGTCGTCTATGGTCTAACATCAAGTGCGTTTTTCATTAGAAACGTCTTAGGTCTAACATCAATCGTGTCCTCAACCAAAGACATCTAAGGTAGCTTAGTCTTGTAGAATACTGAATAATTCCTTGATTATTATTGATAACATAGGTGGTATTTATATTACAAACTGACTCGGAATAACCCTAACCCTAAACTCTAGAACCTTCCTATTCTATCCTCTAATAAGTCTAACATCAAGTGTGTCTTTCATCAGAGACGTCTTAGGTCTAACATCAATCGTGTCCTTAACCAAAGACATCTGAGGTAGTCTAACATCAAGTGCGTCCTCAGATCAATTAGTCATCTTAGGTGTAACTAACTTCGATCGTTAACAATTTCTACAGAGTTTATGGGTGAATTTCCCCAAGGATCAACTTTTTTGTCTCCTAGGACACAATGGGGCTGGAAAAACCACAACTATAAGCTGCTTGACAGGAGTAACATCGGTGAGCGGAGGAGATGGTAAATATATATATATAGCTTCTCATGCTTTTAAGGTAATTTCTTCCATTTCTGATAAATTCTTCACCACACTTTCACTGACAGTAGTAATCTGCCTTGTATGACAGCACTAATTTATGGTCATTCTGTCCGAAGTTCTGTAGGAATGACCAATATCCGAAAAATCATAGGCGTTTGTCCACAGGTGATTTTTCTCTCTACCAAATCTCGATCAATCTTCGACGAACTGAACTGAACTGAACTGAACTGAACTGAACTGAACTGAACTGAACTGAACTGAACTGACTAGTACTCTGGAAATTATAATTACAGTTTGATATCCTGTGGGATGTGTTGAGTGGGGAAGAGCACCTTCAACTTTTTTCCCACATAAAAGGCCTGGCTCCTGACTCGATCCCAACGGTATGTATGCTTCTAATAAGAGAAGAATCGATTAGTACCTGTCAATATTGATGCAGACGATTTTCAAACCCTTTAGTATCGGCTAAATGAGCTGACGCCATTAACTTTATTTGTACTAAAAGCCGCTTTTGTGGCAATCAGATTGTAACTAAACTACTTGAAGATGTGCAACTGGCGCGATCTGCTAAAGTGAGATCTAACAGTTACAGTGGAGGCATGAGAAGGCGTCTCAGTGTCGCAGCAGCCCTTATTGGTGATCCAAAGTTAGTCATTCTTGATGAACCGGTAAGACAGTACAGTACCACTAACTGTACAATATCGAGTCGAAATTTCCTGTTATGCTGATCTCTTTGATTCAATGGAGTTTTGCAGACAACTGGTATGGATCCACTTACCAGAAGACATGTCTGGGACATTATAGAAGCTGCGAAAAGAGGCCGAGCAATCGTACTGACAACACATTCTATGGAAGAAGCTGATGTCTTAAGTGATCGTATAGGGATTATGGCAAAGGGAAAACTTCGTTGTATAGGAACATCTATCAGGTTGAAAATGAGATTTGGGACTGGTTTCGTTGCGAACATGAGCTTCGACAGTACTGCAGCTGAAACTGTTGGTCGTGAGGAATTGAAGTTGTTGTTTAAAACAGTAAGATAAAAGACATCAGTAAAAAAAATTATTCCCACATCAGTACATTTTGAAGCTTCTGTCTTACTGATGTGCTCATTACTATTGCAGCAATTGCATGTTATACCCTCTGAAGAGAACAAGTCATATATCACCTACATCATTCCTCATGAAAAAGAGCCTTTGCTTAAGGTATACTAGCTAGTCTGCATGTTTTGATTACAATTAAATCCGTAACAAGCAAATGTCAGCTATCTCGACTGATAAGGGCTTGAAATGAAAGCCCGTTTTCATCAATATTGCTCTTGTAACTCCCTTCATAAGAAATATTACATTTCGTCTCAGGGGACTTTCGGAGAGGTTCAAGATAGACAACGTGAGTTTGGCATAACGGACATCCAGCTCGGACTGGCGACTCTAGAAGAAGTGTTCCTGAATGTTGCACATTTGGATGATGACAAGGAAAACGGGACAGGAAAGCTGGTAACTCTAAACCTAAAATCAGGAGCCTCACTACAGGTGATAAAACTATAAACCACGTAGCTAGCTCAACTAGTAAAGTCGTGTTTAATAATTTTACAAAAGTATAAACATAAACTTGATTGTACTGCAGATACCGGAAGGAGCGAGGTTTGTGGGAATTCCAGATACAGAGTCTGTGGAGAATCCGCAAGGCACAATGGTAGAGGTATACTGGGGTCAAGATGAGACAGGTGCTCCTGAAATATTAGGGCACTCATCTGAGAAGCCTATCCCTAATGATTTGGAGCTCAGTGTCCCTAATAAGTCAGCCACGACGGAACTCCAAGGAATCGTCATTGATCCTACTAAAGTTTCAAGTGAATCATTTTCATAGTTAAGAGAACATACATTTTTCCTGTCGATTGCACGTAGTACGTAGTTTTAGGTGAAATCTAGATTATTGTTCTTTCATTTAATGATTTTGGTCTGAAATCTATAGATTATTAGTTAGGTGGGTGGTACGTATGTATACGTATAAGATGGAAAATGGCATTCAATTGTTGTACACAAAAGTTCACTTTACAAAGGTGTCGAAATGTACGTGAAGATCGAATCAGACTAAAGATTGTAACCCAGAGTGTTCATTATTGAGTAGACTAGGTAGAAGAAACAGACAAGTGAACCATAATATTCTTCAATAAAGTATGTAATACGATCGAAGATTATTAGTACATACATATATTTCACTGAATTAGTTGATTGGTTTAGTGACGTTGTCACATATGACATATATAGTATATGTCTCATTATGTATAGTCTTAGTCTAGATAAGCGGTCGCATTATCTAACAAAGATGATAAATATAGTGACTTTAATCTAGACGAAAGGCTTGCGTAGTTTTTCTGCTGGAGGACTCTGATGATCTTCTCCAATTCCAATGTGGGGAATCGTCTTTATCGCGCCTTTAATCAGCATCCAAGCAGCCTTCCCAAAAGAGAAACCAAAAGGTTTAAGATTATAATCAAATGTGGTAGGATAGTATTGAGCGCGCACTATAGGTATACTCGTCGAGTCTGTCCAAGGTCGAGCTGAAACAGCATACCTTACGAACGAAAAAATAATCAGATAAGTGAAAGCAAATTTGATCATGTTGCTCGACATAACTTTGAATATGTATATACTATATACTAGTATGTGAAGTATTCTTTTCTTCTCTCTTATTTTCCCCGGCCCCTTGAATCGATGATAATTGTCCAGGATGGGCATAGAAGAAGTCTTATAGTTATTTATAGACGAATTTGGAACTTGATTATACAAACTCCCACTGCAATATAAATCATGCAATAAAGCCTTTGTGTAATGACTTCAATTTTCTTTTGGGTGAAACGTTCGAGTTACGCTACTGCCTACACCTTGGTACTGGCCAATTACTTCTTTCATTATTATGCTAGCTAGCTAGCTTTACAACAAGCAAGCAAGTCATGTATATATGGTGGCCAAAAGAAAAAAAATATTGACGCCGAATTTCCAAAATAGTCATGTATATATGGGCATAGAAAAAGTATATATGTACAACAAGCAAGCAAGTTTGTATTAACTTTACATTATCCTTTATTTCTATCTATTGACGCCGAATTTCCAAAAAAAAAAAAAAAAAAATATATAACTTGCTATTCGAATTTATTTATTGTCTTTAGTTGGACGGAGATGCATGCATGCAACCAAATTAAAGTATGTATATGCGTAACAAGTCTTTTGATACTTAAACAAGTGATCAAGGGTAAGATTGTAATTTAAGAGGTAAATCACTTGCTTGCATTCTATTTAACCTGTGTAAAAAGTTATTTTATTATGAACATCATCTTACAAACTTGGAAACTTATACTTAATGAGCCCTAATAATCTAGTGTTGATAATTATTTTCATTATCAACCTCATCTTACAAACTTGAGAACTTGTACTTTCTTAATTAGCCTCAATAATTAGATTTGTGTTGTTAAGGCCTATGAAGCACAGACATCTCTCCTAACTGGCGTGTCAGTGTGTAGTACGGTGTCGAACACGGACACCATGAAGACATCGTACCGGGAGGACACGTGTCGGACACAGTCGGTCTGACGTCCGGTTTATTCTTTTTAACTTGGATGCAAAACCCGATTGTTTACATGACGGACACCGGTTGGACACCTCTCATACACTTGTAGGGCAAATTAGCATACATTAAGTTAGCATTTGGACAAAATAGTCATTCTTAATCTCAAAATCCTAAACCTTTCCCTTCTCATAGATCATATTCAATATCATGTGTGTCATATCTTTATTTTGAAATTGTTTTACGCTTTAAAGTTTGAAATTCTTATTATTTTATTGAAAAAATATCTAATTTATTTTTATATATTTATATTGAAAAATAATAGCGGTGTCGGTGTCCTACATTTTGAAACTGCGATGTCCCGGTGTCCACTTTCTCCCGATGTCCGTACTCGTGCAACATAGGTTACGGCATGTTACATTGGTAATTTATGTGAAATTAAAGTTTAAGCAAATAAATTTTTGAGATTCCATATGTCCAATTAGGATATCTTGACATAATAAGATATACTTTGTATATAATATGTCCTTAATTTTTGTCTCCTCGAACACATAATTAAAAAAGAAAAAAAATCATACTATATTCTAAAATAGTATCTTCGTCTTTAAATGTTCCACTTTAATCACGACTCTTGAATATCGTTTTAACGAGACATTTCTTTAAAAACAATACACTACCTTAAATATTTTTCCCTAGCCTCTTAAAAAAATTAGTTAGGAGCATTCTTCACATTGTCTTGTGTATCTATTTTTCACAAGGTTTACACGACACGTGTGTCCAAAAAAAATTATCGTACCAGTATAGTATGTAGTATACACTAATTTCACATTGTTTCCACTATTTAAATATTTAATTGGTGTTATAAATGGTTATGCTAACTTCATCATTTGACTTTTAATGCTAACATTTCTTATAAGTAGAGTATTATGTTTACGAAAATCAAATCTTGTGGGCAGGATCATCCCGCAAATTTCGAGGGCCTTGTGCAAAATAAAATTGAGGCCCTGTTTTATACAAAACCTAAAGTATAGGCATGTGTAATATACGAAACTAAAGTATTGTAGCGGTAATTAAGTCAAAAATGAATATTTTTTTGCCGAAAATATCATTTAGATCACTTAAAAAATACTCCCTCCGTTTTTCCATTTATCAATGCTTGGATTGAACATAGGACAGTAATTAAAATCAAAACGTTGTTTTTGTTTTTTCAAAATTCATGCTAAAACTGCTTTAAAACTCTACTAAATGTATAAGTGGATCGTTTTTGCAATTTTCGTTGGATGATTGTTGACTAATGCATATCTACCATGCGTACGGAATATATTACATTTCAAATCACATTTAATGAGATGTATGTCTTAAATTTCTAATATAAGAAGTGAAAGTTATGACTGATAATGTCACATCACAATTAAATGATTTTATATCGCAATTTTATAAAAGTTAGTCTCTTATTTATTCATACTAAATGATAAGCTATCCTACTGATAAAAGTATATATATCCTTTTGTTTGCAAATAGATGACAGTCTTTTATCATATGGTGGACTATTCAACATTTCTATCAAAGTTAATTCCCCTTATTTATTTATTTTTATTCTAAATGGTTAACTATTGATAAACTATAGGAAAATTTAACAAAAATAATCCCAACTTTGGTTTCTTCTACCAAAATAATTCCAACTTTCATTTATTCCAATATAATCCTAACTTTCAACTTTATTTCTGAAAATGGTCCCAATATTTCCCGAACCTAGTTACATGCCATTTTATTTAACTCCTAACCTAGATATTTTGCATTTTTTTTACCCGAATCTAGAAAAAAAAACTCACTACCCCTACTATTTTCTTTTTCCTCCCCACCCTTGCTATGCCCTTACCTTGATTACGAAACCATGGTGGCTTGCGGTTGGAATTGTAGTATAGAAGATCGTTTTGGATGAGGATTGAGGAAAGATAGTGAGAATTTGGATTAAATGTTTAATTTTAAGTTTGACTCTTAAATCTTATTAGGATGAATGAATGACATGTGTTTGGGTTGTGTAGAACTATATAAATTTAAAAAACTTATGAATTCGTAGGTTTGGAGTACATATCGGTAGGTTCGGATAAATTAGGACCATTTTCAAAAATAAAGCTAAAAGTTGGGATTATTTTGAGATAAATGAAAGTTTGGATTATTTTGGGATAACCAACCAAAGTTGGGATTATTCTTGTTAAATTTTCTTAAACTATATCATTTTGTTTGCAATAGGTACTCTTTCACTGTATGGTGAATTCTTTCGGCATATCTTTTGGAGTCTCTATAAAAAAAACCTCTTTTATCTATATATATCAGGAATTGTATCCGGTCAGAAGTAAAGTTATGTCAGAAGGTTAGAAGTAATCTCAGCCACACATCTTGATAATCCACTAACTCTGATAACTTTAGTTGCTCCGTAACTCCAGTAACTATAGCATATAACTCCAATAACTTTAAAAATCTAATTTAACAATACTCCCTCCGTCCCCCTTTAAACACCCCGCTCTTCTTTTAACGTGGATTAAGGTGGTGTAGTTTGTTTATGATTATTGGAGATAGTGGATGAAAAATTTATTATTGTTGAAGATTGTTGGAACATGTGTGAGCTTGTCCCACATTGAAAAATAAGTGGGATGTTGCTAGCCATATAAACAAGAGGGTTACTCATCCTATTGCCAATTGGTTTTAGGATGGAACCCCGCTTGGGCTTATGGGCTAGCGTTGGGCTCCCCCGTTCGGTCTCTCCTCCCCCTACAAAGATAATGGGTGATTTGTTTATTATTGTTGGAAATAATAAGTGGTTTGTTTATTACTTTTAGAGATAATAGGTGTTTTGTTTATTGTTTTTGGAGATAGTGGAGGGGTTGATGTGTGGTGAAACGTTACCTCATTTAGAAAGTTTTGAAATGGGGTGTTTACAGAAAGACACCCCGAAAAGGAAACTGAGGTGTTTAAAGGGGGACAGAGGGAGGATTTGACTAAAACACGTAACTTCAACTTAACTCCAATAACTTCAACAAATAAAACACGTCTTTTAATATAACTCCAATAACTATAAAACACGTAACCCCGACTTAACTCCAATTACTTTGATAACTCCAATAACTTTAATAACTCCTATAACTATAAGACACGTAACCACGACTTAACTACGATAACTTTAATAACTCCAATAACTTTAAAAAAATTAAAAAAAATGAACAGAAAAATGAACCACTTTTTTTTCTCTCTCCTCCTCGACTTCCCCCCACCACCGGGAAACCACCACCTGTCGCGCCACCATACCGCCACCTCAACCCCACCCTCTATTCCGCCCAACACAGCCGCACAACCAGCGTGCACTTCTCTTTTCATTTGTGTCTCCTCTCTCTCGCCCTTCCCCAGCCCCAATCAAAGCTTTTCGCCGCCCAGAAATCATCCCCCGCCCCTCGCCCATCGTCGCCGACCACACGCACGCTTCCACCCCCTCTCTATCGTCGTCGTCATATGTCATTTCGGTATAAAAGGGGGAAATCGGGGGAGGAGGAAGGAGCGGGTGCGTGTGTGGCGGAGGGAAGGTCGCGTGGGACTGGCGCCTATGGTGGTAGGATTGGGGCCACCGTTGATGGTGGTCCGCGACGACGGTCGACGAGGCTCGGGTGGTCGGGTGGGGTAAAGGGAGGTTGGGGGAGGAGAGAGAAAGGGGAAGGGGTGGGTGTTTTGTTTTTTGTTTTTGTTTATTTAATTAGTTTAATATTGACTATTGATTATGGGTGGATGTGTGGCTCAGATTACTTCTGACTAGACCCGGCAAACGGGTCAATCGGGTCGGGTCACTTTTCGGGTCTACTTCGGTTCGGGTCGGGTTCGGTTTGGGTTGGGTCTAGTTCGGGTATATCAACTACGGGTCAGATTCGGGTCGGGTCAGATTCGAGTCGAGTCGGATTCGGGTCAAATCATTCTAAAATGTTCAAATTTAAACATATTAATATCAAAATTTGTCTCATATTATCTTAACTTGAAATTTTATTGCTAATTTGAGTGTTTGAAGATATGATATAGCTATCCAAGTCCCTTTTGTTCAATCGATTCATTTAAATGTTTGATTATTCGGGTATGAGTCATTTCAGTTCGGGTCTGTTTCGGGTCGCGTCAATATCGGGTCAAACAGTTTTCGGGTTATTTTCGGGTCGGGTCATTTCGGGTTTCGGGTTGAATTCAGATTACAAATTCGGGTCAAATTCGGATGTTCAGGTCAAGTATTTCGGATTGGATGTTCGGGTCTGGGTCAGTTTTGTCAGGTCTAATTCTGACCTTCTGACATAAGTTTACTTCTGACATATATATACATTAGATTGATGTTTAATTGGTTGGTTGATTAGATTTTTTCTACTATTACTATTAATTTGATCTCAACTTTTTATCATTTATCCCGTCTGATCTAGAACGCGTTTACTAGTAAGAGTTAGAGCGAGTAAAAGGCCTCATGTATAGGCTTGTAAAAGTTATAAGTATAGGAGAAACACTTCTAATTGGGGACAATATGTACGTCCGCTAATTGGGGACAACATTTCTTTATAAGTGTAAATAAAACATTTATTATTCAAGTAAACCAAAAAACAAGGGGGCTGAGCAATATAATCTCCAACAACAACAACAAGAAAGTACATTATGAGATTATTTGTCCCTTGTATAATATACATATTTCTTCTATCTTCACTGCAAAGATTTTCTTGTGCTAGCCCAAAGGTATGTAAACTTACGTCATGTCTTAACCAAATCCTAATTTATTATAAAACATGTTACTCCGTATAGTTTATATCTTAGGCAATTTCCTTTACGATCTACTTCCATCTCAGTAATAGCATAGTTTCATTGATTCTATCTTTGTCGTTGACGTTTGTTTTATTACGCTATTGTTGTCTTTCGATCAATTCGATATCCATTTTACGGTGTAAATATCATCGTATGACCCAGTATTATTAGTGCAGTGAATCTTAGTAGGTGTTAGAGACCGTCTTTCAATAATTTATTAAGAGACCAATTATATATGTTATTTACATCATGACCCTTTTTATATAATTACTTATCGTTATACTCTTTTTTGTAATCGTTTTAGTTAAAAACTTTACACTTAATCCAAGATTTGCAAAGGGGTTACTTTAAAAATTCTAGCTAATTTTATATGATTTGATATCCCAAATTCATAGATACTGTGAATAATTATTGTAAATTAATACAATCGCTAAAAGTATTATCATGGTTACAGTCAATGTAAAAAGAGTCACTTTGTACATAGTATAACGGTCTCTCAATAAATTATTAAGAGGACGTCTTTTATGAGACTTTGTGATATTCTATATTGGTAAATATCAAGTGCAATCGACGAAATTTGTCACCATTATACATGTTAATTAATTCATGTCAACTTGTTAAATTTTCATGTCGGATGTCACCTAGAGCTGGCAAAAATCGACCCAACCTGAAAATGACCCGTTTAGCATAGGTTTGGGTCAATGATTTCTAACCCGTTTAGCTAATTGGGTTGACCTATCCAACCCGTTTAGATAAATAGGTCGGGTTTAGGTTCAAACTTTCAACTTGAAAATGACCCGTTTCGACCCGTTTACATAAACAGGTCAGTTTGGGTTGCTTAATGGGTTGGCAGGTCGGGTCGACCCATTTGACCCGTTTAAAACCAATTTAAATGGGTTGGCGGGTTGGGTTGGGTCATCCATTTATAAGGCAGGTCGGGTTCAAGTTGCAATTTCGTGACTCGTTTAGTAAACGGGTCGGGTTCAGGTCAGAGGATATCCAACCCGTTTATAGGCCGACCTGGGTTGGGTTGACCCAATCCGACCTGTTTGCCAGGTCTAATTGTCACCAATAGTGTAAGATATGACAAACTTAGTACTCCCTCCAGTTCTAAATGATCTTGTACTTTCCTTATTTGTTATGTTATTTGTGGTCCTAATGGATTGTGATCCACCCATATTCATTTTCCACCACATTTTACTACCTACAAAAACTCCGTAACATTTCCATTGTTCAACATCAAAGTGAACTGGAGGGAGTATTTAATTTGCCTCGTATCAAGTCATAAACGCATAACCATTCTACGTCAAATCCGGCAATGTGTACGTACGTAGGTTATATGCAAAAAATTCACCTACCAAAAGTATAAATATTGTGGCATTATAATAAGTGGTACAGTAATTTCATCTGTTTTTGTTCTTCTTTCTTTTACAGAATTATGTAGTTTATTTAGGAACACACTCACATCATGCCGAACGGCGTTTGTTAGCTGAGCCCGAGGTTGTGACAAGAGCACATCATGAATTACTGGCTTCTGTTTCAAAGAGGTATGAATATAGTGGTGTATATGTTGCACGAGTACGGATACCGACACGAACACCGGGAGGACACGGATACCGGGACACCTCAATCTCAAAATCTATAACACCGACACCGCTATTATATATTACTATAAATATATTAAATTAAATTAAACATTATATTTTTAATAAAAACAATAAGAATTTATACCTTTAAAACCTAAAATAATTTCAAAATGAAGATATTACACACATGATCATTGAATACGTTAAGGGAAACGCTGAGGAATTCGAAAAGAATGTTTAATTCGCCCAAATGCTTGCTTAATGTTTGTTTTTTGTATTCTAGAGGTGTCCGAGAGGCGTCCAACCGGTGTCCCGTGTATAAAAAACTGGGTTTTGTGTCCTAATTAAAAATAATAAACCGGACACCATACCGACCGTATCCGACACGTGTCCTCCCGGTGTCCTCCTGGTGTCCGACACCGTATTGGACATGGACACGTCACTTGCGGGAGGTGTCTGTGCTTCATAGGTGGTGTTTGTACGTTTTTTCGGTTTTTCTAACGATAGGATATATGTTAGTCAAGTAAATTTAACGTAAATAACCCAACGTTTGTTTTATCTTTAATTAATCAACTAGTTTTTATGCCCGTGAAATCACGGGACTGCTTTTATATTTCGCCATTACTCATTTTCCTTGTTTAAAACAAAAAGAAATTCATGAGACACCTCAATTACAATTATTCATTTATTTGTTACCATTGATTATCGATTTGTCCTTTAAGATTGTTCTAACATAAGAATTTGAGTGTTACAATATTTCGTATTACATCTTTGAGTTATCTTTAGGGCTTAGGACTACCGGAGATTCGTATTCCGGCGAGACTCGCGATATTAATGTAACATTAAATTAAATGTCGAATTATTTTCATTGAACTTGGAAGGTCTGGTACTTTTTTAAAGATACGGCAAATGTTGGGTTATTTTCATTTAATTTGCCTATATGTTAAGAGTCTAATTATTTTCTTATTTAAGTGAATTTATCTTTAATTAATCAATGAGATTCCATATTTTGACAATCTCACTTAATAATAAAAGAAACAAATAAATTTTTAACATGTGGCACACAAACCCATTGTTTATTATACGTTTTTGAAGGTAATCGGTTGTTTGTTTATAATTTTTGAACATAATAATGTATATACGATTGAGTAAAGGGGAGTGTTTATAATTACTACACCCTTCGTCTAAACTCAGACACCTCGTACGCGCTAATAGGTTTATCAAAGTTCCAAAAAAAATATATAGCGAACTAGATTAGAGTTTTTGTTAACCTGTCATGCAAATTTTTTATTTTTCCCGATATGAGACCGTTTTTTATATGCGGTGGTGTTTGAGTTGGGACGAAGGGAATACTCTCTTTTGCCACCAAATCAGCTTAGACATCCGGCTTTAGCGTACTATCAAGGTGTCCGCCGAGCCAAATAAAGCTAGTAAGCCTGTGGAAGAGAAGGCTAATGAAGATAATTGTGCTTGGCGGCCGTTGATGTCTTGTGCATTTGCAAGTGATGATGGGTGTAGTAGTACGTCGTTGAAGAATGAAGTTTGGAGTTTGTGAGAGGGGTGGTGAGATTGTAGTATAGGGAAAGTGTGTTGGGAGACCGGGAGTGTTTGAAAGTTGCAGCGGAAAGGTAATTTGTAGAAGTAAGGGTAGGATCAAGAAAAGAAATACAAGAAATTTGTGAGGGTGGCCTTAGGCGTAGTGTTGGCCGAGAGTGAAAATTTGTTTCTTTTTTTTGTTGAAAATAAAAACGTGAGAGTGTGATTTTTTTTTTAATATAAAAAAGAAAACAGAACTGAAATAAACGAGATGGTAAAAAAGAGAGATGAGTAGGGTTTTGACTTTTAATCAATTAGATTAAGAAATGGAGTTTGACAAAGAAGAGTGCAGAGTTGTAGATGATGATCAAGATTGTTGAAGATTGAGGGTCAGACGATCAAGAGTGATTGTCACCTTGAAGATTGAGGATTCGCCGGAGCTTCAGAGTGGCCGGAGCTGAGGTGGCCGGAGGTTGAGAGTAATTCCCGGTTCCCGGATTTTGATGTAGGATGGTGATCAAGTCGACGATCGGGTGGTCATCCGTGATCCGATTCGTACGAAATTTGACGAGCATGTTCCTGACATAAGGGTCTTCGATCTGAACGGTAGAGATCGTGATTAGAGCGTCAGTGAGAGAATTTCGAGAAAGGTGATTTTGAGAGTTTTAGGAGAGCTGTGGCCATGGTTTTGGAGGAATTTGGCCATGGTTTTGGAGAGTGAGAGGGGGTGGCCGGAGAAGAGGGTGGCCGAGTTTGTGAGGGTGGCCGGGATGTAGAGTGGCCGAGGGTTTGAAACTTTTCGGAGGGTTAGACCGAGCATAGGATCTATGCTCTGGTACCATGTTGAGGAGGAGAGTATGAGATGGTGAAAAGCTTATCATTCTCATTAACAGTGATCAATATTAATAAAAAGTACAAAGTGTGAACGTAATACTAAACCTACCTAGATTAGTTCTATAAACTAGGTAACAATATTAGAGATAATACAACATAATAATAGGAGATACTAGATGTAAGCTCGTGCGTTGCATGGGTCTCTTAATGATGTATTCAATTATGATGATAAAGTTGAACCGATAAATATTTGGCCCTTACATAGGAACTATTACGTGCATTTTATTTAACGTGTGTAGACAATTATTTTCATCATATATGAACCTCATTTACAAACTTGAGAACTTATACTTTCAAATCAACATTTTTAATGTCACTGCAACCATACTTTTTTTCAAAGGCATTACCTTAAATACTGTTACTAAACTTTTTAAAAAAACTTATTATCTAAAACATTCACATGGCACCATTATGTTTTTATTTCAGCTGATTTCCACATTTTCAAGTTTCTGTATAATATGCACCAAAATTTTTGCCCCTCTGACACATAAACTGGAAAAAACATCAGACAGTATAATCTAAAAAAAAAAATATTCGTTCATCTTTAATTGTATAATTTTAAATTAGCACCCGCTAATAGATTAGAACTAAATTAAAGTTTTGTTCAAAAACACTATCTCAAATTAATACTTAGGAACATTCAGACAGTACCCTTGTTGTTTTATTTTTCTCATGGTTTCCATGTTTTAATGTTTGTGTATATTTTTGAGGTTTCATTTATATGATCATGTGTAATATATTTTTTTTCCAAGCATTAAACTCTAATTTCACATTGTTTTCACTATTTAAACTTCTTATTGATGCAATGATAGATAATAACTTCATAATTGGGGTCTTAATGTTATTATTTCTTATCAAAATTTAGCAAATGGGTACAATCTTCACAAAAATGAAACAATGTGGGTACCATTTACACAAACATACATGTGAATGCAATACCTTTTAAAAGGGAGCAAAGAGATAGTAAATTTCATTTTGAACAAATTTGCTTAGAATGTACTACCTTTATATGTTTTAACATACGCTCCAACAAAAGGCCACATGTATCTTAAATTTTTTTACTCTTACATCTTATCACGTTAGATAACATCTGAATGCTAATTAAGTCTATTACGATTGTGAATAATCATGGAGTATATAACTACACTATCATCAAAACTAATCAAAATATAAATTTGACTGCTCATATGATAAAAATAAAAACACACATGAAAGATGGCCTTGGCTCATATGTATCTGTGTTGTTTTCCGTCTCCTAATCTACTTGTATAACACTCTTATCCATAGTAGTATATAGAACAAACATATGCTTATGGATCGTTGAATTGATTACCTTCATGCATATTATACTTATATTATTTTAGTTTAGTTATGAATCCTTGACAAATTATTAGCTTGATATATTGTTTCAATCATTTCACCTATATATCCACTTCTCTAATAAATTTCCTAATGTACGATTTTTAGTAGAGATATTATATGTTCCACTTGGTCTTGTTTCAATAATGTGGGTCAAATTTTTAATACTGTTTTTTTTGTCAAGATTAGAGATTGTCCCACATCATCCAAGAAGTAAGATTATATTATTTAGGCACACTATAGGTTAGGTTATTTTTGTCTCATATCGTTGAATAGGAAGATAATAGTTTTATTCTACTCGGTATTGTAATCTTTTTTTGCCAAGATTAGAGATTCTTTCACATTGTCCAACAAATATTATTACAATATTTTGCCACACTATATGTTAGGTTACTTTAATTTTGTCTCACATTGTTGCATCAGAAGAAAATAGATTAATTCTACTCGGTATTGTAATCTGAACGGGATTAGTTCTTGTGTTCGTAAAAAAACGTTTATTAGTGTATACATATATTTCATTTGCTCATGTTCACAACGTGGGATAAATTTTTAGTAGAGAAATTAGTACACGCGCATGAGACTTAGTGGGGTGGAGCAGTCCAAATGAGCTCTGGCGATATCATGGCCAGAAATTTTACTTTTTTACGTGGTCATGATTTGACAATGTGGGATGACTTTTTATTACTCTTCTTATTTGCCAATATTGGAGATTGTCCCACATCGTCTAATAAGTAAGATTATAGTATTTTGACACACCATACGCGGCTAGATTATTTTTATCTCACATCGTTGTATCATATTATAAGTATATATATATTTATACTAATTAATTCTTAGTTTTTCTCTAAAGTAAAAAATACTATTTGATTGCGATAAACCTGTTTTTAACAAAATTGTAGGTGAAACAAACTAAACGTAGGATTCTCCATAGAGTAATATAGGTTTATGTGATACTCATGTACTCTCCTACTATATATGATTTATTATTACTTCTACCACTTATACTACTCATATCATAGTATCATACACATCATCAAGGGGCATTTATAAAGCATCTTAATTCAAAGACGGTTTTTTTTAAAACTAAAATATAATAATGTGTCATTTTAAAAAAGACATCTCAAAAAACTTTTTTTTTATACTAAAACTATGAGGTTACTCAAAAATTTATTAATATGTTGAATATGCATACAAAGAACAATGTTTAAACTTGCCAATCAATACTTTAGCAGCGCTAGCCTAGTATATATGACCAGACATTATGATTGTGAATGTTGATCTCGAACTTCTATTTATAGCCAGCTGGTTGTTTAACTTCGATTAGGATTAGGATTATGATAGATCAGAATTAGTAAAATATACCAAAAATCTTGCCCGATGAATTCCTCCTTCATCGATTGATATGGAGTTTCTAGAATGTTCCATTTTTATTTAATTATTTTTTACTTACCAAATCATGTACAATTCATATTAAATTGAGTTTCTAGAATGTTCCATTCTTACCTATTTTTTACTTACCATATCATGCACAATTCATATTAAATTGAGTTTCCAGAATGTTACATTTTTATTTAATTATTCCTTATTTACCATATCATATACAATTTACATTAAATTATTTGGTGACTTACCATATGTAAGATTCAAATATAATTTTTTTAATAAAAGATATGGAAATACGGACATTCTAGAATGTTTCAATCGTCGTGGGAGCTCAAAAAAGGCCTGCTTTAATAATATATACTAGTTAGAATGCTCGGGTGTTGCCCGGACTCTTGATCTAATCTCAAATTTAAAATTTTGGTTTAAACTTAAATTGTTTGTTAATATTTGATCTGAATTGCCACTTAAAAATATAACACAAATTATTAGGTATCCCGGGGGTACCTAGAGCTACGTACCCCCGGTTAACTGTTCACTCATTATATACCACATTATAGTCATTATATACTTTCATTCATTATTTTACAACTTTCACTCATTATATACTTTCACTCATTATTTTACAATTTTTACTCATTATTTCTCAATTTTCACTCATTATATATAACATTATAGTCATTATTTATTTTCAGTCATTATTTCTGAATTTCCAATCATCATATACAACTTTATTCCATTCATTATTTCTCAACTTTCACTCATTATTTCACGAATTTCACTCATTATATACCACTTGAACCGGGGGTACCTAGAGCTACGTACCCCCGGGGTACCATATAGCGATTGAAAAAATATAGTAGTATACTAAAACTTGTAAAAGTTAGAGAGTCCTTGAAGCAATTATTAAACTTTATCAATGTACTCTTATAATGGTTTATATTACTCTTTCTTGTTGAAATTCAATTCGCTCACTGTACAATTTATATATCCCCCATATTTGCTCAAGAACTTGTGGAATGATGTGATGTTAATTTAGTACTAACTTGTACACTCATGTCTCCTGAATAAGGTTTTAACTCTTTAAAGATTGTGAAAACGGTCTACTTCTGTAGCTTATTGATTAGCCTATATTCAATGAGATTAGTGAACAATTGACTCTTGTTAAACTCATTTAAGGTTTACTTGAATAATAATCTTATATTAATCTCATAATTTAAACATAACTGAGACATAAGTTTATTTGAATATCTTGTTAATTTAAGTTTTAGGATTATTACTTGTATTTTTAGTCGAGTATACATATTTCGACTTTTATAGAGCAAAATACACTACCATTGAGGTAAGAAGTTTAATTTGTGGTCAACTTTAATTTAGATGATAGTTTCATTAACCGTTCACAGTTACTTATTTCAAGCGATAGTTTCATTTTCATATACCCACAATATTATCGTTACTGTTTTGGAAAATTAATCTATTTATGCTACTCTTTCGTTAAGATGGTATGAGCCTAACAGAAGTGTAATAAACACATCCAAAGGATTCTCATAAGCAAATCATTCTAATTACTACTCCCTCTGTCACAGCTCAAATGCCCCTCCTTTTTTTAACGTCCCATCTCATATACCCGATCTATTTTGGAACATCGTTATCTCTCCTACTTTTTCTAATCATTCCATTATTTGTCACATTCTTTCTCTCACTTTTTGCTAATCCTCTCATTCTCTCTCCTATTTTCTCCTAATTTTTTTCCACTACCATTACGTACTTTCTAGACTATTTTTTTTATTCTACTACAAATGACCCAATTTTTCTTATTCCACTATAAATGGCCCACGAGACTTTTGAGCTGAAACGGAGGTGGTATTTTGTAACATAACCGTAAAAAAAATCAAGCTATGTATACTGATAAGGTATTCACACTCTAATTTTAAAAATTCCTCCATGAGCAATGTGGAATATTTATTGTATCTAGAGTGTACGTACATTGCCAAGTTCATTTATAATAGTCTTATAATAGGGGCTATATTCTACTTCTTCATGATTTAAAGATGTGTTACAATTTTCGACCAGTACTCTTATCTTTTACCAAGATTGAAGGTTATCTCACATCGCCTAGGAAGCTAGATTAGAGTATTTTTAGCGCTCTAAGGAAATTTGTTTTCGCCCACATCGTTCGATCATAGTAAAGAAAGATTAACTCGAGATGGAATTTTAAAAGTGATGTTATTAGGACTCCTTATCTATGAAAGAAAATTTATTACTCCCATGTAAACGTAGGCTAAAGATGATATACTAAAAAAATGAATCCTTATGTTAGATCGATTATCTTTTTTTTGTTTGTTTGTATACTTATTTTTTTAACATTATCACACGGAGTATGTGATTGCATTGTATCAAATTTAAAATATCATAGTAAATACTAATTTATAATAACAGGTATATATCTTTTAACTTAAGTTAATTGTGACTCATCAAACTTACAATATAATTTTGATTCACTTCTAGTAGTGTAAGTGTGTAACTTACAATATTAAGCTTGTAAAATGTTGATGATGTTATATATAGATCTCACGCCATGTATGGTGTTTAATTTTGATATCACTCTAGGCCTTAGCATTGATCAATTTATGATAGTAATTAAAAACATGGACAATATAAAAATGAAATAATCAATTCTTTCGTGAATTGTTAATTGTCTTTTTGTTTATATGCTTATTAATTAACACAAACATATGTAATTGTATCACATTTAAATATCATAATACCTTCATAAATTATAATAATGAGTATTTATCTTTATATCAATTTAAGTTAATTGGTACCCATTGAGATTAGTTATATTGTGATGTGACATTAGTGATAAACTATACACTCCATAGTAAACTTTATTAAGATTGTTAAAATGATTTACTAATGAGTAACTTTAGAATTAGCCTATTTTCAATAGGATTATTAATACAGACGATGGACGCTCATTAGACTTATTTAGCGACTTTTGAGGATCAAGATTAGCTTATCAGTGATTAGGAAATCAACCTGTTTAAGCTTTTATTGGTTTTGAATCCTCATATCCCCTCCCCGACAAAATTAGATGTTCTTATGTACAAAAAAAAAATTAGGATCTCTTGTTTAAGCTTATTATATTGTCCATTATTTAGCCGCAATTGATAAAAAGAGTTTGAGAAATTGCAGTTGGTCTGATCATAAAAATCATGCGACCTTTTTATTAAATAAAAATAGTTTAATCTCATATCGCCGATATAGTTCAACCCTTTTTTTATATTAAATGTGAATCTTATTATTGTAGGATTTTATCTCATGGTTTATACTAATTAACTTCTCAAAAATGAACATCCAAATTGATGTTGTAATTTATATAGACTTTTTTTTATCATGTTCATGTGCCATCGTGGGCAGCTGTTAAGAAATCCAAAGAACTGTTTAATCTACTCCTACTCTTACTATTACATATTACTACATATTATTACTCCTACTCCAACTAAACTTAGTAGTAGGATTAGACTTCTATTAGGAGTTTATAATAAAAGCACAACGTGAATATACAATTGTAATAGGATTATGGTCGATCTTAAACTTCTACAATCCTACAATAGTTGGACTCTCTGTATGAGCTCGAAAACCTCAACTTTCGACGTAGGCCCCTGAAAAAACCCTCCTTTATTAATATGTGTGTATTGATTGATGATTGATTGATTGATTGATTGATTGATATTGATTTACTAACCTAAGTTGACTAAGTTACAATATTAACAAATATTATATATTCCTTATAAGGGATCCTTCCTTCCATGGGAAGTTAAACTTTTTTTTTTTTTTTTGTGATTTATTCTGGAACAGTGATACCCAGGATTCTTCCAAAAAGCTAATTTATTCTTACAACAAAGTGTTCAATGGCTTCGCTGCAACTTTGAGCGAAGAGGAGGCAAAAGAACTTGCAGGTAAGAACTCCATATTTCTTACGTTATTTTGAATTGTTGACATTATATATGACATTTTATATAAATAAATGTTAATAATTCCGGAGAACGTAGGGAAATACTATTTAATCAAATTTAATATTTGACGTATTGAGCTCTCTGAAATTAAAATTAATATATATATTTGCGTTTGTGTAGAACATCCTGATGTTATGTCAGTCATGAAAAGCCGAAAATTACATTTACAAACTACGCATTCATGGGAATTTATGGGTAACTATTACAATGAACCTGCTCACGATATGAAGTCCCTTTGGGAGAAAACAAATTTTGGAGAAGATGTCATTATAGCCAACCTTGATTCAGGTGGGTTATTATATACTAGTATTTCATGTGAATACTCTTTTATTTTGTTATGTATGTGTTGGAAGACGGTACTCATCAAAAATAAAAAGATAACCCAAGTTAGTTACACGCCTAACAATGCAAGATCAATGCTTATATTATACTCTTGATAGCACAAAAAATATGGTGGTTCTTCTCACAATAAAGGTGTAGAGATCACACTTAAAATAATTTAAAATCATTATTCAAGTGTGGTTCATACTATTCTGTTGCGAAAAGGACCACCATACTCCTTGTACTTCTAAGAATATGGTATAATTTGCCCTAACAAGATAGCCCTACATAACATGGCCACTGGGAGTCTGAGACCAATGTTCGAGTAATGCTGGGCTGCTGGCCCTAACTCTATGTTGGAACACAACAACAATAAAGAGTAAGGCTATTTGTATATGTGATATATACATTACTAAACATATATGGGGGTAGTATGGGTATGTTTTGTATTTTTATGTGGTGAGATTGAGGAGAGAGAATTGGAATATGGTGGGACATGTGGATAAAAAATTAGGGATATACATTTAGAAATGTATATGGATATACATTAAAACTTTCTCAACAATAAAGAGGAAATTTTCCTCTATTTGCTCTTTAATGTTGTTTTCAAGTGTAGGGCTAGCAAATTCTCAATGTCCTCCCCTAAACCTTGCCATGAGATATTACTAGCTAGTATTTGATTTTGAGCTACCATTTTGTCAGGGGTAACTAATATTCCGACTAAGGTCCCGTTTGATAGGATTGCATCTTTATGAACTGATCTGATTTGATATGAATGGTTCTGATCTGATCTGATCTGATTTAAATTACTGTAAACTGATCTGATCTGATCTGAATTTGTTGAAAATTTGATTGAATTTCAACGAATTAGTATCAATTATAGACCAAATACATTCATAGTTATTTGAACATTTCTGAACTGATCTGATCTGATCTTAACTGAATGATTTTAATCTGATTTGAATGATTCTGAACTAATATGAATACTATTTTTATTAAGTCATATCAAACAGGACCTAATTCCATGAAATAGAGATATCAAGTTCAAATTATTTCAAGTCAAATAAACTTGTACACACTCCTAATAGCTACCTACAATTAATAAACTAACTTTTTATAAAGTGAGAATGAATAATAACTTAACGACATATATTCTCCTATAAATTATATTTACATTTATCTTGGTATACGTAATAAGTAGTCGAAGAAATGAGCTGATTCAATTTAAATTTTCACCTAATATTATCATTAAACAATTGATAGTGTAAGTCTAGTCTCTAGACCTGGCTAACTCAATTTTACTACTACAGTACATTAGGTTTACATATTTCATATTAGGTTGTCCTCATTGCAATTCTGAAGCTCCAAGTCTCAGGTTGAGACTTTGGTAATTTTAGATAAGACTTGCATTGAGGTGGGGGAAAGTTTGAGCAAGTTTGGAGTGTGTCTTGAGATTCCAAGCTAGACTTGCTTGAGACTCCACTTAACAAAATAAGTGGGTCCAATTAATCTTGTTGTTTAGTTTGCTAATTTGATACAATCTTGTTGTTTTGTTTGCTAATTATGTTTTTTTAGTAAAATGTTTACTTTATTATATTTGGCATGGATAAAAAAAAAAGCATGTATTGAATTATTTAAATATTCGGGGAGACAATAATTAAGTTACCTAATGGTTATCTAGTGTTCAAATTTACGTTATATGAAATTGTTTCAAGGGTTTTAGTTATCAATTTATCGTGTACTATCTTTGTTTTTTTTTTCCCCGTATGTGTCGATATAGTTTGTACTTCGTTTTCATCACTATAATAATATTTTTAATTTTTTTTACATATTGGCTCAATAAGTTAAAATCGTATGGAGTGTGTTAGTGGAATTCTAAATTATGATACATTAATCATTTATTTGATACAATGTTCTGTAATCGTAAAATGCTTAATTAACATAATAATTATTATGATCAATGATAAGAAAAAATAGAATTAAGAATAACTATATATGTTTATGCAAGTCTGAAATGAGTCTTTAAATAAGGTGGGTGATTTAAGTGAGTCTGAAATTGTTTAAAATCTGAGTGTGAAATATAAAAATAAGTGGAAAGCTGATGTGGCAAAGTCTGAAATCTGATATGAGTATGAGGGATGAGGATACCCTTAGTTTGAAATAAAAGTGGGGACACTACACACATTATGACATAACTTGGGGGAAACACGTGAATTTGTTATAAAAGAAATATATATAAGTATTTGAAAAGAATGATTTTGTTCATTCTTTTGCTATTGAGAAAAAACTTAATGTTTATATAATCATATATACTCCATCCGTCCCCCTTTAAACACACCAGTTTCCTTTTCGGGATGTCTTTCTTTAAACACCCAATTTCAAAACTTAATAAATTGGATAAGTTTTTACCACACATTATCAACTCTCCCCTATCTCCAAAAATAATAAACAAATCACACATTATCTCCAAAAATAATAAACAAAACATTCATTATCTCCAAAAATAATAAACAAACTACTCATTCTCTCCAACAATGATAAACAAACCAACCACTATATTCAACAATAATAAATAAAACATCCATTATACTCCGTCCATTCTTTTTGTTTCTTTACAAAGAGAAAGTGGGGGAATACCTAGGTGGGTAGAGAGAGAAGTGGTTTAGGAAATAATGAGGGCATTTGTTAGTGGAATAAGATGAGATTACTACTAAACTGTCCATCTTTATTTCTCAATTATCACTCTCATAACCCCTTTCCAATCAAAATAATCCACACGCACACTCCGGCGTCAACACCACCCAACACATATAACCCATCCACCAACGCCCAATCTCAACCGCCAATCGCAACCCCAGACTTCTGCTCCTTCATCAGTCACGCCACCACCTCGTCCCGTCAAACCCAATCCGAGCGGCATCCATACTTCGAATTGATCATCCGCTCCTTCTTTTGTAGATGAAGATGAATGAAGAAAATGATTGAAGAAAATGAAGGAAGAAGATGAATGAGGACGAGGGGCAGTAAAAAAATTGTGGTTGTGTTGAGGGGTGGGGCAGAAAATTAAATTGTTAAATTGAAAAGAGTTGGGGAAAGGTTGAGAGTAAATTGGGTTGGTTTTTGGATTAATTAGATTAAGTGATCCAATTAGAAAATTTGTTAATAGAGTTAGTGAGGGTAGTTGCGGAAGATCATGTCACAAATATTGGCCAGAAAAAAAAACGTAAAGAATCAGAAGAAATTGCCAAAAGAGGAATACGTAAAGAAACAAAAGAAATGGAGGGAGTATATAACAATAATAAACAAAACACACCATCTTAATCCACGTAAAAAATGGAGTGGGGGTGTTTAAAGGGGGACGTCTCAATGAATTCCTTACCTTTCTATTTTTGGGTTGTCTATAACTTGCAAAATGACCAATATACCCTTAATTAAACCATTAAAAGACACAAACCCCACATGCATTTGGGTAATTTGTCCCACCATCCATGTGTTTATGCATTGTTTTTGTATTTCTCTCTCCTCTCCTTGGTCTTTGTGCCCAACACAAGGGTAAGGAATTTATCGGGACGGAGGGACTACTTATGTATGTTTATTGATTTATATGACAAATCCAACCCTACTCTTTGCTATTTGTCGCATACAGGTGTTTGGCCTGAATCTAAGAGCTTTTCGGACGAGGGGATGGGACCTATTCCAAAAAGGTTTAAGGGGGAATGCGAAACAGGAGATGATCCGAAGTTTAAATGCAACAGGTCATTTTAATGGTCAATCTTATGTGAAATAGCTAATAGACGTGTCAAATGCGTTCGAGACATAGATTGTAGATGAAAATACGATACCAATCGCAACACCATATATACAAAAGAACGTGCATTTGACTTGAGATGAGGGGTGGTAATCTTTACACTCCTCATGCTTGATTTTTACACTCCCCATTGTTAGTTGCATTTCCCAAGGTGGGGATCTCACTACTCCTCTTACAAAGAGGAGTGTAAAGATCAATAAGATAATGTAAAAATTACTATCCTAATTCGAGTTGAGAAGAATCTTAAAATATAATCGAGAGACAAATCCACCAATTCATTTGGTTGGGACTAGTGCAGAGAGCTCGTAGGAGCGGGTTGGAGAAGATAGGTCACAAGTCGAGTGAGACTCCAACCTAAACCAATTGGTAATAAAAAGAGTTGGCTGGTCATCATCATCAGCTGATCACTAGCTTATAAACCAATTTACTCAACTTATACCGATAATATAAGACAATACTTTGTGACAAAAGATCGGATATATATAATATTGACTATTGAGTTACATTCCGTGAAAACGTGATGGTCGTCTCATAGTAGAATTTGACAGGAAACTTATAGGAGCAAGGTATTTTTACAAGGGAGCGATGGCAGAAAGCAAAGTTAAACGCGGGGAAACGTTTAATCAGACATTGACACCACGTGATATGGAAGGACATGGGACGCACACTCTATCGACTGCTGGCGGGAGCTTTGTGGCGGGAGCTAATATCAGAGGGTTTGCCAATGGCACCGCGAAAGGTGGCGCACCAAAGGCACGTGTCGTGGCTTACAAGATAGGTTGGGATGTTCATGGAACGATAGAGACATCCGATATCGATACCTTAGCTGCTTTCGAAGCTGCCATACTCGATGGCGTAGACATCATCAATTACTCTATGGGTACATTAACTGTAGACAATTATTTTGAGCTCGACATAATTGGTGCCTTCCACGCTATGAAGAATGGCATCACCGTCGTCGCCGGTGGCGCGAATTGTAAGCTTACGATTGACAAATATGTTCGATATTGCATCTTCAGGGCGCCCGTTGTGTCATTTAGCCAACCAACCACCAATGTAGGAGTAAAATCTGCACCTGTCATGGCAGATTTCTCTGCCAGAGGACCAAACCGGCTCACACCATATATTCTCAAGGTTTTGTTCTTATCTTCACTTTTCTATAACCTTAGTCACAGACTAAAGGGGTGAAGGACCGGACTGAACCGGAGCGAATGGGTTGCGATCCACATACTTTAGGTTCGGAACTTGATCTTCGGTTTGGTCCGGTCCTAGACCGATACTCAGCTCTATCTATTTGGTGGCCGGGAGGAGTCATGGATAGAGGGGAGTGATAATTAAAGGTCAAAATTGAACTTTGAAAATTGAATTGGAGTAACTTAACTACTACTCCCTCCCTTCGGCTATAAAACGCGTACGGTCGGAACACACTTTTTAAGAAAAGTAGAATAAAGAATGAATTTTAGGGTCCACTTGGTGTAAAATTACACATAGGGGTATGTCCCACTTGCACTTTTAATAAAAAAAGTAAGGGTGTTTTGGTATTCCAATTATGAAGTTTATAAACACCTCTAAATAGAAAGTAAGAAGTTTAAAGCCGAACGGAGGGAGTACTAGTGTACTACACCCCGCTGCATTAGATTTTCTTTTATTTGTACCAAAAATATACTAGTGTACTAATACAATTATTTTTACATGACATAGCCGGACGTAACAGCTCCTGGAGTAACTATTCTAGCAGCGTCTTCAGAGGCAGATAAACTTCCCTATTACTTGGCTTCAGGGACATCGATGTCAACCCCTCATGTGGCTGGTGTTGCCGCTCTTCTTAAGAAAATGCACCCTCAATGGAGTACCTCAGCTATTAGATCTGCTCTTATGACAACAGGTAATTTACGTCGTTATCGACAAAGGTCTAATGGTTAGAAGCATAAAAAAATTATGCGATGAATGTTTGTTGATGTCTATGTTTTTTTATAGAGAAAGCCTTAATGTATATCCATATACATTTCTAAATGTATATCCCTAATTTTTTATCCACATGCCCCACCATATTCCAATTCTCTCTCCTCAATCCCACAACATAAAAATAAAAAACATACTCATACTAGCCCCATATATGTTTAGTAATGTATATCACATATACAAATAGCCTTACTCTTTTTTATATATGTATACAGCAAGCCCATTGGATAACACAGGAAAGCCAATGCTGGACTATGATCTGGTGCATGAGGCTAACCCATTTGCTTATGGTTCGGGACATATAAGACCGAGCCTAGCCATCGATCCCGGGCTAGTGTACGACATGAACCATGAGGATCACCTAAATTTCCTTTGTTCAAATCACTATAACAATACGATCATGCAAAAGTTCACTGGTCATTACAACTGCCCTAAATCTTTCAGTATCTTGAACTACAATTACCCTTCCATCACTATCCCCGACTTCTCCGGCAATGCAATTGTTACGCGGAAATTGAAAAATGTTGGAGTACCAGGGACGTATTTTGCACGTGTAGACGCGCCACCAGGAGTTTCGATTATAGTGGAGCCTAAGACAATGATATTCTCCGCCATGGGCCAAGTGACTGAGTACAAGCTTACGTTCACTTCACCTTCAAATCAGATTCCTAAGGATTATTTGTTTGGATGTATAGTGTGGTCAGATGGTAAACATGTCGTTAGAAGTCCAATTGTAGTTAAGGGCCAAGATGTCGGGAAAGTTGGAAGCAAAGCCCATTGAGTCAAAGACACATGAATGTCACCAGGATACGACAATAGTGTGCCACCGGGTGATACGACATCATTATTCTTCTTTTTTAACATATATATAATCTATAAAGTTCTAGAATTTTTAATTTTATAGAATTACTAGATGGAAAGTCACACTTTTTTATATTTTTTTTATTGACCAGTTAATCTCAAAATATATGATAACTAACTAAATGTTGATTAGTTAAGATATCTCTTCGTCTCACTAAACCAATTACGGAATTTTTCATTGTACGGATTATTTTTATTTTTATTTTTTAAATCATTTAAATTATAGTTAACTTTTCAAAACTATGTGTAGATGGATCTTATATTGAAATAATTTTCGACACGAACTTAATGATACATGTACCGTAATATTCTGATATACATGGCTCAAGTTATGACATATTAATTTAACCAATAGCCACCCCATTAGCCATCAATTAGACTATCCACGTCAGCAATGATGTCATCGATGACATCAGCTCTCTATGGCAGGGTTTGAGTAAAAAATGAGGGCAACAAGAGTCGAACCCTTAACCTATTGTTCATATTTTACTTACCCAACTAATAGGCTAAACTATTTTTTCGTGATAACAACTGATATTGTCCGAGCAGAAATGTACTCTTCCACGCGCATGAGACAAAGGTTCATGAAAGAATATATTTCTACTCTGGCATTGGTAGTGGCCTAAATCGATGTATCATGTGTGTAGTATTTATGACGCATCGTCAAACACTTGTTATCCTACAGTAGATCTTTTCCACCTTGTTTCTACAAAACCAAATAGCGATGCAACGCTACATTTTACACCTTACAGTCAATGGGCATGCATTAGATCAGCGGGATGAACCCAACCAAAACCACCCGGACCAATTCTTTAGAGACCAGAGTGGCAACCATCTTGCTTTTGAAGCTCATATGCCAAGACTCGTGAACTCTGGTTGGTTGGCCGGAGAGGGTAATAAGCAACAAGTTAGAACATGAAAATTGGTTCAGAGACCGGAACCTTGGCAAACCACTTGCCTTCAACTCTTGGAAATAGATTTCAGGTCAAATCAATAATCGCTAAAATGCAATTAGAAAGGAGAAACTCTCAAGAATATAAACAACATGTATACACAACTTCAACATAGCATCTTCCACATCATGGTTCACAAAATAAAGTTCCTGCAGCCGAGTGGAAACACTGAAGCCTGCAATATACATTCACTCAAGTCAAGACACACACAGTAAAAAAAAAAAAAAAAAAAAAAGAACTTCCATGGGTATTGATTGACATTCCACACACACCACATCTGATTAGTAGTCGCGCTAAGTTTTGTGCTATAAAAGATCACACTGATCACAAAATGCCATGAAACTTTAGCCTTCATCACAGTACTTGAAAATAGACTTGTCCATAGAATACGATCACCTTCGCCATCCTTGGGTAGCTTTCCCTGATGAACCTAAACATAATTGCATGTTACAAAGACAGTTATACACAAACGAAAGTGCATATCTGATAGTTCTGCCTGAGAAAAGAATCGTCAAGATCCTCACTCGAGCCAAATCATTATCATGTGTTAACTAGATGAGGATGAGGATGGGATTACATGGACTTCTACCTTTGAAGTTTGAACAATATCACAGGAGCAAGAAACTTTAAGACACTTTAAGAGCTGTAACAATTCTCTTCAACTCGATACACTAAATCCCACTAAATGAAATGCCACAAATGTTATTTCTACCCGTAATGGTCCTCCACAATACATGCAAAGGTCCATCACAGTACTTGGAAACAGTTTTCACCTCCCAAACCCACTGAATGTCACGCTTCCATAGCACTTCATAACACTTCCAAAGGTCCAGCACAATAATTGTCAAATAAGATTGGCAACCCCACCCCTCCCCCCCCCCCCAACCGCATGCCACTCTAGGATATAAGATTGGCTATCGAACTACACAATCATAGCTAATCAGGCCAAAAACAACGGCAATGAGTCAAAACAATCAACAAGATGACTAAAGCAAGAAACAGCCATTAATGATATAGAGAGCTTACCATTTCCATCTCTTGAAGACAATAAAGATTTATCATTTTTAGTTCCGCTCTTTCCACTGCCTTGAACAGGCTTTGGCGTCCTTGGTGATGCCGAGCTGACGTTTCCATTTGCTGGAGAAGGCAGTGAATGGCGACGCGTGACATTGTTCTTCTCAGCCGAATCTGGGCCAAGTCTAGGGGACCCTTGCGCTCTCAACTTTGCTTTTGCAGATTGAGTTGCTTGCATGTAGCTTGGAAGCTTCGGAGTATTCTGCAGGCCATCCTCTACATGTTCTTGCTTTGCTGGGAAAGAAGTTCTTCTGCTGGATTTCTGATTCTCACTACAAATGGATTCCTCCATTGATTTTAACTCACCATTTGACATGGGAGTGTTTTCATCCTTCTCATTGGCCTCGAAATTCTCTGATTTAACCTTGGTAATCTCATCACTTGAAATATCTATGGACTGGCTAGTTTCTAAAGGATCCTCAGTAGTTTCCTGGTCATTATCTTTAAGAACAGTTATCGCCTCTTCCTTCAAAACAACAGCGATTTCTTCCTTCAAAACAACAGCGATTTCTTCCTTCATATTTTCAACTGGTTTCACCTCATTTGCATCAGGAACCTCCTGAATACTAGAGGTCATTGTCTTTGCATGGCTTTGAGAAGGCCTCTCGGTTACTTCAGCCGAAGCAGAGCTTTCACTTACAGGGTTGTGAACCTTCCTCAGACTACGTTTTACCTTCTCAAGCTCATTCTGTGGATTTTCTTGAACTGTGTCAGCTGGATTGCTGGAGACTTTCTTTGGATTGCGTCGTGGTTTCTCCAATTCAGAGGTTGACTGACCTGATGTATTATCAAAAAGAGAAGGAACTTTCCGGACGCTACGTTTTGGCCTGACTGTTTCACCCTCGACCACCTGTGAGTTACCCTGCTTTTTCTGGATTTTGGAACTAGGGGCTTTCTTTGGCGGTGAAACTGGTTTCCATGGGCATGATATCGACCATCTTTCTAACCATACTTGGACTGAATTGGAATCTGTTTCATCATATTGGACTCGCAGAGGCATCCCTTCAGGTGATGGAGCTAGAAGCTATTAGCCATTAGGACAGCAGAAGAATCAGTACACAAACCAAAGGTAACAGAGCCAAATTATCTGCCAAATGTTACTTTCTACTAAGAATATGAGACTATCGCATATGGTAACTGAAGGAAGACAGACTGCAAGCATTTACTTTTTTCTGTTCTTTTAAAGTGGAGTGCATTGTATTCAAACCTGATGTATTCTAAAGAATCGATCTGTATATAATGTGTTCGTACACCAAGAATAAAAAAAAATTAAAATAGGATGCATCGAAACAGGCGAAAATGGCAATTATTTCTCTGAAAGATAAGGAATCAGCAAATCAGTAAAAGAACTATCTTCATTCAAGATCGAGTCAAGTTCTAAAGATGTTTGTTTGAAGTGACTTGTCCTGAATCTAGATATACAGGTTCGATGTATTCATCACATACATGATATATCAGAAACAAGATCAAAATTATCCAACGCTCCCACAGTCCCACTTATGATGAGGTAGATCAGTAGATGGTTCAGATGCATGAAACCTTAGCCTTACGTTAAAAACATACATCCAGAAAATGCACCGTCATGCTGCTTGGACCGGAGAGGGGATAGTGGTCTCTGAAAATGTGCAATTTGTTTCCAACTTGTTTTTAGCAATTGATAGGTAACTTAGTTCGACACTTTTGCAAGAATTGACGAGTGATGTTCAGATTTGCAAAAATGTTTAAATTATCATGCATCAGAGAACAATTGTGAGTATTGATTTTGTGTGTGGTCTAAGTAGAACGTAAATCTCCTTTACAAAGAATAAGAACTGGGAGGTGAAGTATGTAGATTATTGGACCTTGTTATGTTACATAACTGCTTTAATTTCTGGCCATTGCCGCCATGTGTGTACATGGCACAAGGATCTCCAATTTATGGTTTGTAGACCTACACTTATGGGCTATGACTGCAATGTTCAATGCGGTCCATAAACAAGATGCTAAAAAAGTCTGTGATAAGAGTATGTACTAACTTACTTTCTTGATAAAGGCATTTGTTGATAAAATTGAACTGCTAGCAGACGCATCATCCCCATTGAACCTGGTTATAAAATCCTAGAAGCAGCAAAACACACAATTTTAGCCAAAAACTACAGCAAGCCAAACAGCAAACAGATGACCACTAGCACTGAGGCTTAAGAAAACAAATCAGCTATCACAAAAACCATACAAGAGTGGAAGACAGATCATTATAAAATACTGATAACAGATAATATTAAGATATAAGGATTTCATATCAAGTACCTTCTTTATTAATATTAGGGACAAATAAATTTGGATAAGCTCTCTTGTACTAACTGACAATCAAATAACATACATAGCAGGCCAACATACTGTATCAAATTTTCATGGTTGAAATAATGAAATAACCAACTTATACAAGTGCTACTAAGTATATATTTAGGTTATACAAGTCTAATGAGGAAAGTCCAAAAAGATGGTAGACAACTAGGCATAAACCCTTCATACATGATCACTGATCAGTCCCAATGGCCAGCATACAGCAAAGGATGATTGATAAAAATCCTTAAAACAACTTGTAATAGAAGAACAAAAAAAAGATACGTAAACTACATTTACAGTCATAAAGGATTTTACCAGAGGCTTAACTCTCTGCACTCCAAGCCCTGCATCAGAACAGCGGATTCTTGATCCACGAACAAGTGCCTGAAGCTTGACAATCCCTATAATGGAGTACAAGGTTGCCACCGCTTGTCTTCTCACAAGGTGTCCACGAATAAGAGCCTGAAGCCTTATAATGCCTCTCAGGGCCTTGAATGCACGACGGGCCTTCAGAGAATCAGGAAAAGTGAAAAGAAAAACAAAAAATGTGGGTAATATAGAAGAATTTGAATTGAACTCAAAAGAGGGAATCATACATAACACAAAAGCATCACCTTAAGCATGTTTCAGCACTATCAGCAGTAACAGAACTTACCAGATAGCCCCTAAAAGCAGCCTGTGTCTTTGTCGCGGCCTTGTCTTGTGCTATCATCTCTGCATCAGTTGGCGCATCCAACTCCCTTGTTTGTTCCGAGTCAGCATTTTCATTGCCAGGTGATGGTATTTCTTGATCCTGCTGAACTAAAGAAGCTTCCTTGTGCTCGGAACTTGAGTTTTGTTCATCCACTTGAACTGCCCTAAGTCCATCACTAGGTACCTCCTGAGGATCATCAACTATTGTAGTAGTTTCAGGAGCCATCACACGAACTTGCACCTCTTTCCCATTGGCAGATTTCTTCATACAAGTAAAACCAAAAATCAGAATGTATAACTAAGTGTAATTGTGTATAACTCATGCACCACATGGACATCTCTCCAGAAATACATGAATGATGTAAATGTCTGGGCTATGAGACTTCTTCAACGGTTAACGGTTACATAAAAATAAAATAAAAATTAAAAAAAAGCCTTTATATGAATTCAACAGAAAATGAAAGTTCATAGAAAAGAAAAATAACGAAATAAACAATAAAGATAAATTATCAGCATGATTGATAAAGATAATAACAGGAAGAAAGGCATGCCTACTTAAGAAAGCGGCACATACCAGGGGGTAGCGACTGACCTCGAGGCTCTATGCACACAGACACTTTAAAAGTAGCCACAATCACAAGGTCTTTTATTTGATAAAATGAACCAGAGAAATTTAATAACTTTGAAACACCATGCTCAACGTTCCTACTTGTTCACTCCGATTTTTACTTTCTAACGGAAGGAGCTTGTCACTAAAAGGAAGTTTCTTTTACTCTTTAAAACGGCAAAGAGCAAAAGCTTGTCAGAGAAAAAGCAACAGAACCCACATACAAATACACAAGACAAGATAACCCAAAAACTTGTATGCCCCAATCCCGAACAAGCAAAGTGTTCGGAAGTGCTCGAGAAACACCCATCACTCTATGTCTCTATAACTGCCGAACTTGAAAGTCGATTGTTTTCTGTGTGAGATATTACCCTTAAAGCAGATACTAACTTCCTCAATTCCTAAAAGTGGATGATCTGTAGCCTATAAGTATACTTCCCTCTCATGGAAATGAAAACCATCATGATTGGTCAATTATAGATCTTTGCTCTTTTAAAGTTAATTTTTACTTCAAAATCTCTGATCAATTACCAGAGTTTTAAGTAACGAACACAGAAGTATTTTCATCAATAGTTACTTAACAAGAGGCTTCAAGACATGTAAAACACCCAACTTAACATGATTCCAAGTATCAAATAGGAATTTTAAGCAGTAATTAGCTAATTGTTTCTGCTCATACACCCGTTCCTAAGCTAGTTCCTCAATATAAGTTTCCACCCTATAAGCTTATATGACGTAGATGTAGGTACTACCTTCTCGCCTTTTGAGTATTCCACAGGTAAATACGAGTAATTGCTATTGATACCCACAAATAAAAAGGTGCAGATCTCATTACACAGATATATACTTGGAGTCCTGAGTCCTGATTCGTGAGTGCATAGATAGGTAGCATAAAATGGGGCATAACTCAGGCTTGCTTGACTGAGGTGCGGCGCCTTTTATAGTTTACTAACCGTTCACAAAAAGGGTGTCTTATGTTGTTGTCCATGTGAGAACTTCAATCATAATTAAAAGAAAGTCTAAGCACTGCCAAATTACATCGTAACTCTAGTAAAGTCAGCAACAAGTTACCTCTTTCCCCCGAGCAATGTTAGATTTTGATGTTTTCTTCCCGAAAAGTTTGGTCTTGATCCACTTTCCTGGTGACTTCCCCATTGGCAAAAGGACAGAATTGTTTATCTTCAGACAAGATTCTGCATTATTTACAGAATATGATGAGCTACTATTCTACTAACCACAGAGAACCATAAATGGCAGAAGGCTAACAGATAAAACTCAAAGATATTATCAAGAGAGAATAAACTCGAGCACTTAGCCAAAGAACACAAAGCAATCAAAACTGCATAAGCTAGTCCTCAATCAAGCTGGCTATAATTACTTCCAAATAATGCAGCAAAAGCATTTCCAAGTGACAAATGAATCATCTCAAAAAGCCGAAGGCAGAACTATAGAAGCGGTGCCTCTGTAACACTTCATGAATGTGTGCATTACAGAAAAGAATGTAACAAACCTAAAAGCTTAAACCTTTCAAATTCTCTAGCACAATCAAAACAATTTCTTATTATAAGAGGACTCTTTCTTCATGTTAAGGTATAAAAACATGGTAGAGGCCTCAACCAAAAGCGCCTAAGCTGATGGTTGAGCCCCCAACAATGGGTTTATACCTTAACACTTCAGAGTTCACCAAAGCCGGGCACAAGCTAGAATTTTTCCCATTCCCGGACAGCAAATAGGTTAACGCAAACAACGTGCACAAGAGTATCAAAATGGTCCTATTTCCAACCATTTCTTTCATTTAACCTATTTACCAACAAATACTGTCGTTTACCGCAGAACAGTATCCCTCCCAAGTGAACCACAACCACATTACCACTAACTTGATAAGCTCGATGAGTTGATGGCATTCACTGCCTCAACATGCCAACACACATCCCTTACGTTCACATTATCCTACTAAGGTAAGAACTAACAAACACATATACACCTACAACCCAAAAGCTTACACAACACTCTTCTCCAATCAAAACTTCAAAAGAAACAACCTTTGTTGTTTCCACAATCACTATCAATTTATGTAAAAAGGAAACTAACAGTCATAACCCTTTTCCCCCAAAAATCTTTCCCCAATCATCACTCAAAATTCAGACAAAAACATTAAAAAAAAAAAACCCAGATCATCCCACAAAATAAAAATCTAAAATTTAAAATGATGCACTAATCATAGAACACAAATCATTTCATTATATAAAATCACAAGTAAAATAATTTACAATGAATATAAAAATTAAATAAATAAATAAAGCCTGCAACAATTATTTAACTCTACAAACATTAAGTTAAGCTTAATAAAGGCATAGATCTGTAACTTACCAAGCCAATGCTGCTCCTACAAACCCTAAATCTAGCAAACCATGGCACCAAACAAAAATATATTAACAATTTATCTTATAGTTAGAAATGATTTCTATAAAAAGAAAATAAAAAAAAAATATGTACAACATGAAGTTAGTAATATAACAAAAAAAATAAAAGGAGAAAACAAGAAGATATGTATGAGAGTAAAAGAGGGTAGAGAGAATCACCATGAAAGTGTGTTCCTCAAGCTTTTACTCACTCTGCCTCCTACACTCACTGCAACTGCTACAGAAACTCCCCTGCTGTACTATAACCCAGAAAATAAATAAAATTAATAAAAATGTCTCCCACTTTTTTTATTATTATTAATTAGTTGCAGTTGTAGGTGCGGATCTGGTGTGGAGGGGTTGACGATTGTGGGATTGGGGAGGGGGTTTGGACCGTTGGATGTGGTGTGGTGGAGGTTGGGAGCGGTTAGATTGTGGGGGTGTGGTATGGTGTGGTGAGGGTGTAGGATAAGAGAGTGGGAGTGTGAAACAAGTGTTTGCTTCGGAAATAAGGGACTTCGATGATTCTCTGCACCGTTTGTGTGTGGAAATGACTATTATACCCTTTGTTTGAGTGAGCTGGTTTTCATTTCTTTTTCGTGATTATTGGCATGATCAATATTCGGTGAGTATTATTGTCTTTATTGATTATTGGCATTTCACTAGAGTTTAAGACACCGACGAACATTAAGTTGGTATAAGCTAGTAGTGTACCTAAACTTAAGACCTCGGAAATACTAAGTCGGGTGGTGAATCCATGAGGTGTCTCGAGTGCAGCGGTCACCCTAAATGTCTTAACATGTATTTTACTGCTTAGAATGTTCTTTAATTAATTATTACTTTTACAATGAAATGACTAATTCTTTAATTAAGTTTTAACATATGGCCTTCACGTTAAAAGAACCATTTCAATTCTCGTGTTTACGTACTTTGGTAAAATTGCAAGTTTTGGATAGCTTGGACTTAGAAGAAATGAATGGGATTCGACCATTAGAGGGACCAGGCCATTGAGTAATGGGCAGGCATGAATAGAGGGGTTGGTTGAGACATCAAAACCCCATCATGGATTTGGAAATGTCATTAACTCAAGTCAAGTACTTGTTTAGTGCTAATTTGTTATCTTTTCGTCCTCTCTAACCAATTCAAATCAAGATTCTCTCTATTTATGATGAGTTTTATTTCGATATTTACTTGAATTATTTTGGGTGAACGTCTATGAATTATGTTGACATGCATGGACCAACGAAATCGAGACGATGATAGGCATATTGTTGATTGATAGATCAATTACATGTGTTTTTTTCGTTACAAAAGATCAATTACATATTTAATTGTTGTAAATTCATGTCATTTTTTCTAAATGAGATTTGTCAAACGATAGTGACCATAGCAATCATCCAACCACAACTACAAGTCCCTTACATTACGAGCGTGTTCGGCGCAGCTTATTTTACAAGCTTTTGGTGGTTTGAGCTAGTCAAACAACTACTTTTATTTTTAAACAGTGTACCAACGCAAAGAATTATATTTGTTGGGGGGAGTAGTGAAGTAGCTGAGATTAATTTGGGAATCCCACGATTTTAGGATTTATTTTAGGGGCAATTTTGACACAAAAATCCGTCATCTATTGAAACGTTAGTTCTTCCAACGTTTAAAAAAAAAGATGGTGTAACTTCCAAAATCTACTCTAACATCATGAAGACATAGAACATTTTTTACCAAATTGTTTGAAAATTTTGGAAAATTTGCAAAGAACAAATTTATATAGACAAGCGTAAAAAGTTAACACAGTACATCTATATGACATTGTCTAAACAGATTACTCGCGCCAAGGTGCCACTCCTTGCAAAAGTATTTGTAAATCCGGTGATTATTTATTCCCGGCACAAACTTGACCATGAATCACCGATGTCTATGCATGTATCTCTCAATTTGACAAGGATCCATCTGTATGTATAGTGTTACCTAAAGAAAAATTAGTTGGTCTTGTGAAAGACCGTCTCTCAATAATTTATTAAAAGACCAACCATGTTACTTAAATTACATTGTGACCCCGTTTAATCGTTTACAGAATTAGTACGGAGTTAAGAACCTTTGGCAATCGTTACATCGTAACCCCCGTTTAATTGTTTATATAATCGTTTATATGATTAGTATAACCATGTTATTATAATACTTTTGGTAATCTTTTAGTTAAGGACCTTGACACTTAATCTAATATTGCTAAGGGGTTACTTTATAAATTTGAACTAATTTCATATAATGGAATCCTCTAAAATCATAGATAATGTGATTTATAAAAGGTAAATTAATACGATCACTAAGAGTATTATCATGGTTACAGATAAAGTAAGAAATTATTTTGTAACACAGTATAATGGTATCTAGATAACGTCTTTTATGAGACTTTTTAAAAGAAGATAAATATTTGGGCTTTTAGACTCGCATGATTATTACTTCGGGACTTTTAAGCAACCCTATTGATGTCCTTCACATGGAACACCTACAACAATACAACAAGGTCATTTAGACAAAATTGAAACACACAATCTATATGAGAGGAGATAAAATCGATACGATAGGGTATTGACACTCACTATAATGTTCTACTTTAATCGTAATTGGTAAGGTATTGGTTGTTTAAGTCATATGTCTCACTCATGCACTTTAGTACCGTATTAGAGTATCATCTTAATACAAAAGTATGAACCGATGACTCAAAACTCAATAATTAATTTAAAAGCTTAACAATAAGTATGTCTGCGGTGACATTAGAAGCGAAAATGAAACTAATTACGATCCCCTTTCTATTAAATTGGTGCCCCTTGAAGAATTTCCACGAGAAGAGGATAACGAGGAACCCCATTTAGCCATATTATTAGTTGGGTGTAATATTATAGTGTATTGAATCAACCTCTCTAACCTATCTATCAAGTTCTCAAACTCATGTTATCATGCAGGAAAAGAAGTGTAATAGTGTCAAACTTCAATCATCTATTCTTTCGTTTCTATTGATTATGGTTAGTGAAGTATACACGGACCCGAAAAAGCAAAACTATGTCTATTCTACTTCAAAACTAAAAAAGTCACCATAACATTATTCGGTTGGTGATTGTGACTATCTTTGTCTTCCACACTTGATTTTGACGGTGTTTGCCAGTTGCCACCTCATTTCTAAGTCAAACTCGTCTATGTACCCCCATCACTACTCACTTACAAAGTTGCAAGTAACGTGTACTTCGGTAATTTATTAGACTTTATATCTTACCGTCATTTATTTCAAAGTCTAAGTTCATAAATACATTTCCACAAAACTTGACCACAAAATGGCAAGTACTTTACAAGTTAAGAGTTTAATAACTCGTTGGTTCCTTTTTCTTCATAAGAAACGAATTGTATCCCAAAAATCTGAAATTCGAAATTCAAATTAAATAGAAGAAAAAAAAAAGGCGAGGAGCGTCCTGATTTCAGCGAGAAAGGGTCCCGCCATAAAATCCAACCGTTCCAAAAAGAAAAACCTACATTTAACCAATCACCATCCAACACGTGTCCCCTCTTACACTAAAACTGGATTAAAAAATTGTTTGTTTTTTAAACGGCACAAATTCAAAATAAAAAAGGAAAAAGAAAAGACCCAACATTTTCCCGCCCAACTACGCAAGAATAAAACGAGGACGTTTCCTTTCTCTCTTTGTGTCTCTTTATTTCCAAATAAACCCTTAAAATTTCATTCTCTCAATTTTTCAAAAACAAAAAAAACCCACAACTTATTTTCTCTCTCTCTTGAATTATGGAGGAATCTGTGATGACCCCTCAATCTTCCGTTGCACCAGGTGCGCAATTCGCAAACCTTTTTATTTACGTTGTTATGGTCATTCGTAAACGGTCTCTTATTAATTCTCGTATCGAGAATTATAAACTAATACGGAGTATAGACCTTCTTTTCATTTGTTGGTTATTTTTTTATTGTTTTTTTTTAATGTTACTTTTTTTGTTAGTAGGGAAATCAAGGTTAAGGTATCCGTTACGATCAACCACGAAATTGAAGGATCAAGTGAATAAATCCCCTGAAATCGTTACCAATTCGGCTTCTAAGAGGTACTTTCCCCTAATTTTATACTCTATTTAAGGAATTTTACTCCCAAAGTTTTTGATTGAAGATGAAATTTTGGTTTTGTTTGTCATGATTTCTGATGTTATAAGAACATGTATTGTCGTATTAAAATCGCTACCCAACTATAGTAGTTTGGCGTAAATTGTATGATGTAGTGTAGGCCTAAAGTTTTAGTCTTTTAAGTTAAAAGTGCATAACTGAGGCATAAAATGAACAGTGTCCAAGTGTCCGACACGGGTACTAAAGGAAATATGAAGGGTCCGAGTAACATAGGTTAAAGTTTCATTGTCGAGGACGTGTTTTTGGAAAGTTAATATCAGTTTCAATGTTTCCAATTTTCGGTGTTTCGTGTTTTTTGTTGATTTTATGAATGATGGTGTGTTATTTTTGAGAGATCAAAATTTCGGAATTTGGACAACTTTGTGTGTACTATATGTATACTGGCTAAGGTTGATTTTCCCAAACAACTAAGTTTAAATTGGTCTGTTTACGTTTCCTGAAATTGTCGATTCATGATCAAATTTATATATTTGAGGGTCTAGTCGAAAATATGTTGTGTATTAATAGCTTTGTAGGTTGGATTTGTATACATAATTTGTTTGTTTTGAGGGTTCATTTATTTGCTGTATGCTCAAATTTCGGGTTTTAACTGTTTGAACTATCGAAAAATGTGGAAGATTTACATGTAAAGTTGATGACTTTGGTTGTACACAATCAGAATACAAACAATTTTAGGATTATTGGGTTTGGGTTAAAATTTACCTAGTTAAAATTTAGAATATAGTTGTAAAGTTGAAGACTTTGTTTGAACGCAACCAGATTATAAACATGCTTTGGATTTGGGTGTGGGGTGAAATTTTGCCTAGTAATATCATGTGTCTGTGTTCTGTAATCTGGTGTAGTGTGTCTCTAACGCGAACATTTATGTATACTTGTGCAGAGGAAGGCCTCCGAGTAGTGTCAGTAAAAGTGTAAGTGTTCTTGAGCTTTCTGGCAAGGACAAGGCTGCTGCAAAGCCACCAAGAAGGCTTTCTATTCCTGCCAAGTCAAATGCTAGTCCCAGGCAGAAATCTGCTCCCAATGTTACTCCTATCTCGGATTCTAGGGCAAGGAGGTCTGCTAATGTGCGCGATAGCTGTGACACACCTCTGTCTGATGTTTCGAGGTCAGCAACACGCAGGAAGTTCAATGTCCTGGCATCTGCTTCATATTGGCTCTCACAAATTAAGCTCTCAGAGTCTGCTGGCAAACACTCGATTTCTCTTGGCTTCTTCAAGCTTGCCTTAGAGGCAGGTTGTGAGGTAATATAACATCTTATTTAGTGGTCTGTTATATGAATGCAATTATCGTAATAAGAAATTAGTTTAGCTTGAGGCCTTTAAATGACTGTTCTTAAGTTAGAGTGTATGTTGTTTGACTTTGAAGTTTAGGCAACAATTACTTAACACTGTTTTTCTCATTGTGGAAATGACATGAAAGACTGATTGTACAGACCTTAATAAGTAGAAGCTAGCTATTTTTTTTGAATTCAAAGGATGCTTTTGGGTAAATGTTAATGTTAAGGCTCTACTTTAACCTAGTTTTCGCATCTTAGGCTCTTTGTTTTGGGATTTTAATGCTAGGGACCAATGTGATTAGGACTTGTGATCGCACTTTGCCATTTACTAATCTTTAGGTCTTTCTAATCCGAGGAAAATGTTTCAGCAGAAAACATAGTTCTCAGTGTTTTTTTAGGTACAAGTAGTGTTGTAACTAAACTGATTGTGCAGACAAGCTTGATGTTAGAGGTTACTGTTTCGTTGATCTTCCCCTTCGGAGGAAATCCTCTGCTCAGTTTATCAGTTGGTCATGGTTCTTGCATCTTAGTGGAAATTATATCTGTAATACTCCGTAGATCACTTTGTGTGAAGATGAAATTGCTATTCAGATAGGGTATTTTGGTGTAACAGTAGCATGTTTTTAACTCAGGAAACATCTGACATTCTGATTATTCATTTCTTCTACTATGTACCTGTTTAGACACTGCAACGACTGCGTGATGAGCTGAAGTTATATGCGGGAAGGCACAACCTAGCTGAATTTGGTGAGACTGTCAAAAGCTTGTTCGAGAGCTATGAAATCCCAGAATCATTGGAACAATTGCAAGTATCTGTGACCTGCTCTCACGTGCCTGAAGACTCAACTACTCCCTCTGGTGAGGATGCTCACAGCACCTCCTCTACAGCAGGAACCAGGAAGCTCAAGCCGAAATGTCTGAACACTGATACTCAATCTTCCTCGGGAAAAGTCTCTACCATAAAGGAGAATGTTCACAGGACTAGATCAACCACTCAAATTCGTACTTGTGTCAATCGCAGTCCTGTTACTTCAGATAAAGTCACCGAATGTGGAGTTGATAACATTAAGAAGGGAGTTCAAAGGGCAGGCAAGCAAGAGCCGAAAAATAGAAAAGACAAGATCAAGAAACAAGACGAAAACTCAGCAAGTGCAGAAGGTACTCCCCAAGTTACCTTCACTTTAGCTATGTTGAATGTTGCTCTCTGAAATATAGCCTGGCTATCCACTTATCTCGTTCGTTTCTTTGGATTTTACAGATGCAGCCAAGCCACATGACATGGAAGAGACTCTGGAGGGAAACAAAGAAAACATGGTAAGACTTTATAGAACAGCATTGGATCATTTTTCGGATTCTCAAATGTTTACTGTCTTGCAAGACTTCCCTGAAACTAGCATTGCGATTTCTGAATCATAGCCTCGGATTTTGCAGGATGCTTCTGTAATAATGGGAGAAGTAAGTGTGATGGAAGGGCACTAGGTAAAATCAGCAGACCTTAATGCTGAACATATATATACTCTACAATGTCGTCTTTTGGTACTGCCTAGTAGCTGTAGGGGTTTGTCGTCAATGTTATTAGTAGAGAGGGCTTTCCTGTGTGCAGAAAGTTTTAAGCAAAAACAAACTATTGGGTTGTCATTTTGTTTCTTCAAGTGTGAATTTGGATCTCTGAAGTTTGTGTGTGTGTTCTTAAACATATTTTGTTTATATAAGGATGCACTGTACCCCAATTTATCAGTTACCTTGATCATTCAATATCAGTTGGAATGCCCTGTATCTTGT